>OZ024747.1:46346434-46401434 GCA_964016885.1 Eledone cirrhosa | reverse complement strand
TCAGAAACTAATTAGTTGGAGTGAAATTTTAGTAAGTAAGTTAATTTTTATCATTTTCTTATTTTACGTCTTTCATATATATATATATATATATATAAAACATGAGAAGAAAGAAGAATACTGCGTGGTTGCACATGGGTTACATATGATAAAAAATAGTCCTTCGTCAGTGATTTTCCAACCATCATTGGTATTTCATCGCATTAAAAATCGGATACCTCAGGTTGGTGCGAGCAATAACTATAAAAAGTTATTGGGACCAGAATTCGCGTAAAGCGAGTGGGACAAGTGAACAACATAGAAGGATAAAAGCAAACCAAAGAAAGAAAATAAACAAGCAACATGGTAGTCCTGGTCAGCATAAGCTGGGTGGATTTCATGAGCGAAAGGTACAGACACGTATATATATATATATATATACGCCTACGCCGGCCACGAATGACCATGAGTTTGCACCTAGAACGTTCTCCTCCGAAGCGGAATTTGAGGCAACGTGTTTTTGTGATGAACCAATAGTCACCATACCAGTCTTCCCTCTGCACCCCTCCCCCCCCCCCCCCCACCCCACCCCACCCCCACCCCACCCCATCCCACCCCGATGTTGTCCAAGGGAAATACATAGGCCGATACAGTTTGGCACCTTTGATGTTGCAACTCATTTCTTCTAATTGAGTGAACTGGAACAAGGTGAAATAAAGTGTCTTGCTCAAGGATACAACCACTAAGCCACACACTCTCACACACATATATATGTGTTCTCGGGTGGGCGTGAGTGTGTGTATCTTTATGTATGTATGCATATGTGTGTGTCTCTATTTGCAGTTATGCCTGTGTCTGTGTTTATATCTCGTAAATTAGCGTTTCTACAGGAAAGAGATCGATAAAATAACTAGTTTTGAAAAGAAGTGTAAGCTTGTAGTAGTAGTAGTAGTATTAGTAGTAGTAGTAGTAGTAGTAGTAGCAGCAGCAGCAGCAGCAGCAGCAGCAGAGAGGTATTATTGCTGTGGTTGTTTAACACTAGGTCAACGCTGGTTGGGCAGGGTTATGATTAAATGCATTTCAGCTGCGATAATCTTATTTGTTTTTGTTTTGCTTTGTTTTTCTGCTATTTGCTGGGGAGGAGGTGTATCATGCATATCATATGTTCTTTCAGGTTTAATTTTAACGGAATGGGGTATTTCGGTGGATATTTGGCTGCTATTTCTAACAGGTCGAACGACTGTCTATAAGTTCTCTCATTAGCACGTGCTGGAACTCTCAAATTTTATAATTCAATGATTTGAAATAGCAGGCTTGACCTAGTTAACAAATGATTTTTCATGTGGATAATGTCCCCATATTTACACCTCACGCAGATTTAAAAATCTAAATCGTCTGACATTTTCTAACCTTATGTTCTACCATCGATGAAGGAAAATGTGATTATTGCAGTCAAAGAAATAATAAGAGCAACATTCTAAAGAAATATCATACTTGTGATATTTAAATTAAGTAAACAGAGCAAAGTTTGTTTAAGAGAAACTTACAAAACGCCGATGTATATCGAGAAAAATGGTAAGTGTTTGCTATTGTTCTGAATAATATAATCAGAAACTGGAAATAATATATTGGAGAATATTTGATATGTGTAACCATCAGTAAGGCACAGTTGCCATTTGGAATTTTAAAATTGCCAATGAATAGACTTGGAAGTGAACTACTGTTTGCATCGTATTTCACTTAAAAGAATATATTTACTGAGACGATTTCGTTAATAAATTTGTTGTAATCTTTCTAATACACACATATCGTATAGACGAGGAACAATAAAGATTTCTTTTTTCCTTCTTTTCGTTTATTTATTAAATGCTGTTTTTCAAAAGACTCTTTGCCAATCGCTTGAAGTGCTGGCACCAATAAATAACAATATAATAAAGTTGAAAACCAGTCAATAGCACGAAGAAGACATTTTCCTGACCAGAATACACTACTACAAAAATATTATCGGAACTAAAGTTATAAATTTCGAACTGAATAATGACCACTTTGTTAATATGACTGAATGAAAACTCCAGTAGCAATAGAGAAAAGGTAACTAAGATTCTGTAAGCTTACTGTTTTAACTCGAAACTTAGTGTTTACGTATCACAAAAGGTTTCTAGAAACGTTATAGTTTTCTTAAGGCGGCCAACCTATCGACAAATATCTGCAACAAAATAATAAGACTAATATACAACCAACGAATTTCTTATAGTGACAACTGTAGTCGGAATAGTTATACGTCTGAGTATAGTGAAATAGATAAAAGTTAATTGTGCAGAGATAACTGTGAAATAATGTCCAATAGTTTTAGCAGACAGACGCATTCCCAGCGCACACCCACTCTATGACACTATTCCCTGATTGTTGGAAAAACTAGTGAAGCATAGAAATTTGGACATTACTTAACTATGACGTGAAGCAGGAGAAAATATACAAACGCAGCGATTGATGAAATAAAACAATGGGTCAGTACCAATAGCTAAATAGCAATGTTCTGAGTTCCAAAATCAGCTACAATTGCTGCAGTCGTAAATACATCATAAAATAAAAACAAATACTGCGAAAGTTTTAAACAAATAAAGTTCTACTTAAATGTTAAGCATGTAAATATCGTTTGGTTTTACAACCAGGTGGTGTTAATGTAAGCAGATGGAGTTGACAAGATACGACAAACTACAGCAACAATATGTCTTTCGTTCACGTCTTAATACCTGAAACGAACTTCATTTGACAAAGCGAGCTGCGAGAGGATGAGAACACATTGAAGATGTGCAGTCGGTAGTGAATGAGCTTCATAGTATAAAGAGAAAGTAATATTGTCTGCGTAAAGGAACGAAATATTGACATAGCTATAAACACATATACGTAAAAGTTACTACAATGATAACAGAACAACTATTAACATTCAATGAGTTATAGCTGTTCTCTATTCTAAATTATAACTCTATTAAATACGTTATGTCAATAGACCACATCAGTCAGATACATTCAGCCTGTTTGATCAGTGGACGGCAACCACACCGTTTGTCCTTACATCGGAATATAAACAACGACGCTAGCAGAAGATCAGATTTTACCTAATAAAACAGAACTACAACGGTGATAATATTCTTAAGAATACACACGAAGAAGACAGATCCTTTAACAATTCTATACCCTACAGAAGTCTCTTGTAATTCAGACAAACAGATCTCAATGTTCTTTAGTTGGTGTTAACGTGAAATCTTCTGTTTTCATTCCATTTTGAAATATATCATTGGTAATTATGTACAACTGTCACCTCTCCCATACAGATACGCACATACAACACACATACCAGCACACAGTACGCATACACAAAATGTGTGTATATATATATATACATCCCACATACACACATATACACAGACATACAATCACACACTACGCACAAACAACATATATGTATTTATATACACATGCATACATAATACCCTCCTCTCTCTCACACAATATAGTCATATACATGTACTTGTATATCCGGGGGTGCGAGTGCATCGGTGTATACAGTAATTTCATATACATATATATATATATATACACATATATATATATATATATATATATGTATATATATGTATGTATGTATATATATATGGATATATCGATATATGTATATATACAAACACACATACATACATACATACATACATACATACATACATACATACATACATACATACATACATACATACATACATAATAAAAAGCTACAGTATCGTAAATGAGGATAGAAAGAGGAGGTATAAAGAGATGCGATACAGAGTATTACATGCCAAAAACGGGTGCATGGGTGCTCGATGCTTGAGTTATCAGGGTTAAATATTAGAGGAGTTAATATTTAGTGTACAAGGATAAAAATGGTATCTATAGATGTACCGTTACTAGTCATAATAGTGTTAAGTATTACATAGGAGCTACCTGTGTGTCGTTCAAGACCAGATTCCGAGCACACCTCCACTCTTTTAAGAATAAGAAGCTTAGATACTCTACGTCCCTCGCTCACTATATCACCCTATTAAATGACTCTAACATTAGCTTCACCACTTATTGGGAAATTGTGAACCAAGCAACACCTTACAACTTTAAAAAAAGCTGCCAACTCTGCCTAATGGAACTATACTATATAGTGCAAGCACCCCAGGACCTCATAAATAGTCGGACTGAAACTGTCATCAATTGCGGCCATAGACAACAACAATCTTTCTATAGATCGACCCCGACAAATACACAACCACCATAACACCTGGGGCTTCCAACACTACACTCTGGATCGACCTACTGCGGTGGACCTACTATTAGACATCTTGGAGCAACAATATCATCCACCCTCTGTTCTCCCTCCAGGAAGCTGCACTACATATATTCAGTTGGGCTTACCCCGCTATATTCTTCCACAATGCTAGACTAATCGTTGGGTAATTTTACAGAACCGCCGCTTGTACCAAATAAACTCTTTATACAAATGATCATATAATTATACAGATTCCATCTAAAGTGTCTTTACCTTTCTGTGCCTTTAAGCCTACACTGAACTTACAACTTTATACTGACTAAATGTATGTTTAGTCTTTAATGACTTTACTCATTATTGATACTCATACTCATACCTTACACTGCCTCATTAACTTGAGTTGACAAACCATAATTAAATTATCTCCTTGTAACAATAAATACATTTTTTTACTAGCGGTCATTAGTTTGACAGATAACTCTACTTTGCACCGGTAATTACCTCCCTTAGAGCACAATGACTTTTCCTCCATTTTTCTATACGGAGTAATGCATTCTGATGTTAAAATATGTTTCTACCCGTACAGGGTACTTTATTAAATACTTTGCCTTTATAATTGCCTTAGAAGAGTCCCATTGGGCGAAACATATGTAAGAGCTTTTTATAAATGTGTTTTAACGGCTTGCTTACCTTTCATTAATATTTCCGCTTATATATATATATATATATATATATATATATATATATATATATATATATATTTATATATATGTGTATATATACATATATATATATATATTTATATATATATATATGTGTATATATACATATATATATATATTTATATATATATATATGTGTATATATACATATATATATATATATATATATGTATATATATATATATATGTATATATACATATATATATATATATACATATATATATATATATATGTATATACATATATGTATATATACATATATATATATATGTGTGTGTGTGTGCGTGTGTGTGTATGTGTCTGTGTGTGTGGTGTGTGTTTGTATAAAGGCGCATGGTTAAATTGTTAGAGCATTGGATTCAGTATGACGAAGTTTTAGTTCAATTCCTGGACAGGGTGGTGCGTCATATCCTTGAACCAGATACGTTATTTCACGTTGCTTCAGTTCACTCAGCTGAAGAAATGAGTTGCGGTCTCACTGGTGTCAAAGTGTGTCAGCTTTTGTCTTTCTTCTGGTAAACATCGATGGCGTGCAACAAGGAAATTGGCATGCATGGGCTACTGTTGGTCTTCCAGAAAAACACCTTGTTCGGTTTTGCGTCTCGGAAGGGAACCTTCTAGATACAATAATCATGATCATTCATAATCAAAAGTAGTCTTTACCAATATATATATATATATATATATATATATATATATATCACGATACATTAACGGAGCCATAGACTCTCGCCGTGTGTGTGTGTGTGTGTGTGTGTGTGTGTGTGTGTGTGTGTGTGTGTGTGTGTGTGTGTGTGTGTGTGTGTGTGTGTGTGTGTGTGTGTGTGTGTGTGTGTGTGTGTGTGTGTGTGTGTGTGTGTGTGTGTGCTCACTTATGCTAGGGGTGGGTCATGTTGCCAATGCGAATAAAGAATACACGGACCAGTCTGTTCTTTATTGCGATCTGCTACAAATTCAGCCATTTTAAATAATGATAGTCTATAAAATGAATAGTCTTCTTCTCTTCTTCCTTTCTTTTCCCACTTGTTCCTAAGAGGGTCGTGGGGGCAGAGTCCTCAAACACTCCTTCCAGCAGGTCCTGTCAGAAGCAACCATCTCCAACTGATCCGGCTGGATTCCCAAGCGTGACCAGCCAAGCTCATAGATGTTATCCAACCATCTTGCTCAGGATCTACTCCTGGGTCTCCTGCCGGTTGGTTTCGCCCGTAAAATCTGTCCAGCGATTCTTTCCTGAGACATTCTAAACACATGTCCATAGTATCGGAGCTGTGATCTCTTATTTCGGAGAAGTAGTGGCTCCACCTGGTGTGACTCTCTGATCTCAGAGCTATTCACTTTATCAAGTAATGTTACTCCGAAGACACTTCAGAGGAACCCTATTTCGGCTGCTTGTATTCGCGACCGTATTCCTTCGGTCATTACCCAAGATTCATGACCATAGGTAAGGGTTGGCACGAAAACCGAATGAATGGTGACGGCTGAAAATTCTTTGATAATATTTCTTCTGCTCAATCAGATTTGCCTACCGAATAAACTTCAGCAATAATGACAAATACTATTTTTCATTTGATAACATATTGGTCTTTTTATTTTATTATTATTTTTTTCACTTTAGTGATGCTGGTCCTGAGACACGAAACCTAAATCTTAGTATTTCTAATATATTTCTGTACGTATGAACAGATCATAACAGTATCTGTTATTTAAATTGTTATTCTTTAATAACGACGCAAATTATGTGTACGTGAGAAACAATGTAGATATTTTTAGTATCCATTTAGTATCCAAATACGTTTAAAAGAAAGAAACCATAACTTTTACAAGACCAGACACCAGAATCATACTGGGTTGACACGAACCAATAGATTGTGTTTGAGTATATAAGAAGCTATACAGGATTTTATCAACAAAGGCGCTCCCAATCTATTGGTAAATAGCTTTATTTGGTCAGTTTCGCTCGGTCACGTCATCTACCTTAAGCAGTTTTATATTCCTGGCTCGTTCTTATTCAGAAACAGTCTCGTCTTGATAAGTTTATCTTATTGGCGACCTGCCATAATGTGTGTCGCTTCGTCAGTTAGCTTCTGCCTATAATTACCAATAGTTGAAAAAACAAGAAAATTGATCATTTATTATTCAGATGGACGCCTCTTGGTAGGCCAGTTTCTTTTCTTCTTTACAGACCACCGTCTCGATTCACATACACGTGTGTGTGTTTCATAGTGTGAGCGCCTTCATTGTTTTTGGTTTCGTTGTGTTGATAATAACAAGCTTTCTAAAAGATGCTTGGTCAACTGATAGTGAGACCAATAGTGGTTCCAGAATGACTACTGATCATTTTCAATTTGTTTATGTACTAAAGGAAGTTTATATACTCACTCATAACTACATTCACTGGTTTCTTTTAAACAAAAGCCATGCACATACTTCCATTTTTCATATACACACACATATCAACATAGATGTTCATATGTACACAACTATGCTTGGATGTGTGTGTGTGTGTGTGTGTGTGTATGTGTGTATGTGTGTGTGTGTGTGTGTATGTATGTGTGTGTATGTGTGTGTCTGTGTGCGTGTGCGTGAGAGAGAGTGTGTGTGTGTATGTGTTTCTGGATGTATGTGTGTATGCTTGTGTTGGTACCTCTGTGTGTGCTCGTATGTATGATGACGTGTTGGATATATATGTGTGTGTGTGTGTGTGTGTGTGTGTGTGTGTGTGTCTGTGTGTGTGTGTGTGTCTGTGTGTGTGTGTGTCTGTCTGTGTGTGTGTCTGTGTGTGAGAGAGAGTGTGTGTGTGTATGTGTTTCTGGGTGTATGTGTGTATGCTTGTGTTGATACCTCTGTGTGTGCTCGTATGTATGATGACGTGTTGGATATATATATGTGTGAGAGAGAGAGAGAGAGAGAGAGAGAGAGAGAGAGAGAGAGAGAGAGAGAGAGAGAGAGAGTGTGTGTGTGTGTATGTGTTTCTGGATGTATGTGTGTATGCTTGTGTTGATACCTCTGTGTGTGCTCGTATGTATGGTGACGTGTTGGATATATATATGTGTGTGTGTGTGTGTGTGTGTGTGAGAGAGTGTGTGTGTATGTGTTTCTGGATGCATGTGTGTATGCTTGTGTTGATACCTCTGTGTGTGTATGTATGATGACGTGGTGCTGTGTAGTATCATATGGTTACAATGATGTCGGATGTGGGAGGAGGTTTTTTCATTTATTTCGGAATATATGAATTTGTATGAAGTATTTATCGCAGATAGAATAGAAAATAAACATCGAGTCGGCTGGAGATCATCACACACCGATTGAACGTCTGACAAGCAAGAATAAAGTTATTAATTAGTACACCTAGTGTGTCTCAGTTATGAATTATTCACCTGTAGACGATACGCATGTGTGTGTGTGTGTGTGCGTGTCTCCTTATGTATAAGGGATGGAGGGGGAGAAGGATGTAGGGAGAAAAGGAGAAGGAATAGGTATAAGGTAGGGGGAGAAAAGGAGAAGGAATAGGTATGAGGTAGAGGGAGAAAAGGAGAAGGAATAGGTATAAGGTAGGGGGAGAAAAGGAGAAGGAATAGGTATGAGGGAGAGGGAGAGAAGAAGAAAGAGAGGAACCGGGAACAATAAATGGAAAACAAGGTTACAGTGTTGTAGTTTCGAAGTTCGGAGCACGCCTCAAAAGACAGTATGGGTTCCGTTATACCATATCAGCCGTTACCTGAGGCTAAACAACAACAGTAACAACTAATACGATGGTAACATCAAAATCATAAACGTAAGTTGCCGAAGCAATTGACTGTTTTTAATAAAGAATTTATTTGGATATTTAGGTTTATGTAACATAATCAACAACAGTATGATATTGTCACCGCTGTTGTTGCTGTTGTCTTTGTTGTTGTTGTTGTCTTTGTTGATGTTGTTGTTTCTTAGTTTAGATCAATTCTGGTCAATCACATCAGAATTAATAATCCATCTAGAAGAAGAAGAAGAAAAAGAAAAAGAAAAAGAAAAAGAAAAAGAAAAAGAAAAATGTTATAATGAGGATATTGTTATGACGATGGGGCAGTGGATTGGCAGAATGATTAAAGCATCTGACAAAATGGCTCGAATTATTTCTCAAAGCGGGGTCGATAGAATAAAGTACCAGTAATGCACTGGGTAATTTGCTGGCCTTGTGCCAAAAGTAGAAACAATTATTTCTCAAAGCGGTGGATTGGCAGTATCGGTAGAGGGTCTGAAGCCATGTTTTGCAGCAAGGAGTTACGGCCCTTTATAGTCTGAGTTCAAATCCCGCCGAGGTTAACTTTGCCTTTCATCCTTACGTGGTCGAGAAAGTAAAACACCAGTAACGTACTGGGGCTGATTTAATCGACTTTTCCCTATCCCCAAATTACTGGCCTTGTGCCTATACTAGAAATCGTTATTTGTCAAGGACTGCGATTTATATGATTTATCATTCCCCCTCCTCCCCAGACACACACACACTGTTAAGATTTCTAGTCTTTTGTTTTAGTAAGATGTATTATGACTATGATGACGATGGTACTACCTGCGATGTTGTTACTTTGTGTGTACTAATATGAGTTTAATTTTTCTGGTAGTTAATCATTGCTCAACCATAATTGACGGTCAAGTAAGTGCAGGTGTGTCTTTGTGTACACAAACAACTGTACTTGCAAATAGGTACAAAACATTTAATGGTATATTGATTAAATTGCGCGCATATAAGAAAGAAAATTAAAATTTTATTTTCAGTTAATGAACATAAAAAGCGAAAATTTACTGCTACATAAATACTTTCATATTCGATTAAATTAAATTCAATCATATGCAAATAATATTCAGATTTCTAAATCCACTCCTGTCCATCTTTCAGACACTTGTCGAGATTAACGCTAATTTTTTTTTCTTTACTTTTCTTTTTTGTTTTGTTTTAGTTAATTCAGGTTTATATGAACGCAGTAATATTCGGAGCACATAAAGTTGTACAATATATCGATACATGCAAATAAAGAAGAGTTAGGCTATTTCTGAGGTTGTCATTGAGATCACATCACCCGCCAACCTGGGGCACTCATTTTGCATACATTCTATCATCATTTGCAACGTTAAGGTTCACTTAGAACTAAATGGAGGACACTACATGTGGGCATGTGTGTGCGTGTTAAGACACATGTTTATTAATTCTTCAAATATTTACGGAGAGGTTCTGGTGTTGAAGAAAAATGTGTCACTATATGGTGTCCTTGGCCCTAGGGCTACCTTCCTACTTACCACCATAGGTGCTGAGCTGGCCTGCCGCAGGTGTGAGCCTCGCGACATAGAATGGCTCTTTCAGCGCATCTCCCTTGCTATCCTCTGGGGTAACGCCTTCTCCATGCTGTCCGCCGGGGCTGTGGGGCGGCCAGAACGTGGGACCCCATTTGCTCATAATACAGAGAGATGGAGGCGATGACAATTGACGTTCGGCTGCTCCGTCTTCGGACATATTTATCAATTCTCTGTTGCCAATGGATTACTCTCACTGGCAGCTAGATTATGAATGGCAAACCTGTTTCAGATTCATTTGAGAGATGGAAAGATCTAGTTGATAATTATAACGGGTGGTTACCTTTTGCGCCAACTCTACTTTTCTTTCTCTGTCTAATGTCAACCAGGTAGTAACAATGGATCTAGTCACGTGTCCACGACATTTGCTTTAAATGGCAGTAATGTACACATCCATCCTCGACACTCACATCACACCTTTAGTTCTTTTTTTGGTTTTTTTTTTTTATTATTGTACTACCTTTCATGATTTGACTCCATATCCCCCCCCCCCCCAAGGCACTGACAGTTCAACAATCAGAATATTTTTTCATCAATTCAGACCATATCATAATTGTTTCTACTTTTGGCACAAGGCCAGCAATTACCCAGTACATTACTGGTACTTTATTCTATCGACCCCGTAAGGATGAAAGGCAAAGTTAACCTCGGCGGGATTTGAACTCAGACTGTAAAGGGACGTAACTATGCTAGAAAGCACGGCGTCCAACCCTCTACCGATACTGATAATGTCTGGACGTTGTGTTTTTATTGCTATATGGTTTGGGAATACTGGTACATTCTACATGTCAAGCTGTAGTTTCGAATCAATATGTCATAACTATTCCTTTTAAAATGAAAGATGTCTACGTCCACAGTTAAAAGTATTACTGTTGGAGTTGCTGGTCCTGGTGGTTGTTGGTGTCGATAACTGAGGAGGTGGTTGGGTGTTTAGTTGTGATGCTAGTGTTTATAGTAATGGTAAGGATGGTAATATTGGTAATTATGATTTTGGCAATGCTGGTAGTTGTAGATAGTAGTGGTTATATGAGAGCGTGGTCAATGCTTGTAGTGTTAGCTTCAGTGTTAGTTGTAGATACTGGTGATTATATGAGGGCGAAGGGTGGTAAATTTGTACTGTACAGTTATTTAGAGTTAGCAAGAGGTTATAAAAACATATCATTCTTAACACAGGTCCTTATTCTTTTACATATTTACATACACACACACACACACATACACATTTATACATATGTGTGTATGTTTGTACACACATACATATATATATATATATATATATATATATATATATATATATATATGTACACATACACACTTTTGTATGTATGTGTATATATATATATGTACGTATTTCTAGTCACATAAGTTATCATGAAAAAACTATGAAAACTATCTAAAATGCTGTTATGTCGAAGTACTTTAGTTTGTTTAAAGTATCTGTAGTAACGATTGCCATAGGTAATATGAAGGAGTCATTTTGTAGTCCTTTTAAAGTGACTGTTCTTCAAGAAGTAATATAGATTATTGGTATATAGAATATTGCCCAGATTGTATATAGTTTGTTTAATTTGGAGGGATTAACTACGTTTATATAGGAACTTGCTTTCGTTAGAATTTTCTTTTTAATCTGGAAAAGAACCTAGAGCATAAAAGAACATCTGTTTACCGAACGAAGTTATATAATTTCAAAGCATATATAATCCATCGGTTTCAAATTAGATGCTAGGTGAAGAGTACTTTTATCGTTTGTTAAATAACAATCGGTTGTCAGATTGGTTATTTCCAAACTCTAATAGGAGCAACATTTTTTTTATAAACAGTTCTCTCAGTAGATTGGTGTTTAATGATAGAGAAGTATAACTTTATTCTCCGAAAGGAATCAAAGATGCTGTTCTTTACAACAATAATTGTTTCTACGTTAGGCACAAGGCCAGCAATTACCCAGTGCATTACTGGTACTTTATTTTATCGACCCCGTAAGGATGAAAGGCAAAGTTAACCTCGGCGGGATTTGAACTCAGAATGGCAAGGGCCGTAACTCTATACGTCAAAGCATGGCGTCCGACCCTCTCCCAATACTGCCAATCCACCGCCCTTTACAACAATAATGTTCTTTACAACAATAATGCATTATTAACATGACATTTAGGCGGCAAATTGGCAGAGTTGATAGAACGTCAGATTGAATGCTTTGTAGTATTCATTTTGACTCTGTTCTCTGAGTTCAAATCACGCCGAGGTCAACTTTGCCTTTCATCCATTTGATAAAAAAGTAGCAATTAAATACTAGGGTCAATCCGTCGACTATATCTCTTTCTCACGTCCATTCTTTCACTCCTTATCCTTCTCTAGAAGAAATCTGCTGTATTCAAAGGTGATGGGCTCCACCAGATTTTTAAAAGAATTCCTAGAAACGCCGTATGCCAATACGGCACCCCTACAACTTCTTCAAAAGTTACAGGAGCATGCATGGAACATGACCATATGGTATTAAAAAGGAGTTTTTTTTTCGGTAGTGTGCGAATTCATGCGATACATTAGAAGGAAGAGATGGAAGAATGAGTCTTCAGTCACATAACATTATTATTAGTATGGTACTGACAATACTGTACTCTGTACTATTACTATTAGTATCGTGATATACTGTTCCCTTACTATTAGTATCTTACTAACATTGCTTTACTCTATAACATTTCTACATTACACTTTGTTCATAATAATGTATACACATATTTCCATATAAAACCTTGTGTTTCTAGGGATCAGTAGAGAGAAAGCGAGATGTGTGGTCGCTGATGAGTCACAAATGGACTATAAAACTAGTTGATTTAATGGTCACATCTAGGTGCCAAAGTTCCCGTAGTTTTATTAATATATCAGAATTAGAGCCTGCCCACATACGTGTTTACATTTTAATAAGTAGCCTAGCACTACTACTCTCAGCAGTTTGGGAAGAAAAGTAAGTGAATTCTGATGAAAGGTTTAAAGAATAATAAATCCGGTCGGTTCGATTCTCATCTCGAGATGCTGAAAATATCAGCTTATGTCAAATTTTACAGCAAGACTAAGTAAGTATTTTTGTGAGTTCACATATTTATTTATTCATAACCTACTCTTGTGATAAATACAGATTAGGTGTCCATAAATGGATGAACGATCATTGTCTCAAAGTAGATGCCAATCAAATTTAAAATAATTGTCTTTCACCTGAAAAACGTGATGAATTTGTCATTGGAATCATCTATCTTTCCAACACAAGCATTTCTATTTCTCATGGGGCCAAACAGTTCGTGTTGTACTATGTAAATAGAAGACTTTTAAGTAACATATCATCGGATCAATCACTTATACATCGCCCTATGAGACATGTGAAAAATAAAACTGTAAATATATTCGTCACTCTTCATTAGATGGCACTTCCTGTTACCTACCATCACTTACATAAATTACCTTTTTAATTCACTCCTTTTCTAGATGATATTTCAAATACATGAACATATTACAACATATCACATTTTAGCTCATGTTGCTTTTGCGGTTCCTTTATATAAATTTGATTTCCAACATCGGTTGCGTTACTTTCTAGTGGAGTGCTAAGAGTTGGGATCACTAAGGCTATGCTATGACTCAAGAAATTCCTAAATGGATGTTGAATCCCAGTTTTTTTTTTCTGTTAAGCTTTAAAATATCTGCCGTTGTTGCTTTTGTTATTTAGCGGGTTTACGTTAAACTAGCTACGGTAACAGCATTATAGTCGTGACAATCCAATCATATTTTCAGTTATATGTATGTCTAAAGCTCTATTATGCAATGCGTAGTGGTTTTTGTAAGACTTAGGGGAGATTTGGCTGCTATTTCTAGCATATTAAGTAACTAATCGAAAGTCACCTTGTACCTTCTGCTATGAGCTTCTCTAAAGTGGTGAGACCTGCTACTCTGTGTAATGCTAACGGATAGGAACCTGCTTATGTTAATGAAATTGATATTCTTCTTAAAGCCATACTTAATAATTAACATTTTTCCAGTCATTACCATTCCATCTTTTATCGTAAACATAGTATGTCTAGAACTATAGTATCTAATGTATGCTTCAATAAGCATAGAGTACGATTTGATGGAGATTTGGCTGCTCTTTCTGGCAAGTCAATTGATGCCACGTGGTTCCTACCTTCATTCGTATGTGAGAATTACTGTTTCCTTTTCTCTCAGGGATTGATCTCTAGCATT
This sequence comes from Eledone cirrhosa, assembly GCA_964016885.1. Classification (NCBI taxonomy): domain Eukaryota; kingdom Metazoa; phylum Mollusca; class Cephalopoda; order Octopoda; family Eledonidae; genus Eledone; species Eledone cirrhosa. The sequence continues at coordinate 46,386,883 of OZ024747.1, read as the reverse complement.
AATGTGTTCATATTGGCTTTCAATAAATAAATAAAACTGCATAATTAAGTGTGTGTAATGACAGTAAACTGATTTAAATTTATTTTAATTCAAGTTTTTTTTATAATTTCGAAGCCAATTCGTCTTAATTATTAATGATTCAGCTCATCTTTTTTTAATTTGTTACAGAGATATTTTAATTATTTCTCACACACCATTGTGTTAATTTTAATAAACAACCATTGAACAATGTTCATGGGAAAATTCATCAATTAAACTAGTTTCAATGGAAAGTTCGAAATGATTATTGTTTAACCCCAGGTTAGCCTTCATGGAGTTGCTACTATTTCATCTTGTTTCTTTATCCAGGAATACATTCTCTCATGTTTTGTTTCATTTATTTAAGACGTGTGATTTGAGTAAGTGGCTACGGCAGTGGTTTGAATAAGAACCATCACATAGTGGTTCCTGTTTTGGCTCGATAACCATTATAATAGTCATTGTTGACTGAAAACTGAATTAAATAAATAAATAAAAGAATAGTAATTAAATAATGTTCCTATTTCCAGTGAGATAACAAAGTAGCGGAATCGATAGTGTCTGATAACAAAGTGAAAAATCGATGGTTGAAGATTTAACATTGCCTTCCATTCTATAGGTGTAAGATAGAAGAGATGTCATCGCTACATAACTGATAAAGTCCTTAAGGTAGAGATCAATATTTGAGACATAATAAAGGAGAGGGGAGTGAGGAGAAGGAAGAGAGATTGGTGTGTTCTAGGTGAAAGAACTTGTATTTATTACACCACTTTATCTTCTGAGTTCAAGAATTGTGCTTCGTCCCATTCTCAGCATACCACCCCTATATCACTTGTCGCTGCCGATGAAAGAGATGTCAAATCATATATCTACAAGAGTTTCACCATCTCCAACATCGTTGATACGAGACAGCTAATAATACAAACACGTACACCAATGCCAACTACAAGAGTTTCACTACATTGCTTATTGGAACGCACAAGGAAAGCTCTCGCAATTTGACAAGTCACTGGCACGTTATTTTTTCTTTTCCCTCGTATCTGGATAATAGCAGAAATGCTTCTTTTCGTCACATAGTATTTATATGCATTTGTTCTCTCCGAGAAATACTTGAAAGCGATGGCTCCTAATTTTCATTTGAAACACTTCCATTTTAGGGTGTATGTCTGTGGATGCTAATTTTGCTACTGCTATGTTGTTCAGAAAATTGTTGTCTATAATGTCCCTTTTTGTGCTGAAAGGTTTTTGTTTTTTATTTTCTACAATTAAAACATGTGTATTTAGTAATATTTAGTTTTGTTTTAGTTTTTATTTGTCGTTTGGGAGTTGCTTTGTCTTGTCCAGGAATATTATTCCGAGGGTGGCACGGTGCTCCTGTAACAAGATATTATTACTGGCTTGAACTTTTAGCGTGAGTATAAATAGAATTATTAAAAAATATCCAGCCATTCTTATCGTATCTCGTTACTGGGCAGATTCCCAAACAGTTGAATAGACGTCCGTGTGTAAAGTAAATTCCAAAATAAAAATGATTTCCTTTAGTTACACTTGAAAATCATAGAAAAAACTCGGGGCAAATTTATCCACGTCTGAAAAGACCAGTCAAATAATAAAGACTGGACACTCACAAAATTGGTTGCGAAGCACTAGACCAAAGGTTGAAGCGTAGGCTTTCTAATCGCAACACAAGATCAAAGCCTCCCCACCAAAACACAGCCAGGAGTACATAATGAAGCAGAATACTGTAAGTTACTGCAGAATCTGACTGCCCAGTCTTATCCCCAAAAAAAGAAATATATCCACAGACATGATAGCGTTGGGATTTACATACTCTGGCAGTTATGTCGTCATTGTGAAATACCAACAGAAAAAAAGATAGCACGGACACATACTAGAAAAGGTGCCAGAGAATGACCAAGCAACCATACTATGGGATATGCCAATGCACACAGACAGTGAGATCAAAGCCAACCGACCAGATGTAGTCCAAGGCCACACAAAAAAAGTGTTTCTAATTGATGTACCAATCCCCACAAACGACAATATATCTGAAAAATAAATGGAGAAACTATCCACATATAAAGATATATATATAGATCGGATCTAGCTGTCGAAACGGCCGGAGATCAGCCGTCGAGGTCCTGACTCCTATCCTATTACCCACTCTACTACCCTAAGTATCGAGTACTCTGGTGTGTTATGGTCCACCTGGTATCTTACTACACCTTCTAAGTTATAGAGAGAGAGAGAGAGAGAGAGAGAAGAGAGAGAGAGAGAGAGAGAGAGAGAGAGAGAGAGAGAGAGAGAGAGAGAGAGAGAGAGAGAGAGAACCCGAACGAGGATGTTGAAAACAGAAACACTACCAAAAATAATAGGTCTCTGAAAAGGATAAAAAAAATCACATTGTCAGTTACATAACCAAAACCGCAGGACTCATAAGTATATACAGCATACAAAAAATATAGCACTAATATGATAAGAATTGATTGCTAAGTTGAGGGCGATTGATTGACAGGATCAGTAGAGTGTCGCGCTACATGCTTTGCGGCATATAGTTACCACCCTTTACGTTCTGAGTTCACATCCCAACGAGGTTATCTTTAACTTTCATTCTTGTGGGGGTCAATAAAATAAAGTCCCAGTAACGCACTGGAGTCGATTTAATCAACTTTCGCATTCTCTTCAAATTGTTGGCTTCGTGCCAAATGTAGAAACTATTATTAATCACTACGTTATTGTCATCATCGTAATCATCATCATCATCATCGTCATCATCGTAATCATCATCATCATCGTCATCATCCTCGTAGTTGTCATTGTCGTCATCACCAACATCATCATCATCTCTTTTCTCCTTTTCAACACAATATGATCTGATTAGACAGTTTTTCCTCTTTTCAATAGCACACAGACTCCCACAACCATACATATACATACACAAAAGCAATACTAGATGAAAACATAAAGTCTAACATATATATATATCGAAACATACATATATACATACACCATTTCAGGAGCTCAAGTACGGTGAAATAGGACGAAAATGAAAAATGGCAGACGAAATAAATGAAGGAATGTAATGTTACGAGACAAATGTTATATTTATTTACTTATATTTATTTGTCTATTGTTACAAGAGGGAGACACGTGTTACATTATTAGACAAATCGATGTCAAGAGGAGATGCAAAATAGCAACACCAAATACATGTAGACGCCATTAACCACAATTCATGAACGAAGCAGTTTGCCGTTACATATCTGAAAAATATTCAATATTTCCATGCATAATTCATTGCCATACACATTAATTTAATTAGCAGCCATCTTTCTCATCGAACAACCCTCACTTCTTATCCATTTTGTTTTTATAATTTATATATTATTCTTATTTTATTTTTATTTTTGTTGTTGGTGATGGCGACGGCTGGATTTCTTTCTCCTGTTGAAATTGTTCATAAATGATTTAATCTCTATTCACCAACGAAGAACACAACCAACCGCTTCAATATCCCGTTCATCGTCGATACGAGACAGCTAATAATACAAACACGTACGCCAACGCCAACAACAATAACAAAATCACAATTTGACACTTCAACCCACACGAAAATTATCAGGTATGCTTTATTTACTCAGACTAATTTTCTGTCTGTTTAAGCCAATGTTTTTCGCAGTTATACATCATATATTTTTTCTCTCTCGTTTCTATCTAAACCTCCATAATCATGTTGTAAGTAATCTTTGTAATGCTTCCTTCATCCAATGATCTTGTAGCAAACAAAAACATCATCATCAACATCATCATCATCATCATCTTAATCATCATCATTATCATCATCATTATAATCATCATCATCATCATTATTATTATTAATCATCATTCGTAACGCTTTTGTATGGCACATGTTATACCAACCCTACACCAAAGGAGCGACTCATAGCCAATGGCCAGGGATCCTTTGGGTAAGTCCTTCTCCTTCAGCCTTTCAATACCGTTCTTAGAATTGTTGCTGTTCCCAGCAAGGCTGTTTTCTGCAACAATCCTGTCTTGATGGTAACTCCTAGTTTCTCAAGCCATGAATCCAACCTTCTACTAACTTCTCCCGGTGCAGCAGCCACAATCGATACCACTTCTATGTGTCTGATTCTCCACATTTTCCTGACTTTTCTTTTCAGCTCCTGGTATTTCTCAACTTTCTCACTTTCCTTCTCATTCAACCTGTGGTCCCACGATGAAGCAATATCCACAATATATGCCTTGTTATTCTTCTTTTATACAACAACGTCAAGCTTTCTTGCCACGATAAAATGATCGCACTGGACTGTCATGTCCCACCAGATATTATACTATTCATTTTCAGCCATGGTTTGTTTCCAAGATGCCTAAGTACGTATACTCGTTGTCATCAATTTCCTTCATAACTTGTCCATTTGGTAACTCAATTCCTTCCATCTTATTAATCCTATCTCGCTTCATTAGTAGCATCCCACACGCTTTTATGCTAAATTCCATTCCTTTACGCGCACTGATTGTGTGAACTGTCTGTACAAGGGAATCAATATGTTTATATGATTTCCCATAAAGTTTTAGGTCATCCATGAACTCGCCTCTTCCCCACTCCTAACCAGCCTTTCACATTCTCAACACCAATGAAAGTAGAGCCATACACACTACAAACTGCAAAGGTGAAAGACTGTCTTCCTGAAATATGCCTCTCTTGATCTTTACAACTCCCAATGTTTTTTACATGATTTCAGCTTCCAACTATCCATACTGCTCACCAGAAACTGTCTAATGTTAGATGCAATACCAAAAATTTCCAAAGATTCTACTATCCAATTGTGTGGCAGCATGTTGTAATCCGTGCGGTAATCGATCCAGGCCAAGGAAAGATCTGTGTCATCTTTTACAATCTTTAAAGATCGCTTTATCAATCAATAATTGATCTTTATTCCCCCTGCTTCTTCTCCTACATTCCTTCTTCTCTGAAGGTAGTGTCTCCTCAGCAATGACACCCGTCATAAGTTTCCACATAAGAAGGTGGCAATAGATAGATCTAAAGTTGTCAACTGCATTTCCATTGCTGGGGTCCTTTAAACACAAGATCGTTCTCCCAACGGTTAGCCATTCTGGCAACCTCTGTTCTCCATTCAAGATCTTATTCAGTTGCTCAGCAATTCTCCCTTGAAGGGACCATTTTCAACCAGAATGCTTGCACACAGTCTCTGCCGGAAGCTTTCCAATTTGATATCTTTCTACACTAGATAGTAACCAATTCCCTCTGTATGACCTCAGTCCTGATTTGCTAATAATCAATTTCTAATACTTGTAAATGGCAACATTTGTCAAGTGTATTTCAACTCTTCGTTGGTTAAATTTTTGGAATTCTTAGATTTCTTTTATTGTTATCAGCCTAATTATTTTGATTTGGATATCGGTTTCCTAAGAACTTATAACATTGATTTGCTCCTCCCACGTGTTATCGTTGAGCATTTCTCTAGGAAGCAAGGTCGAAATTATTGCGATGGCTTCTATGCTTTTAGCATTGTATCGATCTAACTTCCCCATTATGTAAATATATATATATATACATATATATGTTTGTATGTGCATGTTTGTGTGCCTGTGTGTGTATGTGTGTCTATCTGTGTGTGTGTATGTGTGTGTGTGTGTATTATTCGATATAAAAACTTTACATACATATATGTATACAGCTATATATATATATATATATATGAGAGAAGGTGGAAGCACTTCTGAATTTGAGGATGGGGGGAACAAATTTGGTCAATTTAGCTGTAGTGATTTATTTTGCTCTTTTACTCTAAAATGGTCAGAAAATTTCGATATGCGATAAACATAACATGTACATAAATTGTAGCGCATATCCAAATAAATGTGTTTTGGGAGTTTGGGGAGAAAAATATAATTTTTGGGGTGATGCTTCCCCCAAGTTCTACAGCCCCTGTACATATTGTAAAAATAATAATGCTCTGTACACTTTCTGAACGATTTGATATATCGAGCTACTTCGGATCTCATAATAAACTGGTATGTATTTGTTTTGCAAGGTTTTTTATATGAAATCGTGTGTCGAAACAAATATTGTTATACTTGAAAAATAAAGATGGCGTAGATATGCAATACAACAGGAGGAACATAATGGTACCACTGACGATGTTGCAGATATGCAACGAAATAACTTTGTTAGACTATATATATGTGTTTATATCATATTATATCTGTATTTTTGACCGTTGGTCAGTCAATGGTAAACATTGATGACCGAATGAATTAATTGTGGAGATATAAAAGATACAAAAGCGAAAACCAACGAAACACTGAGTGTGTTCTGTTATTATTTCTGGCAATATTATTACAACAATATGACCCTCCCCAAGTATAACAATATTCATATATATATATATTTCTATAAATACATAAAGATATATATATATATATACACAGGTAAATTCCGTTATAAGGAACACCATTATAACGAATTTTTCAGTATAACGAAATTCATCCCCAGCCACAAGCTTATTAAATAACGATAAAAGAATCTCGTTATAACGAAATCCATTACAACGAATATGTCAGTGCAACGAACGAAAATTGAACCCCAAGCAGCCCAAAAAACTTTTCGACTCACTGAAACACATCTGAAACACAAACACTCACATACATTAATACAGATACACACACACACACACACACATACATATATATATATATATATATGTGTGTGTGTGGGAAGAGATATATTCGATATGTCTCATATGAAATAATACAGCCAATTTTCCACGCAATACTTTTAGTTAGCACCCCGAACGCATAATTGGGAATATAATCACTTATTTCCTAATGTTTGTTGAGTGAGTTGGAATTTGGCCGGAGTATCGCTAAAAAGCTTTCTCCGATATTGCATTTATTTATATGTATATATATATATATATAATTATTATAACATAAAATACTTAACTAAAAAATAATTTTTCAGGGTTTATTATGCAAGTTTCTAATATGACAGAAAACAAATGAAGGAAATATATTTGAACATAGTTAAAATACATTGTCACTCGGTATTCGCGACGGTTACGTTCCTAGAACACCCGCGAAGAGTGAGCAACCGCGAATATCGGACGTGGTCCATAAAAACGTCAAAACAACATAAAATATAGGCTGGCAAATACGATATATTCTTATTAATAATTTATTGTAAAAATACGTAAACAAATATATATTGTCACGAAAAAAGCCATTAAAAATCGCGGAAGATATTTACGATTCCGCGAGTATGCGGTGGATTCCACGAACAATTATTAGTTCAGTTCTAAGGAAAATTCCGCGAATAACCCTGACCGTGAATGCCGAGAGTACACTGTACGTATTTATATTATATCGCATGATAAGTCCTATTGCAGGTATGTTTTCATTCATTTATTATTTAATTTTTAAATACGAGATAATATCAAACAAATGCTCGATTTGTTTCGGTCGATATCGTTATAACGAATATTTCGTTACAACTAATTATTTCATAAAACGTGAATTTCGTTATAACCGAATTTTACTGTATATATATATATATATATATATATATATATATATATATATATATACATATATATATATATATATATATGAAATTTAGCGAGAATCACATTTCCGCCAGTAGAAATTAGCAAAACGCAACTTCCGATTTGTATATATATATATATATATATACATATATATATATAGATAGATAGATAGATAAATCTACCAAAATATACGGTAGTGTCCAATCCGTATGAAGAACTCAATGTAATCCAAATATCATGAAAAGAGGAGATGCATTCAAAGATTTTTCGATGAAAATCACCGCTGCTTTCACTCTTATGTATATGTACATATATATATATATATATATATATATATATATATATATGTACATATGTATATATATATATATATATGTCTATTTGTATATGTACATATATATATATATTATAAATGTAAGCTATCGCCGTATTTTGACTAAAGAAATGGAAAAAGATGAGTATTGACATACATGTACGTCAATACTCATCTTTTTCCATTTCTCCGAGGGTTCTTAACCCCACTATCAGGCTAAATAATTTCTTTAATTTCTTTAGTCAAAATACGGCGATAGCTTATATTTATAATAATTTCAAACTCGCTCGCTGATTCTAAAATATTAGTACTCTCTCTCTCTATATATATATATATGTATATGTACATATATATATATATATATATAGGAACGAGTAGGACCCCGACGGCTGAGCTCAAGCCGTTTCGACGGCTAATTCTGGTTCCTTACCACATTTCCTTCGTTATATATATATATATATATATATATATATATATATATATATATATAATTGGATTTGGAAACTCTGCTACGTAGAATCGAGACGTATCTGAGGATCTTGCGATTTCAGAGTCAGGTTCGATCATTGCATCGATCGTGCCTCGAGCTGGTCGCCAGTGAAACGATTGTAATATATCTAATACATTTTATTCGTCACAACACTGATTCTCCGTTTCTTATGTGATATATATATATATATTTATTTATTTATTATGGCTATTGGTGAGCTGTGTACTTCTAACGTTTCACCTCCTACTCACAAGATCACCAGTCATGTCTGATGATTCTGTAAGTACGCAGGTAAATCTCCCGAGTAACAAGGCTCATCACTTAGCCATAATAAATGAATATTTAAACTCTACTTCGGTATTGAGTTTCGATTCTTACGTCCGTCAATAATTCACGTACACTTAGGTCTAATTATTTTATTTCACATTAAAAAATCCTTATATAGGACAAAAAAAAATATTTACTAATGCAAAATATACAATTAACGATTTCTGAAGCCCCTACCCGTTATTCCTACCCCTCCTATTATTTGGTACCATTTCTATGTCTACAACACGGCGCTCTCCCATGAACTTTTTACTATATCTACGACCACCAAATTCTCCTCCTCAGTATATCTAACATGCAAAACACTCCGCTAATCCCCCTCTTTATATCAATCATCTCCAAACTCTCTCCCCGCCATCTCTACAGCACTCTCTCGTAATCGATCCCTCACTATCCATCATAAATTCCCCCCTCTATATCTTTTACCATAATGTCTCTCCCAATCCCCCTCTCTATATTTAGCAATATTTATCTCTCCCAACTCAGGAAACTGGGATAACACCGACATAAAACCTGCAGCTCAGTAGTTACCGATCATGTTGATCTTTTCTTCTTTTCAGGTTATAGCTACTGTCGCTCAGAGAGTGGGATTGGCTCAGTGCACAGTCTTTCCTCACTTTAAAAAAAAATCTTCACGCAAGGCATTGCACGATAGCATTAATTGATAATTATTGATAATGGTATATCGTGCAATGGCCATACTCGATACGATAACGATGGGGCAGCCATTATCATGTATGTATGTATGTATGTATGTATGTATGTATGTATGTATGTATGCATGTATTCATGTATGCATGTAAAAAACCTCAAATCCAAACCATCATCTGGATTCTCTTTCTGCTTTCCTCTTCACTATTAAAATCTAGTGTGAGTGTGTGAGTGTGTGTGTGTGTGTGTGGGGGGGGGGGGGCAACAACATCGATTAAAGATTTTATCGTAATTCTATCCTTCCCCTTTTCCTTGTTTCATTATAAACAGAAAATGTGAAGTTAGTTTAATTCATAAAATCACCAAACTCTTTGTTAAATTCCCGATTAATTTTTGAATTCTCTGTCACAATTCACAACCCCACGTCACCGTGGGTACTTAATTTGCAATGATTGAGAACGTATGAACGTATATCTTTTCAATGAATGAGAGATAGATATCTACGTATATCTTCATTGCATATTACATGTTAGGAATAGACAAGAGCTCGAGTCAAGAAGCCGACATTGACGCAGCATTATACAATCATTGTATACTTTGTATGTTATTTACTCGACATAAAACTAACTTTGAAATCTGTAATGACGTGATCGTTGATTTAAACGGACACGGTTCAATTAAATGGCATTTAACGATTGATAGTTGCTGTGTTTAAGTCGAGATGGTCAGTACTGTCGTTATATATGAAATACAGACAAGATCATCATAAAAAAGAACAAACATGTTTTTTTTTATGTTTAAAAGGTAAATGAGATTGATGTTGAGATAAAAGCAGAGTGATTGACATCTGTCGGTAACAAGTTCACAATGAAGTTATATAAGCATTAGGATTAGACCCTAACAAACTGTGACTAAGATACGGTTTTTACTATACCCAAACCCTCATCATCTCAATATTTTGTTTCTGCGCCACTTTTCTATCAATTATTAATTGTAAAGTAATACATACAATATCTACAGCAATCTCGAAAGGAAACAAATTGCATCCACAAAATTTCTCATAGAGAAACTAGTAAACAATGTTGAATGTAAACAATGTAGAAAGTAAAACACGTAGAAAGTAAACATGTAGAGTGTAAACATGTAGAAAGTAAACATGTAGAACGTAAACATGTAGAAAGTAAAAAATGTAGAAAGTAAACATGCAGAAAGTATACAATGTAGAAAGTAAACAATGTGGGAATTAAACATGTAGAAAGTAAACATTAAAAAGTAAACATGTAGAAAGTAAACATGTAGTTAGCAAACATGTAGAAAGTAAACAATGTAGAAAGTAAACATGTAAAAAGTAAACCTGTAGTTAGCAAACATGTAGAAAGTAAACAATGTAGAAAATAAACAATGTAGAAAGTAAACAATGTAGAAAGTAAACATGTAGAAAGTAAACAATATAGAAGGTAAACACGTAGGGAGTAAACATGTAGAAAGTAAACAATGTAGAAAGTAAACATGTAGAAAGTAAACGTGTAGACATTAAACATGTAGAAGTAAACAATATAGAAAGTAAACATGTAGAAAGTAAACAATGTAGAACGTGACCATGTAGAACGTGACCATGTAGAAAGTAAACATGTAGAACGTAAACATGTAGAAAGAAAACATGTAGAAAATACAGAAAGAGAAGGGATCTAGCCGTCATTAATGAGTTCGGCAATGAAAAGATACAAATTAAAACAACGAAATATTGACAAATACTTTAGAAATACTACATAACCAAAACATAAGTAGGTGAAATCAAAGAGGATCAGGATTTAAGACAGATAGCTGTTCCTAACTCACAAGACTGTTGTTAATAAAAGTGGCACACTTTTTAAACACAATAAACTGTTCATCGCCCACCTAAAAAAACCCAGGAAAAAACAAAACAGAGACAAATTCAGCGACAATAGCAAAAGAAACAATTAATTATTTTCCAAAAGTAACGTTTGCTATAGTTAGGCACAGACAGATTTCTTGGCAGAATATGAATCTAGTTATAACAAATATGATGTATTAATTGTATCAACCACACATCACGTATTGATGTATATCGATGATTATATTTAGTCACGCAGAAAATAAAATAATTTAAAGTTTTCATTGCTCAATATTAAAGCAAATTTCTTGTCTTTTTTGCTGTATTTTATATGAAAAATATGAAATATTTGACGTTTATGCATTTCCGAAAGCTCAGGGGAAATACTTCTACATTTAGAATGATGTTGCAACTACACAAAGAAATACTTGACTGCATCCAAAAAGATTAAATACCTTTAACTAGATGGCATAAATTAGTTGTCAATATATTCTGAGATCTGGACGAGACGTGAGTGCCCCTAACTTTTCTTTTTCCATTACTACTACAGTGGTCACTATCCTCCTATTAAGAAATCGAAGGAGAAACGATGGCAGTACCACATAAATAGCCTGTCTCCACAATCGACACCACCAGCTTCATATAATTATTAACATAGACATCACATTTACTTATCCTTTTTTCAGATATTGGGAAAATATCTGGTAATGAAGAAATAGTTTGCTGATAAGGCAGTTTGAACATAAGCTCTGAACTTGTTACATACGTGTATGACATCTTTAAATTGGGATGAAGAGCAAAAGAATGTATATCTTTCCAATTATACACGTAAATCCTATATGCTATAGATACTCTCTGTATATCACATATATATATATCAATCAATATACATATTAATCATATATATTGACATGTATATATAGGTGAAGTGTAGAGAATCCCAAAGAGCGGGTCCACATTGTGGATTTATTTGCACCGAACTGAAATGTCACTAGGGAATAAAAGCATTCAACTATATGAAGAAAGGGATGGGGTATTGCTTTGTTTGCATTTCCCCGAGTGATAAATATCGTTTAATGATAAATATCACTTGCTTCCTCGGAATATTGAAATCACGCGCAATTTTGGCATCCTGGGAACTTATATCTTACACAAAAGTCCTCAACCTTTTGAATTCAATGATATTAATCGGACAAATGACGTAGATTCTATGCAATCATTCCCCCGTCTTAAAAACGAATAAATATACTCTATAAAATAGTCCTGGATATGTATTTGGCCGACAGTAAAACTGGGATGTAAGGGTTTGAATGGTGGTCAAATTATGTAGCTTGGTCGCATAGAATCACGCTTTTCACATGCGGAGAGGAATTGATGTGTGGATCGTGCCAAAAAAGCGCATCACTTACAGCATCACTTAGAAGGGTTTGTTCCAATCTCTGTGTTCTACCTTCAGATACCATCGAGATCTACGGTTGTTTTCATCCTTTCGGAGTCGATTAGGAAAGTACCAACTCTTTGTTAGTGCATAGTCTTTTTTTCCTTTCCCTCTAGTTGTCACATCCTAAATGTTTCACTGGTTCAAATGTAGAAGGGGTCGAGGAGTATCTCTGTTTGCTTGCGACTAATACCATTAGCGAAAGCATAATGATTATGGTGGAGTGTGCCATGCATCTGTTCAATCAGAGCCGAGTTGGAACTTCACAAATAGAACAATGATATTAATTAATATGGTAATTATTTGCAATATGTCATTAACTCTCAACCATTTTAAAGAAGTGTCTATTTATATAACATGTATAAGGAATGCGCTTAAATCATCACACATTTGCCATTGGTTTGCAAACATGTGATTCGAAATATTAAGCAATTAGAGAACTTTCAAAGTTAGTTATTCAATGTAAAGCAATGTAAATGCAACACAAGTGTTATAGAACAGACGTTTATTTAATGATTCCTAATTTGCCTCTCTCCCTTCTATTCATTTACACACTGCACATATACCTTGAAGCCAACTTACACCATGCTTAACTCCAGAAAACTTGTCTAATTCGCTAATTGCCTCTCGTTTTGGCATCGATATTGATTCGGTTTCGGGGGTATGTATCGAATGATCAAACAATAACTCCTCAATAAACGTCTGTATCTTGTTAGTCTTTCGACAAAGAAATAATGGCTTTGTTGCAATCGTTGTTCGAGGAAATGTTTCTTGTGGAATTGGCATTGGAATAAACCGATATGATTAAGACCAGCGGCATTTTTTCTCTCCTCAAATACAACAATGGTGCTAAAGGAAACTTTCGTATTATCTATAATATCAAGCCAAAGAAATGTTGTAACTTGCAAAAGTCTGTGAGTAATCAGATTTCGGTGTTATAAGCCTCACGCAATGAATTCGCAAACCTTTACAATTCTAACATTCTTATCAAGTGGCAACTATTAGTTAACATTTTATATTTAAAATCTTGGTTGTTGTTACTGCTGCTGTTGCTGCAGTTACTGCTGCTGTTGCTAATGTTGTTGCTGCTGTTGCTAATGCTATTGCTGCTGATGCGAGTTTTTTTATTCCCAAGTTAGATTCGATCGAATGATGAAAGCCATATGATGAAAGCCATATGATCATCTCGTCCATTTAAAATGCTGGAGTTTGATTTGACGGAGGTGTAACTGCTAATTCTAGTGAGTAAGCAACCATGTAGAATCTGGTAGTGTAACTCAAATATTTTGTTTTATTTTGATTTTAGCACGAGGCAAAAATATTGTAATGAAAAGTGTAAAAGATTTATTAAGAGCCCCCGTGACACAACTGCTGTTCGTTTTACTTGCGGTAGGATGTAAAATTAATCCGCCAAAGAACCAATCAAAGACTGAATTTTTTTAGTTCGGTGATCTTCAACTAAATCACATCTAGTCTGGAGATTTTCCATATCTGTCAGTTTACTTCACTGGTATCTTCATTTGAAATATTGAAATATATCTTTATTTTATTCATTCCAATTTTAATAGTCGTGTCTATTGTTTTACATTAAAAGAACTTCGTTTGATACAGCTTTATGCCAATTTAAGAAAATCATAATTTTCATTTGTTTGAAATTAACTTTAAAAACAATAACAACATAAGAAATGACTATTCAAGTTATCAATAGCTATAGTGTTTTGAATCCGTCTGCAATAAACATTTGAATAAAGTGAATGACTAAATGGGTTGGAAATCGTAGCAGCACCACATAAGTCTAATTCTACATGTAGTGTAACTTGAATTTATCACTCTTGGTGTGAGGCAAACTAAAATTTAGTTATATATACTAACAGAGTCTGGTCAGATATTTTTCGCTGCCACATATTACGATGGTAATCTGAATAAACCGATGTTATATATTTACAGCTGAGGGAACTGAGCTATTTACTAGTAGAAGAATGCTTGTTTTATCTATAGCTACAATCAAATTTAGTACAGTTACACTATCCTTCAACCTTTCAACCATTTCAAAAACCAGCTATGACTGCCTGATGAGATACTAATAAGGGATACAACCCATTGTTAATCGCGTTGTTGTACAAACCACTGACCTAGCAGTGGGTTAAACTGACAACATATAGTTAACGGTAAATGTTATACTCGCTACACTTTGATAAGGTGGACTGAGCATAAGGTAATAGTTAAGAAGTGTGCATTGCGATCATAAGGTCCTGTGTTCGATCCATGTTCAATCCCTGAAATTGAGTTGACAAACTGTTTCGAAGCCTCTCGTATTGACTGTACCTGAAATTTAAAGTGCCAGTCTTGACACATATTGTGTCAGGTTGATTCCTCCTGAGAATTGTGTTTCTGATACACGTGTCTATTAAAGGCTCAGCGACTGCACGACAATTTTGCTAACAAATTGCTCCGTAAATCGCAAAATTGATACACTTATCGTGGAAACCGACAGAGTTCTATTATATTCAACCCATTGAGTAATCAATTCTATACCTGTCTACACATGTTTTGAACCTACAAGACTTTATTTAAAATAGTGAACAAACAAACGGACAATTGCAGTCTCCTTATTATATTCAAACGAGTGCAATTTAGAACGTTTGAAAAAAGAAAAACTTCAAAGAACTATTTTCTTTGGTGAAACAGAACGTGACACAAAAACATAGGGAAAGTCACTACGAAAAACTATAAATTTTGTAAGCAGTATATCCATAACATACACACACACACACACACACATACACACACACTCACACATACACATAGACATACACACACACATTCACACACACACACACACACGCACACGCACACACACACACACACACACACATATATATAGATGATAAATTCAAGAGTAAAATTGATATAACAGAAGTGTCACCACCAAGTATCTTAAATAGTGAGGTTTTAATACTACAGGTTATTCCATCAATAAACAAAAACAAGTTGGCAAAAATTAATTCTTAAGTGGAAACTATAAACTGTAGTGACTCCAAAAATTAACATCAAAGCAGAACGAATGTACGGGGAGACAAGGGAGACAATTACAAAAATATATATAAAAAACACATAAAATACACCTAGGACGTTTTTGTCAGAAATAAAACTAAATTTATTATCAGGCGGGTCAGCAAGCCACAAAGGAAGTCCGATTGTAAAGCTTGACAATAATCAAATGAATCTTTGAATCAATTTTTTTTCACTGTCCAGCTAATTAGCGAAAACATCATCGTTTATGATTTTATATATACATATATACATATAAACACATACGCACGCACACACACACATATATATATGTATGTGTGTCTGTGTATAAATATATATATGTATTTATGTATGTATGAATGTAAGTATGTATAGTAAGTATGTATGTATATTGTTTGGATTGATTTATATAGAGTTTAAACAGCTACTAAATATTCAACAGCTAGGGGTTGGGAGGAAAGAGCGTGTGTGGTATAAATTCGTTGAGTTTATAAATATATAGTTGGATAATAACTGGATGAAAACGAAACCAGGATATCAAAACTAAAACAATGCCGCCTACGAAATAAACCTCACAAAAAAAAAAACAACAGATAAAAAAGGAAAGCTAACAGAAAGGAAAATAACCAAAAGAAATGTAAAAAAACAATATGAATTTTCTAAAGTCATGTCCGTCATCAGTCATAAAAAATAAAGGGATGGCATTTAATTATACAAAAATATATATATAGAATATAATAAAAATAAAATCACAGCAAAAAGTACATAACTAAACAGACAACAAAGGCAAAAAATAAACACTACCAAGAACAACAACAACAACAACCGATTTATTAGACAAATTAGAAGGGTTGGGGAGAAAAATCATCATGAGAAATCAAAAGCGAAAACTTAACGGACGCTGAAGAAAAAACAACACAGTAAATGAAAAATATAAACATATAACTGTATAAATAATAATGGATCAATGCATACAGATACACAGATACACATTTATTTATAAACGCACACATATATATACATGTATGTGTGTGTATATATATATATATATAAACACACATGTATATATGGGTGTGTTTTATAAATACAACCCATGCTAGCGTGAAAAAATGGGCGTAAAACGGTTGTGATGATATATATATATGTATATATATATATATACAAATATACATACACACACACACACACGCATAAATATATATATATATATACGTATATATATACGTATATATGTATATATACACGTGTATATATATATATGTATATATATGAGGATGGACGATTAAACAAATTATTTCTCTCACTATATATATAGTGAGGAGGAGAGACTATATATATATATATATATATATATATATCCATAGGTACATAATAAATATTGATATTTAAATGATAGAAACAATAAATAGACAAATATAGAATTATGACGAAAATGTACTGAAACACGCGGCGAAAGTAACAAAAGTATTTCTTTGTTTTGTTTATGTTATGAAAATATAACAATATATTTCAAGGGGAAGGAAGGGGCAATAAAGTCTAGCAGTAATGATAACTAATATGAAACTGGAAAGATAAAATAATAGTTAATAAATTGTCAATGTTAAATAACAAAACTATTTCACGTTATCCCTGTCAATTGGTCTGCTTTACTTAGACTATAGCTACTCAAGAATAGATTTCAGTTTTCAGACTCTTGCACTCTCTATAGGACACAACGGGGTATATGGTTAATAATTTCAATTTTTAATCATATGGTTTTGATGGTGGCTCACCTGCATGGCACCTTGAAAATATATATTTTATAAAAGAAGTATGGAACGCAACGAAATTTGTAAGTGAAATAGAAATAGAAGCTTTGCCTTGACATTTTCACTAAATGGGTTTATACACCCCAAATCCCGCCGAGGTTAACTTTGCCTTTCATCCTTACCAGGTCGATAAAATAAAGTACCAGTAATGTACTGGGTAATTGCTGGCCTTGTGCCAAAAGTAGAAACAATTATTAGACTATATTGTTTACTCAAAACATTACAGTGAAGCTTCTATTTCAATTCTATATTTTCTATATCAAACCCACGTCGACCCCAAGTGCTGAAGCATAATTGAGCAGATTGGGAGCAGTACAGAAGCACATTGGATTACAATTTACATGTTCTTGCGTGGTAGACATCACCACTTAGTTTAACGCCCTTACGTCCTTCTGCTTCTGACCCCACAGCAAGCACCTTCAACATAAATCCTTTACATAAATCCTTTACAGGAATCATGGATTTACTGTTGTAAGCAAAAATGTCAGGTCACTCTTGAGTACTACTTGTAGCGTATAACCCAGTACAACCTATTGCATGGTCGGGTCGTCGGCGACTAAACCGGCGACCCCACCAAGTTTACTTGGGGAGGAGGGGGATTTTGGATACCCTGCAAGACAAAAAACAATACCTGACAAAGGGCGGAAGAACTCATAAGAAAAAAAAAAAAAGAAAGCCTGCCAAATCAATGGTGGCAGTAGTTCAAGCTGCATGCATCTAACGACTGGTGTAGTGGTTCTGAGAACAATGCGGCTTTGCAGATGACCAATGCAAATTGACAATGGAAAGGCGCTCCCGCTCGAGTTAGAAGAGAACTATTGACCTTCAGGAGAAGCGGCGATCCCTGATTGTATTCAGCAACCGAAACAAATATGAAGTACACCTAATCAAATGCTCCTAGGGGCGGCCCTGGTTCTTCTTATTTGCAAGTGTAAGCTTAGCCAGAATAGATTAGATAAGACGTTAGCAAAAATTTAATAAACGAAAATAGTACGGAGGAGCATCATGTGGGCTTTACCTGTTCTTGGATGGTAAACTTAATCTAGCGTATTGTTTAAGTCTATAACCTTATCCATAGGGACATTTAGCGAAGCTTATTCTGTTGCAAGCTTTTATACCAGATCTCCAGTTCGAGTATAAATACAAAGGTTGGGGCAGTGTTTCAAAAATGTAGCTACCCATGAATCGTGTTATATTTTCCTCGCACCCTCCACAAGTTTCGGTCCTCATTGTCCCTTCCCTCCGAAAATAACAACGTTCACACTCCTGATGGAACCATAATATCCCACTCTCCTCCCCACGAAACTACGTTATAGTGTTTCTTTTGGATGAACTTTCTGTTTGTACCAAAAAGAAATTGTCAGAATCTGTAATGTTCCAGTCAGTACACATTTAAATATTTGATTGTTTCCATTTACATTCTTACTTCAAATATTGCCGGGGTACATTTTATATTTCATCATTTCCAGATCAACAAAAATAATCACCAGTGAAATATTGATTGATAAAAACAACCATACGCACGTCAAAGGTTTATGGTCATTGCAGGTCTAATGATTAATATATAAACCATTATTAAACTTATTGTTACGTATACTTTCGTTATAAGTCTAATTCAGTAAAAGTTATCATAGTCCTACCCTTTTTATGGACGAAACATAATATAATACTCACAAAATAGATGATTTTCAGAACTTTTAAAGTGTGGAATACAAATTCCTGCGATGTTTGTTACGGCGCTTTATGTTCTGAGTTCAAATCTCACCGAGGTTAAATATGGTTAGAATGTCTCAGGAAAGAATCTCTGGACAGATTTTACGGGCAAAAACCAAACAGTAGGAGACCCAGGTAGGAGACCTCGAGCAAGATGGTTGGATAACATCCATGAGCTTGGCTGGTCTCGCTTAGGGATCAAGCCGAATACGGTTGCTTCTGACAGGACCTGCTGGAAGGAGTGTTTGAGTCCTCTGTCCCCAGGAAGAAGAAGAAGAGGAATGTACGGGCCTGTACTAGATATCATTAAAATTAATACATCACAGTTGCTTTGGTTTCATTTATGCAGCAATGCTAGATGGAATGGATCCTCGTCGGTTTCGATGATGCGTGCTTTTGTTGTTCGATGAACGGAACAACCTCCTCATAATATTAACATGTAGCTGGCTGAATATTCCACAGACATATGTATCCATAACGTCATTCTTAGGGAGGTTCAGCATGTAGAGTGTAAAAAGACTGTCTCTTTACATTACAGGTACAGTCTATCCGACGGACTTCTAGAGAATTTCCGACTACTTAATTTTACTCACTTTAAAATTAATGTGAGTAAAAAAAAAGTGCTTCTTTTTCAAGATGACATGATGTGAGATCGAATCAGGGACCTAATGATTGCTAAGTCAACTTCTAAATTATTCGTTCATACTACGTCCTCAGCAAACCTGGATAAAACATTTTTGAATAATCTCAAGAATTTTTAAAAACCTAATGCTAATTCGAATAGGCGTTAGAACGTCGGATGGATTGCTTTATGGTATTCGTTCCGACTCTGCTCTCTCAGTTCAATCCACCCGAAGTCAACTTTGACTTTCATCCTTTCGAGGTTGATAAAAAAAAGTACCAGTCTAGTGCTCTGGTCGATTCTTCCTCTATATCTCTGTCTCCTTTCCTCTCTCTCACTTTCTATATTTCTCTGGAAGAAATGTGCTGGACTCAGGCTTGAAGAAGGATGGGCTCCGCCAGGCTTAAAATGCCATATGTCAATACTGTGCCCCTATGACTATCAGGTGTTACGGGACCGTACATACATACAATGCTAATTCGGAGGAGTTTGTTATTGTTTCGTTTTCTGGTGATATCTAAAGAATTCTTTGCAAATAAGAAATGTAAATCACCTCTAGAATCTAGAGACAAAATAAACTACATAACAGTCAACTATAATATTATTCTACCTGACTCGATATGACTTCGAGAGCTTTACTTCGAACAACCTTAAATATGAAATGAAATTGATGATATATACAAAATCTTTAAAATATACGACGCTATGAAAATCTATAAATTAAGTATGAAAGTAAGAACATTTATAAAACGTGGAAATTCCATTAAAATCAAACGGTTAAATATTGTTTACGGGGTCGATGAAATAAAATTCCAGTAATGCACAGGGGTAATTGCTGGCCTTGTGCCAATAGTAGAAACAGTTATCAATATCAACGCCATTTCTTTGACAGTTCTATTTAAATACGAAAAGGAAACATAGGATATATCTTCAAGGAAATATGTGAGAGTTTCAATCACTCTTTGGTACTCTCAAATTCCATTTCACTCGAGATTCACTATTATCAAAGTCATTATTTTGACAATCGCTTAGTCTATTTCACCTCTAGACGAGAACAAACTGTTTAAATTGTAACACAGGTTCCGTCTTCAATTATAATGTTGCTATTATTTTATCATTAATGCTTAGTAGAAATAAGAATATTACACATACCTCCTCGATCTTTAGTTCCCTTTGACCAGAGACGTTCGTCTGACTTGAACTCTGACAGCGATTTCATTTGTCAGTACATAACGATCTAACATCTTTTTAAGTATTGCTTCAGTAAATTTACCTTCAATGTTATCATTTTGTCTAGAGATTAAATTCTTCTTCAACTCACAAACACACCCACAGCTACATACATACTGACACATACACAGACACACACACACACACACGCAGAGACACACACACACACACATATATATATATATATATACACACATATACACACGCACATATATATGTGTGTAAATATATATATATACAGAGAGAGGGGGAGAGAGAGAGAGAGAGAGAGAGACAAACATATATACACTTAAATACACGTCTACACATCACAAAGACATAAATACTGACAATGACATCAAAGCTCAGCTTACTACCATCGTAATAAATAGGCCACGTATACGATCAGAGGTTAGTATCTTTAATTCGGCCAACGAAAGTAACCACTACTACGCGAATATCAATAAAAGAATATCTCGCCATTTTTTTTTATATTTACTCGGGCTTATCGACCATTCGTATGTTTCCGAAATCTTTACAGCCTTCTTGATGGTCTCTTATCTTGCCGTTACTTTTACAGCATTCTTTCTATTTCATACCGTATATTTAGTTGCCAATAATTCTTTCATATTTACTATTTTATTTTCCCCTGTCGGAGTGAAAAACTGCCACGTAATTCTTGCTTCTTCCATGGCTACAGTTTGAAAAAATGTAACAACATTCCTATACCCTATGTAATCAACTTAAATCGACTTCCCCATCATATTTACATCATTTTTATTTTAGCCACTGATCAGAGAAGATGACCAGTCGGAATTTTTATCAATTCAAAGCCTTCCAAACAGAATTTTTACGATTGCTTTTTGAAAGGCATCCTCTTTTTAATTGACGTTCATGAATATATCTTATTGCCCCTTCTAGTTTCTAGGTCATAACAGGGAAACCGACAACGCACTTAAGACAGTTTATCATTTGACATAAATCCGAAGCAAAAGAGTGTTATTCCTCGTAAATTTCTACGCAAATTCAGTTGAAGAAACATAAGAAATTATGTGTCTCCAAAATGTCTTTTGAATGTCAGCTCAGAAATATATGAATTGCACTTAAGTTGAACATTCCCTATTCTTAAACTTAACGCGCTTTCTGAAATTTTGTTACGTTAGTCATACTGTTAAGCTGTTGTTTAGGAAATGGTTAAAATTGCTTTAGTAAAATTTTCACGATCTCAACCAATAATATATATTTTTTTGTTATTTAATCTGAAGGAAAGGGACACTTCCAGATAACTAAAATTGATTGTTTAGCTTTGATATCAGAAGAGTTATGTATGTTGTGAAAACATAGGAAGAATGGAAATTCGAAAGATGGGATTGAGACGAGAACTGCCGCGATGAGAAAAACAAAACTAAGAGACGGGTGCATCGGTTAGTAAACAGTCTCTATCGGGTACTAATGTATTAATAGTAAAGCAAACAAAGAGTTATATATCTGCTCCATTTAGATCGAACCGTTGACTAATTGAAAATAATATATGTACGGTTAGGCGGATTTAGGTATTCAGCATTAAGAACCTTGACCGCAAGTCTAATACCAGTAATATCATATAAACCAACAACCTCGTAGCATCTGGTTTCCTCGAGCTTCATCTGCTCAATGTTTTGTACGCCCTCATTTAACAATATCTTACGAATATATTGGAATCAATTTTTTCTTTCCGTTTAATGATTTTATTTACTTAAACAGGTCTATGGCTTCATGGTTTTATTTTGTTTGTTTTTGTAAGAGAGATAAAATGATGTGTTTGTGTAACTCTCTGTGTTGCAAACAGTGTCAACATATTGTTATCACCATCACACCTGCTAAGTATTATTTGCAATGCCTAAATTAAATCCCAATATATAGGAATAAGATTAAGCAATAATCATATGAAATTCCACAATCTATATGCAATGAAAATGTGTTCAATTCCAGACTCTATCAAAGATTGGTATTTCTTTGGTTTCATTATTCTGGAGATGCTTCAAGTTACGAAACTAATTATATTTCTAAACGCATACAACCTAGCCGCTGGACATTTTTGTTTCAAATACCAGAGAAGAGATTTAAATCTTATGCTAAATTTGATTGAATCAAGACTTCTATCACATTATTCCTTTTGATTAGTATTATTGTTCTGTTGTTCAGGTCTTTGTTTGCGTTGTAGTTGTTGTCGTTATTGTTGATTTCTTTACATCTTAACTTTTAAAATCATTGTTTCATTCGTAGTATTTAGAATACTTCGTCTGATCTATTATTCATATTGCAAATTTGATTTCAGAGATTCTTGTTAGCTTTTCTATGTTTGTTAACATCTCTGAGAATTCTCTTAACGAGATAAGTCCCGAAAGAAAGAGTAAAAAATTGTCCACTTTATATGGATGACCCAAGAATTGATACGTGGCAAATTTATGAAGACTCTACAATTGTCTAGTGTTCAAAGGATAGCAAATCTGCGACATTTACAATTAAAGGACTTCTATTCAGAAATATACACACAATACTTTAAGGATAATTCAGCAAGCATCACATTAATTTCAGCAAATTGAACTAAATGACTTCTCTCTTTAAATTAAAGACGTTAATAACAAAAATAGGATTTAGACATTAACAGTACACGACAATCTAATCAACTCTACGTTTCACACACCATGTGGGAGTTTCAGCGGAACACTTTCTTGCTTTGATGTTTTGCTCTTTTAAATCACTCATTCCGAAACTTATGCCCAAACGTTATCAGACACAGCTTATTACAATGAACATTGATTTTCCCTCGGTGCCAACGTCCATACTCCATGAGCGTTCTTTTAACTTCTCTGTTTAATTCTCATACTTAATCTGAATACTTAATACATACTAATTTCTTACGACACTTTAGCGAATATAAGAATACAGAACCTATATTTATTTCTATTATAGTTATTGGTTTTACAATGAAGTAATGTTGTTGTTGTTGCTATAGTTGTATTTGTAGTTGTTGCTATTTCTATTGGGATAAACAATTACTTTCTTCACATATCTCTGAGGAAAATAAACAGTCGTTAATTTAGAAATATTTATCCTTTAAAACAGAGATATACTTTTATATTCAATGTTATTTACTGGCTGGGTAAATTTATGACTAAATGACAAGCTACTGAGTTCCATCGCTATCTTAGAGGTTGAAAACTTGTTAAGTGTTAGAAAACCTGATTGCCCACTAGTAGAACTTACTACAATGATAATAAACTACACCTTCCTTAACGAGCCATGTATACATATATACATGCATACACACATACATACTTATATACATACATACGTACGTACATACATACATTGGCACATACATAGATATACCGAGTATTGGTGTATAGTATCTAGTTACTGATCATTCACTAGCAGAGTACCCAGCGAAAATGACGGAGTTTATAGTAAAATACATATAATTTAATATCTTGATTGCAACAGTTTATTTAAAGATTCTTTAATCCTCAATTTTCCTTGACTTACACCATCTTCTCTTTCAACCAAATCCCGTATTGCGTTTACGTTAATTTAATTCAATTACAATGATTTTAATGCACCTTTACTCATTATTAAAGATATATCCACAAAGATGACTTCGTTCTACCTATGTATCTAATTATCTGTTTGTCTAATTATTTATCTATGTATCTATGTATCTATCTTTGGACTATTATTGGGATTTGTGGTTTGTTGCTATTATTGTTGTTCTTGTCGATATATATATATATATATATACATATACGATATATATATATATATATATATATATATATATATATATATATATATATATATATTATATATATATATATATATATTATATATATATATATATTATATATATATATATATATATTATATATATATATATATATATTATATATATATATATATATATATATATATATATATATATATATATATATTATATATATATATATATATATATTATATATATGTATATATATATATATATATATATATATATGTATATATATATATATATATATATATATATATATATATATATATATATATATATATATATATATATATATATATATATATACAATATATATATATATATAAGGAAAATGCTTCTCTGATGTTCGTTGCTTTTCCATTAATATCCTGGTGATATTTAATGTTTTGCACCGTGAAACTGTACAGTTAGGGCCATTAGAATAGGTAAATATTTATATTATATTTTTTAATTTTGATTAATTTTGATTGTATATTAATTTTGATTTATTTTGAAAAATTGATTGAATTTTTACTTGTTCTGCTTATCTTGACATTATGTTCTGGTATATCAAATTATTACCATAGAACCACCTTAAATCATAGACACACTATATATTTCCGGGGGTACATTGTACCCTCAGATATATATTAACCTTTTTCAATAATCTCCATATGTAGAGATACAAATTTTGTCGTTATATTTAGTTACTAAAAATCTTTTTTTAGTGGCGAGCTATAGACGGCGAGTCTACGATTTCCCGCCTTCACTATACACCAATGTATTTACGGGTCACTTTCACGACCTTTTAGACCTGTATTAGTTGGAGTGAGGTCATATATTTTGTCGTTCCTGGGGTTTTTAACCCTAGGACAGGAAAATGCTTCTCTGATGATCGTTGCTTTTCCATTAATATCCTGGTGATATTTAATGTTTTGCACCGTGAAACTGTACAGTTAGGGCCATTAGAATAGGTAAATATTTATATTATATTTTTTAATTTTGATTAATTTTGATTGTATATTAATTGATTTATTTTGAAAAATTGATTGAATTTTTACTTGTTCTGCTTATCTTGATATATATATATATATATATATATATATATATATATATAGAAAGGATAAAAAGGACGATTGATTATTCCTTCATTGCATTTATTGATAGGTGACGCGCGTTTCGCCACTGATCAGCTCAAGGTTCGATCTATATCGATCCTACCCGACTGAATAATCGGCAGCTCGACTGACCCTCTTAAAATGCTATAAGAAAATGAAATACATGCTATGTGGTAAAGTCAGAGTTTCAAGAGTTTGACAAAATGAGATGTTTTGATTGGTGAGAAGGATCAAGGCGATGTACTGGCCTGTAGTGTATATGGGGGTGGGTGTGATGGTGAGATGTTGGTGACGGTCTGTGGATGAGGTGGGCTGTGGTGTGGTGGTGGTGGTGGGTTGGCTTTGGCGTGTAGAGTATGTGGGGGTGGATGTGATGATATGGTGGTGGTTAAGGTTATTTAGTGGGATGGGCTGTGGCATGAGGTTAGTGGTTTGTCAGTAGACGGGCTGGCGTGTGGGTGGGGGTGTGGTAGTGGTGCCTTTGTCTATGGTAGCGGCGTTTGTGGTGGTCGTCAGGTCCTTACATAGATACATAGTTAGACGCTCTTCGTCTGACAGATACCTTGTATATACGTATACGTACACACATATATGTATATATGTGCACATATATTGTTGTATAAACACACACAACATAAAACACATACGCACATCTTTACCCACACATATCGGCATACGCTCACACACAGCCATATGTATATGTACACACATGTATGTGCATGCGCGCATGCAGACACGAATATGGAGAGTGGGGGAGTATCGGTGGGGGTGGCGAACGACAGAGATGGGGGGAAGGTGAGAGGCGATGTAGAAGGTGTTTTACATATATACATACACATGCATACACATGGGTATGGGCACATGGACTCACACTCATGTATGCAAGATATACACATACACACTCGCACACACGTATACTCACACATATATATATATATATATATATATATACACACATGTACCGACAACACACACATACACGCACATATACACATACATGCACATATATGAGCTAACCTATACATACAGTCAGATTTACCCATATACATATATGCAGACATACACATACACACACATACATACACATACATATATATACACACACATACACATATGCATACACATACACACACATATATATACAGATATATATATATATATATATATATACACACACATAGGCATATGCATACACATGTGTTCACATACACACACACACACATAGAGATAAATTTGCGTACACGCACGCACACATAAGACGCCCGTATGAGTAAAATACTTACACACAGACACACACACTATTGTTGGTTGGGGAGTGGAGGTATGTTTTGTCGGTGTTGATGAAGTATGGAGTTGTGTTTTGTGGTGGTGGTGGTGGAGTTGTGAGGGACAAACATATACATACCGGATCGAATACCGGTTAAAAGGTGACATAGGGAACGCGGGGGATAATCGTTTATGGACGTACGGCGATGTGTGTTGTGGACATGGTGATGGTGGTGGTGCTGGGGTGATATGTTCGGCAAGAGGATTACATGATCAGAGGTTACGGTGTGTTATATGGTAGGCAGACGGGGGGTGGGGGGTATATAATACAGTCGATTTGGGTGCGAGGGATGATATATGTTGATGATGTAATGATAATGATTGTTGAAGTATGTGGATGTATTTAGTGGTGGCGGTGGTTGTGTGTGCATGCGACAGTACAGTTACAGGGTCGAATTTAGCGTGGGGTTGCAGGTTAGGGTAGATAGAGGGAACATGGGGGGCTGAGGTTGTAGGCGTGTATGGTATGCACATGCCGATGTGTGGTGTGGTGGTGGTGGCGATGGTGTGATATGGTCGACATTGTATTTACAAGGTCCCTTGTCATTGTGGATTGCAAGGTAGAACGTATCATATGGTACCGATTTAATACGATGTTGCAACTATGAGGTGTGTGTGTTGATCTGAATTTTGGTGGTGGTGATGGTGATGTGTGCGGCATGATATACAAATGGGGGCTTAGAGATGGTAACATGGAGTACAATACAATAAGTTCATTGAGGTGGGCGATGTTGAGACGGGGTATAGGTGGTTATTAATATGGTGTGTCATGGTTAGTGTGATTTTTGGTGTGGGTTATGTATGCGGCATGATATACAAAATACGGGCTTACATATGGTTAAATTCAATGAAATGAAATAAGATAAAGTGAAGTTAGATTAGAATTAAAGTTCGTTGAGATGGGCGATGGTGATACGGGGCAGGTGTGGTTATTATTATGGTGGGTCATGGTTGTAAATACAATGTCGACCATATCACACCATCGCCACCACCACCACACCACACATCGTCATATGTCTACCATACACGTCTACAACCTCATCCCCCCATGTTCCCTCTATCTACCCTAACCTGCAACGCCACGCTAAATTCGACCCTGTAACTGTACTGTCGCATGCACACACAACCACCGCCACCACTAAATACATCCACATACTTCAACAATCATTATCATTACATCATCAACACATATCATCCCTCGCTCCCAAATCGACTGTATTATATACCCCCCACCCCCCGTCTGCCTACCATATAACACACCGTAACCTCTGATCATGTAATCATCTTGCCGAACATATCACCCCAGCACCACCACCATCACCATGTCCACAACACACATCGCCGTACGTCCATAAACGATTTTTCCCCGCGTTCCCTATGTCACCTTTTAACCGGTATTCGATCCGGTATATATATGTTTGTCCCTCACAACTCCACCACCACCACCACAAAACACAACTCCATACTTCATCAACACCGACAAAACATACCTCCACTCCCCAACCAATAATAGTGTGTGTGTCTGTGTGTAAGTATTTTACTCATACGGGCGCCTTAAGTATGCGTGCGTGTACGCAAATTTATCTCTATGTGTGTGTGTGTGAATGTGAACACATGTGTATGCATATGCCTATGTGTGTGTATATATATATATCTGTATATATATGTGTGTGTATGTGTATGCATATGTGTATGTGTGTGTATATATGTATGTGTATGTATGTGTGTGTATGTGTATGTCTGCATATATGTATATGGGTAAATCTGACTGTATGTGTAGGTGAGCTCATATGTGTGCATGTATGTGTATATGTGCGTGTATGTGTGTGTGTTGTCGGTACATGTGTGTGTATATATATATATATATGTATATATATATGTGTGAGTATACGTGTATGCGAGTGTGTATGTGTATATCTTGCATACATGAGTGTGAGTCCATGTGCCCATACCCATGTGTATATATGTGTATGTATATATGTAAAACACCTTCTACATCGCCTCTCACCTTCCCCCCATCTCTGTCGTTCACCACCCCCACCGATACTCCCCCACTCTCCATATTCGTGACCGCATGCGCGCATGCACATACATGTGTGTACATATACATATGGCTGTGTGTGAGCGTATGCCGATATGTGTGGGCAAGGATGTGCGTATGTGTTTTATGTTGTGTGTGTTTATACAACAATATATGTGCACATATATACATATATGTGTGTACGTATACGTATATACAAGGTATCTGTCAGACGAAGAGCGTCTAACTATGTATCTATGTAAGGACCTGACGCCACCAATACATCCACCACACCACCACAAACGCCGCTACCATGGACAAAGGCACCACTACCACACCCCCGCCCACACGCCAACCCGTCTACTGACAATCCACTAAACTCATGCCACAGCCCATCCCACTAAATAACCTTAACCACCACCATATCATCACATCCACCCCCACATACTCTACACGCCAAGGCCAACCCACCACCACCACACCACAGCCCACCTCATCCACAGACCGTCACCAACATCTCACCATCACACCCACCCCCATATACACTACAGGCCAGTACATCGCCTTGATCCTTCTCACCAATCAAAACATCTCATTTTGTCAAACTCTTGAAACTCTGACTTTACCACATAGCATGTATTTCATTTTCTTATAGCATTTTAAGAGGGTCAGTCGAACTGCCGATTATTGAGTCGGGTAGGATCGATATAGATCGAACCTTGAGCTGATCAGTGGCGAAACGCGCGTCACCTATCAATAAATGCAATGAAGGAATAATCAATCGTCCTTTTTATCCTTTCTATATTTTACACTCTGTATAGCTCTACACATCACAGAAGTGAACCTAAACATCGAGTGCTCACCTGGGTGAACCTGCAGTAACTCCTAGTTACACCCACTGGATATATATATATATATATATATATATATATATATATATATAAAATAAAATAAAATAAATAAGTCAAATGTTTAAAATTTGGCTTCGTTTATTACTGCTATATATATTTCGGTGACAGCCATCTTTGGCTGTGACCTCTTCAGGCAGTCCGAATTAGGACTTCCTGAAGAGGTCACAGCCAAAGATGGCTGTCACCGAAATATATATAGCAGTAATAAACGAAGCCAAATTTTAAACATTTGACTTATTTATTTTATTTTATTTTACATTACTCCGGAGTAACCAAACCAACCTGCGCACTTCGTCGAGTGCTCCAATCTGCATTCTGAGGAATTGGTATACAACCAACATATACTCAAAATCTCTCTCTATCTCTCTCTCTCTCTCTATACATATATATATATATATATATATACATATATATATATATATATATATATATATATATATATATATATATACGATATATATATACGATATATATATATATATACGATTTATATATATATATATATATATATAGTTTGAAAAGAAAGATTGACTGTAGCTTTGAAAACGAATGGTTTTTGGAATAGAAATTCCTGTCGAAGGATAAGCCACCGGCGATATTTTCGCTCTCTTCCTTCACTCTAATTCTGAACACGACATATATATATATATATCAGCTTCTACTATAACGTAATATAATATCTGTATACAACAACTACAACGGTACGCGATGGGGCCCACCCACAGCCCCGGCGGATAGAATGGAGAAGGCGTTTCCTCGGAGGACGGCAAGAGAGACGCGCTGGAAAAGCCACTCCAACTCGCGAGGCTCACACCTGCGGCTGGCCAGCTCAGCGCCTATGGTGGTGAGTAAGGAGGTAGCCGAGGACACCAGAAGTCTCCACTGCCAGGGGTACGACCGCAAACCTGTCCGAGAGCGACCGGTATTTGAGGAGTTTGGCCCTCTCAGCCCGACGTGCAGTAGAACCTGGGTCAGTCGCAGACTGCACCAGGTTGCGGCTGCAGAAAGTGTCGGTGCAAGTGGCATCCCAGACGAGGGGTTTGCCACCGCGAAACGGGAAGATGGTCATGCCATTTAGCCTTTTGCCGTATCCTCGTTCCAGCCCCACCGGCTCGAGCTGAGAAGGAAAGCCTGCAGCGTCCAAGCCATGCTTAATGACCTCGTTGAGGGCAGCATGACGTGGAATGCGGCCGGCACTGTGGCGACAGGAAAGCGGGTGGAGGTCGAAAGAGTCCACGGTGGAACCGCAGCGACATTGGTGTGGCTGGAAGATCCGGAGGCCGAGCCTCAGGGAAACGCTGATTCGCAGTGGAGAAGGAGGGCAGGGCATGGAGCCAGGCACTACTGCGGGGTTTGGAGGCCGCACGAAAACAAGCAAGGCGGTGCTGGTCGAGCTGGCGCGTGAGCCTGTCTGAGGCCAGGCTGCACTGGATGGCATCCCAAGTGCATTGGGGGGACTTGACGTCAACAAGGGGAGAAGGAGGAGGGGTGTCTACTATATATATACTATATACATTAGTAAACGTGAAGATAGGTTCTTAATTCATAGTTTTACGATCGTTTCTGATGGTTGATAAGTCGCTATGTTGACTAATTGATAGCGGTTATGCCACAACATATTACTAGTCTCAATATCCTGAATCCATCTCGCTGTCTTCCCCATAAAAAAAAATTGATATCTTGTTCTTTTAAATCACTCATTCTGAAACTTATGCCCAAACTTTATTAGATAGAGCTTATTAGAATGAAGAAGGAAATTGATTCTGGGGCAGTCAACATATCGATTTATCATGATCAATCAACCCTCGAAAATGATCGTAAAACAATGAACTAAGTAAAAACCTATCTTCAATTTTAGTTTTAATTTCATTGTTCTAAACATATATATATATATATATATATATATATATATATATATATATATATATGTGTGTGTGTGTTTGTGTGTGTGTCTATCTAGTTATAAGAGGGAAGACGGGAACACCTACAAAACGTGCTCCTGGTGTTGAGGGTTGTACTATCTACGGGGTGTAAAACAACTACGCAATAACGTTCCGCGCTATCGGGGACTTCGATTATTATATTTTATTTTATATATAGTTTATTTATTAATGTTAAAGTTATACGATTTTTATGTAAAATCCCCACTGTCATGTCTTGTAACGTCCCATTTCTTTTACGCCCTTGTGGCAAAAGGAAAATATCTTTATCTATCTATCTATATATCTCTCTCTATATATATATATACACTTATAAACTTACGTTTTCAAACTGAGGAAAATGCCATACAATACATAGAATAGAGTTGATATTTGTTGAAAATCAGTTGATACTACAACTATACATATCGTTTGAGAAATATGGTGGATGCGTGTTACGCCTAGTTTAGTTTTATTGTAGAGCCCCGTGTATTGACCTGCTGTAATATAGTGTAGTATCCAATGGTGTTTTACATTATTCAACGAAAATGTCCCCAGGTAATGTGCATATCTACAATGTTCCCCTTTTAACAAATGGCATTCACAGAAACATATCGAATCTGCTTCTGTCGGCATTAATAATAGTAATAATAACATAAGCAGCTTGTGTCAAATAGAATTTGGAGTTGTGTAAGTTGTATTCTCAAGTTGTTGGCAACATCAGTGTGCTTCAATTATATTCATTGAAGTTGATAAAATATATTATAACTGCTTCCCGCACTCACTCTACTTCGTTCTAACATATGTGTGTGTATGCGTGCGTGCGTGTGTGTGTGTGTATGTGTGTGTGTGTGTCTCTGTGTCTGTGTCTGTGTGTGTGTATGTGTGTGTGTGTGTGTGTGTTTGTGTGTATGTGTGTGCGACGCATGCACATACATAAATTCAACAATAATAACTTCTGTTCAGATTACACAGTTGCCTTAGGTGACTGATCTAACACGTGCAAGCCATTACCAAATGCCAAACATTGGAGCTAATGCACGCAATTCGGGAATCGACTCGCTGACTACATCTCTCTCTTGAGAGTCGGCTTCTTTCCTCGTTTCAATTACCCTTTTACAACTTTTATGGCTTCCACTGCAAGCAGGTCATCAGCTAGCCAACCTGAATAACCACCTACTTTCCTACTTGCTGCTCAATTTGAAGATTTATGTTAAATTACAGCCAAGATCTTTCATTCTGTATATTTCTCATCCCAAGAGGGGAATCAACAACTTTTTCGGAAGACTTTCCCATGCATCTGAACTGTTTCTTGCTGTTGTCTTTAATTATTGCCATTATTATTAATAACAGTATTATTATTATTACCATTATTATTATTATTATTATTATTATTATTATTAACTGTACATTTTCAACGTCTTGCTGGTTCATAATGATATCGCACGTCTAACTAAATGGCTGATCGTGAATTGGACATTTTCAACAGATAAATTACATACTTGTTGAAGGAGAATTAATGAAGTTCTTCCTTTTAGATACTAGATTCAACACTTTCAAGTAGCTGGGTTGGTAATCATGTGACTAGAATCTTAACAGCAACAGATTGGATATCTTCAGTGTTTTACAGATCGAGTCTCAGCCGTTATAATCGTTACGTTGGTTTGAACTGAGAAACGCCTACAATGACAATTTAACAATAATTGTTTCTACTTTTGGCACAGGGCCAGCAATTACCCAGTGCATTACTGGTGCTTTATTTTATCGACCCCGTAAGAATAACCTCGGAGGAATTTGAACTCAGAACGTAAAGGGCCATAACTCTAATAATATTCTTCTATTCCATCAATCCCTGGATCAAGAACTTCTGATAGAGTCGTCTCGAATTACGGCAGGCCTTGAACATTTAAACTTAGTGAAGCCCATCCCTCTCCTGGCCTGAACACAGCCGGCTTCTTCCAGAAAAACTCAGAGAAAAAACGACAGACGATTTAAAAGAAATACTTCACTTATTGGCCTCGAAAGGATGAAAGACAAAATTGGCGTCGGCGGAATTTGAACCCTTGGTTCAAAGAGCCGGAAAGAGTATCGAAAAATATTCTATCCATGGCTTCAATGATTCTCTTAATTCATCGTCTAATACTCCTGTTAAACGGGTAAAAGAAGTGATACGTACTTTATCCAACATTAATGCCGTTTTATAATGTCAATTATTCGTTAAGTATGAATATATATAGGTAAGAAAGAGTATCATGTATTACGTAATTTTAGAAGTATTGATATGTGATAGAAATCATAATGGAAAGTCCTTTAATCCAAAGGTTTGTGGGAATACGAAAAGTAGTCTGTCTTAAAATAGTATTTTTCGGGTAACTGTCTAGAATGTCATGCACACTGATATAAACGTGGAAATTGTACTCCATCGCCGGTATGAAAGCCTTGTAACCCAAACTTGAAAATACTAGTTCTGATGCAATTTTGTCTTTTGTTTGCAATTATTAAAAGTCAAGTCGAAATATTGAACATAGAAAAGCATAACGCCAAAAGGTGTGACAATATTATGTGTCTGCCGCTTCGTTAGTTTCATCTAGGTCTTTTACTTTAAACAGTGTTAAAATAATTTTAGCACACAAAAAACAAAATGACTAACATGCTAAAATATTTTAAAACTTGGGAAAATGTGTGGTGTCTTCATTACCCACTACAGCTTTGTTCTTAGTAGGCATCTTCTACACGTAATTGAGTTTGTTGCTGTTGTTACCAATTCTAAGAAAAGAAAGCGAACACTATTGTTAGTCAAAGGATATCAATAGTGTTCGCTTTACCGCACCTGAATGATGGGGAGAATGCATGGGTATGTGCTTAAATGTGTCCAGCCAGACAGGCAGTTGTCTTTGTTTGTTGTCTATGTGTCCAGCCAGACACGTAGTTGTCTTTGTTTGTTGTCTCTGTGTCCAGCCAGACACGTAGTTGTCTTTGTTTGTTGTCTATGTGACCAGCCAGACAGGTAGTTGACTTTGTTTGTTGTCTATGTGACCAGCCAGACAGGTAGTTGACTTTGTTTGTTGTCTATGTGTCCAGCCAGACATGTAGTTGTCTTTGTTTGTTGTCTATGTGTCCAGCCAGACACGTAGTTGTCTTTGTTTGTTGTCTATGTGTCCAGCCAGACACGTAGTTGTCTTTGTTTCATCAGACGAGCTCTGATTACGAAGAGCTATGATCAAAGGTATTCCAGGAGTAATCACATGACAACCTTCTTGTCTCTCACAAGAAGTATTTAGGACCACATTATTCAATGGAGCCTTCCTTATTTAAGATGATAATGTATAATTTGAGCGATAAATGTTATTTTAACAGAGCAAACGACAACATGAAAGCTCCTTGGTTGTCTAGTTGGTGGTGATGCTGATGATATTGCTGTTGTTCTTGATGAATGGATCAATGTCGATACGGTAGTCTCAGAGATATTGCTCTACATCCCAACCACCTTATGGAGGACAATACTGTGTACACCAGTCTGCAGTTGTTTATCAAATGCAGTTTTTGTTGCAATCCAAGTACATTGCTATTTTTTTTAATATCTCTAACATTTTCTTCTTTGTATGCTCTGATACTTTTGTTTTTGTACGCCACCTTACAATGAAGGAAGGATATATTTATTTGATGGTGGTGATGATAATGGTAACAATTAGTGATTTATTAGTGTTGTTGTTAGTAGTGTTGTCAGTGGTGCTGTTAGTAGTGTAGATAGTAGTGTTGTTAGTGGTGTTGTTAGTAGTGTTGATAGTAGTGTTGTCAGTGGTGCTGTTAGTAGTATTGATAGTAGTGTTGTTAGTGGTGTTGTTAGTAGTGTTGATAGTAGTGTTGTTAGTGGTGTTGTTAGTAGTATTGTTAATAGTGTTGTTAGTAGTGTTGTTAGTAGTGTTGATAGTAGTGTTGTCAGTGGTGCTGTTAGTAGTGTTGATAGTGGTGTTGTTAGTAGTGTTGTTAGTAGTGTTGTTAGTAGTGTAGTTAGTAGTATTGTTAGTAGTGCTGTCAGTAGTGTTGGTAGTAGTGTTGTTAGTAGTGTTGTTAGTAATGTTGTTAGTAGTGTTGTTAATAGTGTTGTTATTAGTGTTGGTAGTAGTGTTGTTAGTAGTGTTGTTAGTAATGTTGTTAGTAGTGTTGTTAATAGTGTTGTTATTAGTGTTGTTAATAGTGTTGGTAGTAGTGTTGTTAGTAGTGTTGGTAGTGGGATTAGTAGTAGTGTTGTTAGTAGTGTTGGTAGTGGTATTATTAATAGTGTTGGAAACATTCTCTATTTGGTATAGGATGTTGTTAACAATTCTGTTTTTGGTGTCTATATGATTCTGGGTAGAGAACGGAATAACTTAGCCTGCAGGTAGTAGTCTATTTCTTACACAGATCAGACGATATCAGTCGAAATCACGCTGCCGTTCGTTTAGCAATACAAAAACAAAAACAAAATAGTGTTAGCTGAGGTGAATACAAACTAAAACTTCATATTAAATTCGAATTAGTTGTATACAGAGTTTGTTTCTTGATTTTTAAACAAATTCTGGTTTATTTCATTACTGTACTTCCACACAAATAATGGTGTTTGGCTTCAGAAAAGAAAACAAAATAAATACATAAATAAATATATAGACAAATAGCTAAGAAAAAACAAAAACCCGGCCAATCTGTAAAACTGGAACTATCGTAAATATAACACCAAAATATACTAATAACACAGTGAGTTTGTAAAATAGACAAATAAGGAGACACCCTAAAATATATTTAGAAAACAAAATAACTAAAATAGGAAGAGACGTGTTAAGTCATTTTCTAGAATTGATTGTAAAAGCACGAATGAACTTTAAAAGACGTTATTGACTTCGTCTATGTTTTGTCTGTTATGAGAAATGAGAGTCAATGTATGTAATATTGAGCCTAGGATTTCGTTTTGTGTAAAAGTACCTATAAGCATATGGATATTATCAATTTTTGAG
The DNA here is from genome assembly GCA_964016885.1 of Eledone cirrhosa. Taxonomy (NCBI): domain Eukaryota; kingdom Metazoa; phylum Mollusca; class Cephalopoda; order Octopoda; family Eledonidae; genus Eledone; species Eledone cirrhosa. The sequence continues at coordinate 46,349,745 of OZ024747.1, read as the reverse complement.
TAACCAAACGGAAGAAACATTTACACGCACATACTCTGGTCAAATATATACGCGTGTGTTTGCATGTGTATGAGTGACTATGTACATGTATATATATTAGTCAATGACCATGTTTTGTGCTATCATTATACGAATTCATAATAGGGAGAGACTGGTTTGAGTGTGGGTTTGTGCCCACATAAACGTAATGCGACAACACACGATTAAGTTCTAGTTTTAACTTTTTTGTTAAGATTTTTTTCGCATATATTTATGATTCTCGTGTGCATATATATATGCCTACATATATATCTATATATCTATATATAATTATTCTTAGTAATAATAATAAATGTTGAAGACTAAAATCCAAAGAGGGCTCGATAAGGATAAATATATATCAAATATATAAGAACCGTAGAGCAGCGATTCTTTGCTTAAACTTTAATCTGTTATTTTAATAAATATAATTATTCTTATATATATATATATAGAAGAGCTTCTACAGGACTAGAACTGTTTCATTCGTGAGAAATCATCAGGAGCTTCCGGATGATTTCTCACGAATGAAACAGTTCTAGTCTTGTAGAAGCTCTTCTATATTAAAACTTTTATACTCTGCTATGTATTGAGTACCTTACTTACTGTGATTACCTCCGATTCAACCCGGAATAACTTATATATATATATATATATATATATATATATATATATATATATATATGTATATACCGCGTGTAGCTGGACGGTCGCTTTAGATTCTCTTAGAGTTGTCTGGAATATATAGTCTTGCACGCGCTGATGAACCATAGGCTATTCCATTTCAGTCAACAACTTCCTGGCGAAACAGATCTCTTTGGATTTGTACTCATGTGCTATATAGTTATAGAGGTGCGTATATACATTTTAATTTATATTTTTAATTATTGTGTGTCTACCCTGCCTTCCATAGATTACAGATTCCATACATATATATATATATATATATATATATGTGTGTGTGTGTGTGTGTGTGTGTGTGTGTGTGTGTGTGTGTGTTGATTTATCCAAGATCGGATATATCCAAAAATGGAATGAAAACGCCGGGGGTAGAGATATTTTGATGATTTTGGTATGTTTATGTACATTATTTCTTCTAACTTGGATTTTGTACCTAATTATGTATGATTAACTATATGCCTATTGATTCGAAATGATTCGAAGTTATCGTTGATTTTTCATATATATATATAAATAAATAAATAAATAAATATATATATATATATATATATATATATATATATATATATATATATATACATATATATATATATACATAAATATAAATATATATTTATATATATGTATATATTTAAAAGCAAATCGGTCTGTGTGTGTGTCTGTCTGTGTACAAATACTAGGCTCCTTTTAACTTTTGAAGTACTAGGCCGATTTCAACCAAATTTGGCACACATGTTGCTTATATGCCAGAGCATATAAAAAATCGATATTGAGGCCGAAAAATCGATGCTGTGTGTGTATCTGTCTGTGTACAAATACTAGACTCCTTTTAACTTTTGAAGTACTAGGCCGATTTGGCACGTGGCATTGAGGCGATCTCTCATTGGCTAGCCAATTAGCTGACATAAGCTGACATGCACTCAGAAATTGCTAGCTAAGCCATAAATGACCTTGAACAATTAAGGGTGTCATTCATTTCCCGAGCAACGCCGGGTACATCTGCTAGTATATATATATATATATATATATATATATATATATATATGATGGCTGCAAACTCTGCCAAGTGTATTGCAATCGCTTGTCAGATTACAGAAAATGGTGCAATTTTAGGCTACGGTCAGCCACACGAACCTATAACATAACCTGAACAAGTAATTCTTGTGCTTTGAAGGTTTTTTTAAGTGGGGAAAGGCCTTGAAGTCGACCAATCCCACTCTCTGAGCATCGAAAACACTACCCTAAAAGGAGAACTGGTGAACATCATCGGCTTCCGAAGCCGATGATGTTGACCGATAATATATCCGTTCACACAGAACAATTTTAAATTACAGTTTACAGTTAACGAAATGGCACCATAAAGTCTCTTTTGATTCCATCTTGACTACATGTCATTCTTTTTTTTTTCAGAGTTTCCCCCTCTTAGAAATGTGTTGTGACAACAACCTGGGGGGGGGGGTTCAATCCCAGGTAACATGGTGTGGTTGGTGTGTTAAATTCAGAAAACTCATCAGCGGTACAGTCTGTAGAATTCTAATGGAAAAATAGAAGAAAAAAAATAGTATATAGAGCAATATACTTGCAGATATTCGGAGAGACGTTTAACACGCAACACCATGTTAAAGATCACATGGAAAAACACATGGTGTAACTAAGACTATGACAGCTATGACGATGACGACATTAAACCCTAGGCAAGATATATATATATAAAGTGTACGTTCATTCCGCTAGAAATAGGAGCGGAAATTATAGTTACATCAAATCTGCATCAGATCTTAATCGATAATTTGCCATCGATATCCGTTCACATAGAACAATTTTAAATCACAATTTACAGTTACCGAAATAGCACCATAAGGTCTCTTTTGATTCTATCTTGAATACATGTCCTTCTTTGTAGTATGTATTTAGTATATATACAATATACTGTGTCTTCTCTGGATATATGGTTCTCTCTCTCTCTCTCTCTCTCTCTCTCTTTATATATATATATATATATATATGAAAGAAGGAAATTGTAGTTTACTTGAAGCATTGCGTAGTGAGGTATAAACGTTTGGAGTTAGAAGGCCAAAGCAATGCAGGGATGGATATAGAATATAAATACAAATATGCAAAAGGTATTGCTGACAATTAGTCTTTTACCTTAAATTTATTTGAATATTCAAATAAATTTAAGGTAAAAGATTAATTGTCAGCAATACCTTTTGCATTTGTATTTATATTCTATATCAATACCTGCATTGCTTTGGCCTTCTAACTCCAAACGCCTATATATATATATATATATAAATATATATATATATACGCACACATATATCTTCTACTTTTGACTTAATATTGCTCTCGACATTGTCTATTGAGCTAATTTATTGAGAAGCACATAATTCGAACAAATTTAATGTTACATTTGTGTGTATATATATATATATATATATATATATATATATATATATATATATATATATATATATATATATATATATATATATATATATATATATATATATATATGTATATACATATATATGTATATACATATATATACAGGGTGTCCCATAAATATATACCCATTTGAAGATAACTATACTATACTACAATATATAGAT
>OZ024747.1:46333934-46341434 GCA_964016885.1 Eledone cirrhosa | reverse complement strand
GCATGTGGTGTTTTGATTAATATTCCCTCAACCTTATGAAGTTAAGAAAACATAACGATAACCCGAATGTTATAACAAAAGAGGATGCTGGGGATAAAAACTGCACTGGTTATTTATTAACAAAGATCGAAAATGTAAACACTGCAACGCAGAGAAAAACATTAGCGTAACCAAATTATCAGTTATGTCTGTCTGCACGCCTATATCACCTCTCTGCACGACTGTCTGTCTGCACGCCTATATTACCTCTCTGCACGACTATCTGTCTGCACGCCTAACGAAATTTACAGATACATATATTTTAAATAAACTTATATAATGTTTGCTTTTTTTTACGAAATATTTGCTTGTTTTACGTAGTCTTTAAATAGACTTGTTTTCAAGTAAAAATATTGTTTTAAAATGCTTTTAAATGGAAATGAAGCAAAACGGAAGCTTAGTGTTCGAACTGATGAATTTTGCAGGTCAATATTTTGCTGGCTCGACAACTGTTCGTGTATTGTGTTAATGTCATTTTAAACGCTGAGAAAGCCAGCGTAATTTTTACGTAAGACGCTCAATGTAAACAGAACAAAAGGAAATAACTGATAACTTACGCTCAAAAATCGATACATTATATTCGATTTCGTCACATAGGGTGGGTCAATTTGAAATTTGTTTTTTCCGATGTCTTCGCTAGGGCTCAATGTACAAGTCTAGCAATTTCGGTGCAATTCCGTGAGAGATTCTAAGAGGAGATGTGTGCCAAAAATCGATAGACAGACAGACAACCACAGTTTTATATATATAGATTAAACCATTTTTCAACTGTGAACAATTTGTCAGCATTTTCTATTCCGTTTACCAATATATATATATATATATATATATATATATATATATATATATATATATATAGGAAAATGTATGACCCCCCGACGGCAGAGCTCAAGCCGTTTCGACGTCTATTTCTGGACAGACATAGCCGTCGAAATGGCTTGAGCTCTGCCGTCGGGGTCATACATTTTCCTATTAGTATTGAATACTCTGGTGCGTTTTGGTCCATCTGGTTCTTTACCACAACTCCTTCGATATATATATATATATATATATATATATATATATATATATATAGTGTATATTTATATATGTATACACAAAATTAGAATTTTATTTCTCGCTCTCACATACTGAGTTACATAAATGCGTTTATGAGTTTTATATCGAATAATAATAATTGTTTCTACTTTTGGCACAATGCCACCAATTATCCCAGTGTATTACTGGTACTTTATTTTATCGACCTCGTAAGGATGAAAGGCAAAGTTAACCTCGGCGGAATCGGAACACACACCATAAAGGGCCGTAACTCTTTGCTGCAAAGCATGGCGTCCGCCCCTCTACCGATACTGCTAATCCACTAATAATATTCGATTAGTTTGCAAGCAAACAGCCTCATTACGCTATATTTTTTTTATGACCATCGTCATCCGTTTGCTCCAGGAGTGGCTTCGATAAACAGTCAACAAGTTTCTTGGTTATTGCCCTTTGTCAAGGACTAGTGGTGGTTAAGTGCGACGATATTCTCAGAAAAGATTCGGGTGACGACGGAATCGAACTAACCAGTCTGCTTTGGAGAACATTTGAACCGACCTCTATGGACAATTTCCAGAAATCCCTCGCTTGGCAACGCTACCGGAGGGCACTGCCAGTTCGAGACAAACTACAGGCACGAAAGTGCTGTCAGACGGACCTGTCCGAGATGCGCACAGGGTGATGAAACCATTCTGCACGCACTCGCCCAGTGTTCGGGCATTGCTGACTTATGGAGTTTTGTCGAACAGCTATTATTCCATATAGAACGGATCTTTTTTTTTTTTTTTTTTTGTTAATGATGAAGAGGATAATTGTTTCTACGTTTGGCACAAGGCTAGCAATTACCCAGTGCATTACTGGTACTTTATTTTATCGACCCCGTAAGGATGAAAGGCAAAGTTAACCTAGGCGGGATTTGAACTCAGAATGGCAAGGGCCGTAACTCTATGCGTGAACCACCCTGATGAAGAAGATAATGATACTTATTATTGTTGCGTAATTCAAGGGTGCTAGATTATCAGAATCAGTAGAGCGTCGGACAATATGCTTAGCGACATAGAACTAATGCACTTTAAGTCCTGAGTTCAAATCCTGCCAAGCTTAACTTTACTTTTCATCCTTACGAGGTCGATAAAATAAGTACCAGTACTAGGATCCATTTAATAGACTTTTACCTTCCCCAAAGATTGTTGGCCTTGTGTCTGAACCAGAAACCATTATTGTGTGGTTTAGCTGTCCTACTTAGCACTGAGAGAGCCTTGTTTTGATTTTGTACTTTTTATTGTAGTGAAACCATTCTATGTTATGTGTGTAATGCCTTCTTGTACTATTCCTTGTATGATATGTATTTTTATGTTCTATGGGTTTTGGCTAACTATTTGCCTATATATTTCATCATTCCTGATTTAATCCTCCACGGCTATTTAAGTTGATGTTTGCTTCTCAACAATCACGCAAATTCAGCTGTTATTTCATATATTTTGCTTCATTATATGATTTCGGTGGTTTCTGGGGATAAGGCAGTGATCCTGTGCCACAGCCAAGAGTTCTTTCTTTCTAAGGGTTAAACCCAGTTTTACACTTCATCCTTTCCAATTCTTCAAAATATGTTGAAGACATGTACAGTGGAGATTCAATCGACTATAGACACGTGGTTAACTCTGTCCCACAAGATATCACGCCGTGTGTCACTGTAAAAGTGATCATTACTCACACATAGAGAAACCTATTCTCAGTCTTCCTACAAACAGATGGCTACCAATACTGAATGATTTATTGGTGTCGAGAACTAACTACCATGATGAAAGAATTTTAGAGAAAAATATTTGATACTTTAGTAATATTTTTGCTTCTCATCCACTCCCCCTCCCCCCCTCTCTCTCTCTCTCATTCTTTCATCCTGAAGAAGAAAACAACTATTTTAGTAATTTAATTTACTGATTTTCTATCTGGATTAATAGCCATTAGTCATATTGAAATTTATGTAGTTACCATTTAGAAAGTGATTGCCAGTATATTTCATTTATCTTTCTTTGATTTCCTCTCTCCAGCTATAGTTCATACTCTCTCTCTCTCTCTCTCTCATCTCTCTCTCTCTCTCTCTCTCTCTCTCTCTCTCTCTCTCTCTCTATCTATCTATCTATCTCTCCCTCTCTCTCTCTCTCTCTCTCTCTCTCTTTCTTTCTCACTCTCTCCTCTCTCCCCCCTCTCTCTCCCCTCTCTCTCCCCTCTTCCCTTCTCTCTCTCCTCTCTCTCTTCCTCTCTCTCACTCTCTCTCTCTCTCTCTAGGAAGTTACACACCATCTCTCAGATATCAAGACACTACTATCGTTTCTTGAAAGGTGACAAGATGGATGGCATTCTTTTACCTCATATATATATATTTCCCTGCTCTCTGCCTCACACTGTTTCCGAAATGTTTGTGATAGACTTAACTTAATATGTGTAGATATATGAATGTGTTAGTATTTGTATGTATCAGTGAAAGAGGTGTCACCGTGCGTGAATATGATTGTGTGTATGTGTTTGTGTGTTGTGTGTATGTGTGTATGTGTTTGTATGAGAGTGAGTATTTGAATTTGTGTTTGTGATAGAAAAAGGATATAGACGAAAAATGAATGAAAGAGTGAGGTAGAGGTAGCGGAAAGAGGGGGGGGAGAAAGCAATATATTTTGAACTGTATTCATAAAACGCAATAATTTAGCACCTAAATATGTTTTATGTTCCGGATGTAGCTGTTTCTGATGTTGATGATGCTGATGTTTATAATAATTGTTTCTACTTTTAGCACAAGGCCAGCAATTACTCAGTGCATTACTGGTACTTTATTTTATCGACCCCGTAAGGATGAAAGGCAAAGTTAATCTGGCCGGGATTTGAACTCAGATCATAAAGGGACGTAACTCTATGCTTCAAAGCATGGTGTCCGACTCTCTACCGATACTGCCAATCCACCGTTTTATAATAATTGTTTCTACTTTGAGCACAAGGCCAGCAATTAACCAGTACATTACTGGTACTTTATTTTATCGACCCCGTAAGGATGAAAGGCAAAGTTAACCTCGGCGGCATTTGAACTCAGAATGTTAAGGGCCGTAACTCTATGCGTCAAAGCATGGCGTCCGACCTTCTACCGATACTGCCAATCCACCACCGTTTTATAATAATGATTTCTAGTATAGGCACAAGGCCAGTAATTTGGGGGGAGGGGAAATTCGATTAAATCGACCTCTGTCCGTTACTGGTGCTTTATTTTATCCACCCCGTAAAGATGAAGGGCAAAGTTAACCTCGGTGGGATTTGAACTCAGACCGTAAAGGGCCGTAACTCTATGCTGCAAAGCATGTTGTCCGACCCTCTACCGATACTGCCAATCCACCATAATAACAATAAACAATAAGTATATAAACAACAGAATTCCCCAGTAGCGGGAAGAAGTACCCAGGTGGACTCAGGTATCCTTATTAATCCTGAACCACCCGAGAGCACCAAGTTCTTCAAATCAACCTGCCTACAGGCGCATGCTCAAAGCAGGCCCATTCACCCGGGCCATTCTCGCCACATTCAAACACATTTCAGCAAATGTACTACGGGGAGGGGGTTCAAGCACCTCTCTCTTTACCTTTACCTTCCTTTCCAAGTGAAACTTGAAAAGTGTAATGAGGGATTGGCCAAAGAGAAAATTGTGTGTGTATGTATGTATGTTTGTATGCTTGTATGTATATATGTATATATGTATGTTTGTATGTATGCATGTGTGCTTGTATGTATGCATTGGTTCCGCATTTCTGTGTTTGCGTTTGTGTGTTATAAGTATTAAACTATATATATATATATATATATACAAACAAATAACGAAACGAAATTACATACAGACTAGCTGAACACTCACAGTAAAGTGTCCAGTGAAAAACTCGGTACATCTACATATGTATACGTGTGTGTATTTATATGCATACTAGTATTTCAGTATACATATGTGGATGTACACTTCTAACTTAATTATATATATATATATATTTAGTGATATATATATATATATATATATATATATATATATATATATAAGTATTTAACTATGAGTTTTAAACTATATATATATATATATATATATATATATATATATATATATAGTTTAATACTTATAACACACAAACGCAAACACATAGAAATGCGGTACCAATGCATACATACAAACACACATGCATGCATACATACAAACATACATGCATACATACACACATACATATATACATATACACATAGGCATACACACATACATACATATACATATATATATATATATATATATATATATATATATATATATATATATATATATATCACTATATCAATTTAGTTAATAAGTAAGTGTTGGAGCGCCGCTTTAACGATATATGAATGTGCGTAGAAAAACTATACATCCATTATATATATATATATATTTGTATATAATGTGTATAGAAAAAATATACATCCATTATATATATATATATATATATATATATATACACACACACGCACACACACATATATATATATATTTATATATATATATATATGTGTGTATAATATATATATATATGTGTGTGTGTATATATGTATATTTATATGGATGTATATATGTATATTTATATATATATGGGTATATATTCTTCTAATATTATTACACCATTATTACACCATTTTCTGTAGTCAAATATATGGGGAAAGTTACTAATTCAATCCGATACACACACACACACACACACACACACACACTCATCAATATATATATATATATATATACATATATACATATATATATATATATATACATATATATATATATATATATACATATATATATATATACATATATATATACATATATATATATATATATATATATATATATATATATATATATATATATATATATATATATAAATATATATTTCGATGTATATACATGTGTTTATAACGTGATTTTGTGTGGCGTTATTACCAGAATTCGTCATTATTAGAAGAACTGTAACCATATTTAAAGTTGACTGTCTGTATAACTGTGTACCCCCCCCCCCCCCCCCGTCCCTCTAACTTCTTCTATTTCTCTCTTCATATATGTCTCTCAATATTTGTCTCATACTTTAATAAAAAAAAATATATATATATTTTTCAATTTACTTTCGAAGAAATATATTACGAAAGACTAGGAAATTCGAGGAAATGCCTATAATTTTGTTTGGGGCATTTTTCTTTGATTGTACACCATCTAAGAAGAATTTATGAAATAATATAAATTTCGTGTGTCTGGAATAAAAATTATCATCATCACGATCATCATCACGATCATCATTATCATCGTCTGTATCATTATCATCAAATCCTCATCATCATCATCATCATCATCATTAAAAAAAAACGACGACCACAACACCTACTACCAATACCACCACCATCACTACTATTATTATCATAATTCTCATCATCATTGATTTCATCGAACTCATCATTGTTACAATCTTTATTTTCTCCTCTCTTTCCTCCCCCTCATCATCATCATCATCATCATCATCGCTGCAGAGGACCTTTCTGCAGAGGATTTGTTTATATATATTTATTTATGTTCATTTTATTGATTAAAGCTAACCACCCATTAAATTGATGTCCAGATCAATTTAATAATCGTTCATCATAATTTATCCTTGTAGGCCAATAATCCATTGACAGCCTTGAAACGATTCGAAACTTCTTTGTATATATATATATATATATATATGTGTGTGTGTGTGTGTATATATATATATATATATATATATATATGTCCCAAGGCTCTGATACCATCAACACTCTAAACACAGAGCTGGCATATCTAAGAACTGACTAACTGCCTGATGAGATGATAGCCATTCAATGGCTATCATCGAAATATATATACCAGTAAATAAAGGATTATGAGTTCATGCAATTGACTTATGTTTCGTCACTATATATATATATATATATATATTTATATTAAGAATATTTTTCGAAACAGCGAGCGGGTTTGAAATTATTATAAATGTAAGCTATCGCCGTATTTTGACTAAAGAAATTAAAGAAATTATTTAGCCTGATAGTGGGGTTAAGAACCGTCGGAGAAATGGAAAAAGATGAGTATTGACGTACATGGGAGTCGAACCCACATCTTTGGTTATCCAGACCACTGTGCTACCATTTACACCAATACATCACCCTATCACCATATATTTATATATATATATATTCTCGGCAGAGCTGTTCTGCTTGAGAACGGATTGCAGGTGTCGGGTAGCGATACGGCCCCCAAATATGGTGGGGATTTAAAATATATGCGGGTAGCTGTCGGACGAATAAGCAACCCCGGACGAATAGCAGTAAACTACTAGGGGAGATGGAGCAATGGGTGACACCTGTAGCTCCCAA
>OZ024747.1:46313934-46321434 GCA_964016885.1 Eledone cirrhosa | reverse complement strand
ATATATATATATATCATATACATATATATATCATATATATATATCATATATATATATATATATATATATATATATATATATATATATATATATATATATATATATATATATATATATACATACTGTGTGTGTTTTTGTTTGAGATACATAAATCAAAACTTCCTAATAGCTTAAGGGATTGATGATTAATTAAGAAATATTTAAACATGTAGACAGGCACATATGAATGTGATATATATATGTATAAGCAAGGCATGTGTGCCTTTGTGTGTGTGTGTGTGTGTGTGTGTGTGTGTGTGTGTGTGTGTGTGTGTGTGTGTGTGTGTGTGTGTGTGTGTGTGTGTGTGTGTCTGTTGTAGTCAAGGCGACCATACGAGGAGCAAAAGATCTATCCTTATTCTACATTTCATTATCTATATCTCTTTCGGTTTGTCCATTCTCTCTATCCCTCTCGTTCTCACTCCCTTACACACACACACACACACACACACACACACACACACACACACACACACACACACACACACACACACACACACACACACAATATTTTCCTCTCTTTACTAAAGAGAAGCCTCCAATACCTCACCTAACTTCAGGCTTCTTCAACAGCATAACCTTTGAAACGGAATAATTACTATAGCTTTGAGATTCTAAGACATTTGAATGAAATTTCTTTTAATTAACGGCTATCTGACCGAACAGCAAGTATGTTAACCTCATTTAGTGAACCTGCTTCTTTTAGCACTCGAATGTTCAGCCCGAGGGAAAATGCCAGGCGACAATGACCTCCATATTGAAAATTATAGAAGAAGTGGTTAAGGATGTGATGCCAAAGAGAATGAATACAGCAGAAATTCTCGCAACAATGTGACGTTTCACTAACTGAAGGCTCTTTTATTTATTTACTTTATTTTAATCTTTTCATCGGTGTAACTGGGAATTGTAGAGTGGCTAGTTAGTGACACTGCCTCCAGGGCGTATATGTACATACTACCTTATTTGACTTTTCTCAAAATTCGAGTTGTATTGAACATCGCACCTGGCCTTATTGACAAGTATTCCGAAAGTGTTATTTAGAAAGACATTCCGAATTCATATTCCATTCTTCAATGCTATTATCCGTCCACAGCAATCATTTAAATCTATTTTTCTGAATTGTATACAGTTAAAGTAGTAGTTGTTATTGCTGTGGAGCCCCTAATTCAGTAGAACTACTTAATATCAAAGAGACTATGGTCATGGAACCTCCTGTCTCTTTTACATAAACCTACGACTATATTATCCAATTTTATTTTTTTAAACTATTGGGGGATGGCAGAGTCATTATGAATGTAATTAAGTTTCCCACTGGGTTTATGGAATGGTCAATATGTGCGTGTAAGTAGGTCTAAATCAAGGTTTAGGAAGTTAACACTGATCGCGTTGGTAGTTATTGTAATTTTTAAGCCTAGGCTGTTGAAGGAAGTAATCAGTGAATCAAGATCATGGCCACTTTCATGGCTCGTTAATGCCAGATCGTCATCACGATATAGGCCCGTATGGAAGACAGGGAACTTCTTTATAATAATCTGTGGAGGTAGCCATTTATATTTTATATAACACTCTGAATGAGTTGGGGTGTATAACACAACGACACTTAAATACCTGTATATATGTCACTGTTGTAACTAGTTATATATATATACAAAGACCAAAATCCAAAGAGGATTCGTTAAGGGTTGTATATATTAAACCCGCTGAGCACAAATATGCATTATTAGTACAGATTAAAAACTTAAGGAATGCATTTTTTTAATTTTACCCAAAGCGGGATCAACCAGGTGGACCATAACGCACCAGAGTACTCGATACTTAGGGTAGTAGAGTGGGTAATAGGAAAAGGTCAGGACCCCGACTCGTTCGGATCTAGCTGTCGAAACGGATATTACCTTCCAGTATTCTACCCCTCTCTCTCTCTCTCTCTCTCTCTATATATATATATATATATATATATATATATATATATATATATATATAAATATAAATATAATCTGAGTTTTTCGAATATTAAAAATAATATTCGATACGTTTGCAATTATGCAATTATATATATATATATATATATATATATATATATATATATATATATATATATATATATATGTAAAAGTTCTATTTAAATTGTTGGGATACAACAAGCAAATATTTTTATAACTGATATAAACCACTCAACAAATAATTGGAGTAAAATTACGATATTAACAAATGGAAACTATATTTATAAAACAACGGTTTTATAAATATAGTTTCCATTTTTTAATATCGTATATATATATATATATATATATATATATATATATATATATATATATATATATATATACAAATGGAAGTTCAGCAGAATCTAAGCTCTGACTGCAGCCATGCTAACGAATGCACTCGGAATGTGCAGCTAACCACTCAATAAGGTATTTTACCTTAGTGTAATAACATTACATTTAGACAGCTTCGCAAATTGAAGACTGCGACCGGTAATCCAGCCGCAAGGACCAAAGCATATAAATATATTAAGAAGTACGCTATCAGACGAAATGTACGATGAAGTTATATCTTCATAAATACAGAGTGGGTAACCGAGACTGCACCAATGTGTATATAGATATAGATATAAATATGCACTTATCTAATACGTAGACATGTGAACTTACGAATTTATGCATTTACTTATAAATTGGAAAAATATAAACACCTCTAATCAATTTTTAGATTTAATTGAGCCCTCATCAAGAGGCGCGTACATCATCCAATCAACCACAAGAAACATGTATTTAGTGAGCTTATATACCCATTTATTGTTAATATTATTATTAAATGGCTATACTCCTGATGAAGGCCCGATTACGTGGGGAAATCGATTATACTTATTTTCAATTTTCAAAGAAATTCTTATTTTCTAGCATGTTTACATGCTTTCATATTAGATATGTGTATATTTATATACACACTGGTGCAATCTCGTTTACACACTCTTTATCTATACAGATATGACTTTGTGTGTGTGTGTGTGTGTGCGCGCGTGTGCGTGTGTGTGTGCATGTGCGTGTGTGTGTGCGTGCGTGCGTGTATGTGTGTGTATGTGTGTGCGCGCGCGTGCGTGCGTGCGTGTGTGTATCTGCTTGTATCTGCGTGTGTGTATGTGTATATACGTCTTTACTGACATTATATCTGATGGAAATAAAGTATGCAGTTACTTCGTTAACTTAAGAGTGAAAGGAAGGGGCTGGTACAACTGAAGTTAACAAACATTGAATGAAATTTACAAAAAAAATGTGAAATATTTCTATTTAAATTTATTGAACATGCTTAATGCATTGGCATAGGGAAAAGAAGGCAACGCCATAGGTCTTAAAGTTTCAACCTTCATTGTACTAATGTTAATTTTATTTTGTGTCTTTTTACAATTATGTTTGCTATTTCTTTTTTGCATTACAAATTCTGGTTTAAATATATTAACTTATGAAGGGACACAGAAAAAACTCGCACACATATGCAGGCATGTGTGTTTTGAGGGGCATCTATCTATCTATCTATCTATCTATCTATCTATCTATCTATCTATCTCTCTCTCTCTATATATATATATATATATATATATATATATATATATATATATATATATATATATAGTGTCCCTTTGTTTATTACAGATCTACATAGTATGTATATGTACATATATATATATTCGTGCGATTGTGTGTGCATGAATTTCTGTGTATTGTGTACTGAATACAACTTTGTATATCTATGCATCTATGTACACATTCAAACACACACGTATATATATATATATTTATTTATTTATTTATTTATATTTATATACATACATATATGTGTGTGTGTCTGTATGTACATAATACAAGATGTTGTATATATATATATATATATGTGTGTGTGTGTGTGTGTGCTTTTATTAATTTCATTTTCTATTCTCATCAACCAAATCTTTGCAACGGAATATAAAAACAAAACACTAGTAGAATTATTTCAAGATTTCAATATATAGATTCTAGCAGCTTCTTTTTGATCTCCCTGATGTCATATCCAGCAATATTATTTGTTTTTCTGCAATGTTACAATTCGAATCCAATCCCTTGTCGAAAGAGAACGTTATTACTTAGAATGGCATTTTGAGAATTCTAAAGAGACTCTAAGATAAAGGTTTTCAATGTCTAAAGACATGTCAAAAACTCTTTTGATTCCAACGGGAAAAAACTAAATAAAACTTTACTGAAATGATTGTTGTATGGCAGTGTTTATGCGTAGCTGTGTGCGTATGTGAGCGTGTTTGGTGACGTACCATTGTTTTAAATACGAACCCCACCCCCTATATATATATATATATATATATATATATATATATATGTATGTATATATATATATGTATATACACACAAAACATATATATGTGTTGTGAATGTGTATTTTTCCGTGTGCCTGTGTGTGTAGAAATATAGATTTAGAGGATTTATGAGGGAGGGAGGAAGGAGGATGAAGGGAGATGGTTTATAAAAATGGAGGGTAAAAATATGAAGAATTTTAGATTACCCGATTGGTGTTTTTGCGAATGTAGAGTACAAGAGTTGTCAAAAACACTGAAAAAGTATTGATAAATAAAATAGAAAAATAACTTATACAAAATAACAATAATAATAGACATAATATTAATAATATTACCAGGGCACTGTAGAATGTAATGAAATGGATGACAATACCAAATGTGGAGTTAGTTTCCTTTTCTGCCATGGTTCTTAATATCATAAATTTATCGAAATCCCATAATTTTTTCTCTTTCTTTCTCGATTTATATGTAAACACAGACAGAAATATTTATAATTTATTCAAACTTTACGGATTTTTTCTTCTCAGTAAAATGGAATTTTCATCCCTGAAGGAAGCAACTTTTTATTGGGAATAATTTTTGCTTTGTACGTTAATATTTTAGTCGTATTTACTTTTTATCTATCTATAGTTAAAAATGGAAATACTGGTAAATAATTTCAAACACACGCTCAAACATATACATATATACATATATACATATACATATATACATATACATATATATATATATATATATATATATATATATATATATATATATATATATATATATATATGCATATATATATATTTTGTTGGGGGTATTTTTCATACTTTTATGCGTCATGCGCTTTATTCAATTCATCATTTTTTACAATAGAAATATTTAACAAGTGACTCTAGATTCCTTTTTCTTAGATTTGTATGTTTCTCTTATACAACTAATCATAGCTAAAACTATATGAAATATTCGAATTCTCAATATAAAATATATTCAGTATAATATAATTTTGGGGCAGAACTATTTTAATTATATTAAATAAAACTGTTCCTTACGAAATCTAGTAAATATAAGTTTCTGTTAATTATACATACATACACACACACATATATATATATATATATATATATATATATATATATATATATATATATATATATATATATGTATAATTAACAGAAACTTATATTTTATATATATATATATATATATATATATATATATGTATAATTAACAGAAAATTATATTTTATATATATATATATATATATTATATACATATTATATATGTATGTATATATATAAGAGAGAGAGAGAGAGAGAGAGAGAGAGAGAGAGAGAGGAAGAGAGGCGGGATTTCTACAGGCAATATTTCATCCGTTTGAAATCAGTTCTAGTCCTGTAGAATTTATTTCTAGGTTAAATATTTCTCCTGTACGTATATCGGCAGATTTGCTAACTTTGATAGAGAAAACGCTTTATATGAAAATAGAGCTAATATGGTCTCCCTATTATGATTCACACACACAATAATCCACCTTCAGTCAATGGTTTCTTTGCCTAACATACGTGCGAACAACATCTGTTGGCCATATCTTCAGGCGAATGTGCAAATAAATAACTGAACGGAGTTTTGCAAATTGTCTTGTGGGAAAGCATGAGAAAAAAAATGAGAAATATAAAAGAGGAAAAGTAATAGAGGTGATGTAACTCTGGTTTGAAAACATTTTCCTTTGGAAAATAGCCGGGAAAGTGTCAAATCTCAAATGTCAATTAACGTCGTTACGGTGGAACTTTAAATAGTTGATGAGAGCTTGACCAAAGAGGAAAATGCCTGTGGTCATTTTTCTCAGCTTCGTCCGCAATATGTCCTCTTTTCTCATAGCCACCATACAGAGAATAACTGCTTACCTTTCACTGTTCAAGCAGGGCAGTGGTGTGGTCAATAGGTGGGTCCGTCATACACATGAGAGCAACTGTTCGACATTTCACGAGTCAGTAACGCAAGAGAAGGGAACACCATGGTCTCGTCGCTCTGCGTGGAATTTAGGACACTTTCAGCTGGCAGCCCTACTGTGTCTGTTGCGTTTATCTCGTACCAGCAGCGCCCCTAGGCAACACTGCCTGCCCAACGACTTTTGGATATTATCCATAGTGGTCTCCGACACGAATGTTCTCCCAATCATGCCTGGCTGTTCATCTTTATTGATGCCGAGAGCGTCCCCGGGAGCGTCGTCGCTCTTCTCCATCATTACTCATCTATATATATATTGCTAGAGTGGAACTCCACCCAATCACATTGCTAGAGTTGTAAAGAGCGGTGAATGCCTAACAACATTCTAAATGCCAGACGTTCTATCTCGGACTTTGCTTGACCCAGAATTGCAACTTGGTCCAGTAGAGCAGTTGCAGAAAAGCATGCCTCACGAATCCCAACCGTATGTGTTCACCATCTAAGGATCTCTCCAAATGTTGCAGCCTCATGGCATGTCTACACATTAGTAGCCACTGTATGCTGAGTTCCTCTCGCAGAGGATGGTAGCTCTAGATGGATCGTTTGACGAATGGAACATGTCTATAATAATAATTATTATTTCTACTTTTTGGTACAAGGCTAGAATTTTAGATTAAAGTGGAAATGCGATTAAATCGACTCGCGTGCGTTACTGGTACTTTATTTAAACGATCCCGTAAGGATCAAAGGCAAAACTAACAACGGCGGGATTTGAACTGTGAATGTACAGGGCTGTAACTGTATACCACAGAGCATATAATAATTGTTTCTACTTTTGGCACAAGGCCAGCATTACTGGTACTTTATTTTATCGACCCCGTAAGCAAAGTTAACCTCGGCGGGATTTGAACTCAGACCGTAAAAGACCGTAACTCTATGCTGCAAAGCATGGTGTCCGACTCTCTACCGATACTGCCAATCCACCGTCATTACTGCCAATTCACCATATAATAATAATAATAATGCCTTAGTTACTAGCAAGGGCTCAAAGAGGGAGATATAAAGATAAGGTTACAAAATGTATATCAGACCAATGGCAAATATTTTCAAGCAAAGACATTGACCAGATAACGCATATTTCCGAAAAACTCTCTGTAAACGAAACAGTAAAAATACGCAAGACA
>OZ024747.1:46293934-46298934 GCA_964016885.1 Eledone cirrhosa | reverse complement strand
TGCTAGGGCGGTGGATTGGTAGTACGGTAGAGGGTCTGACGCCATGTTAGGGTGGTGGATCGGTAGTACGGTAGAGGGTCGGATGCCATGCTAGGGCGGTGGATTGGTAGTACGGTAGAGGGTCTGACGCCATGCTAGGGCGGTGTATTGGTAGTACGGTAGAGGGTCTGACGCCATGTTAGGGTGGTGGATCGGTAGTACGGTAGAGGGTCGGACGCCATGCTAGGGCGGTGGATTTGTAGTACGGTAGAGGGTCGGACGCCATGTTAGGGTGGTGGATCGGTAGTACGGTAGAGGGTCGGACGCCATGCTAGGGCGTTGGATTTGTAGTACGGTAGAGTGTCTGACGCCATGCTCGGGCGGTGGATTGGTAGTACGGTAGAGGTTCTGACGCCATGTTAGGGTGGTGGATCGGTAGTATCAGTAGAGGGTCGGACGCCATGTTAGGGCAGTGGATTAGGGTCTGACGCCATGCTTTGCAGCATGGAGTTACGGCCCGTTATGATCTAAGTTCAAATGCCGCCGAGGTTAACTTTCCTTTCATCGTTACGAAGTCGTAATACACTGGCGTAATTGCTGGCCTTGTTGCAAAAGTAGAAACAATTAATTGTTTTGTATTGTCAACTTTTAAACACAAAACCTAACCAAGTCGGTCGTTCACCATAGTATGGGCTGTTGTATTTGAGGTGCATCGCCAATAACTGTTTCCAAATTTGAAATTAATTTTTTATATGAATTTTTAATATATTTATTCAGATTTTCCTTCTGTTTTCAAATATTTTTATGTGTAATAGTCCCAGACCTACCACAGAGGCATGAAATGGGCATCACAGACACTATGTAACTCCTTAGGCAAGTGACTTAAACTATAATCTTGCGTTGATCAATGTCTTGTTGAGGAAATTTTGTAGATTAAAATTACATGAGATTATCCTATTCCTATTACTCTCTCTCTCTCTCTCTCTCTATATATATATATATATATATATATATATGTAGGAGGTGAGTTTTATTGTAGTACAATAAAGCAATGCAGATATCGGATAAGAAGCACTCTACAATTTGTAGGACTGGAGTATACATAATATATAAGATCAAAAGATGGTTAAAGGAGTTCCATGTATTTTATTATGCGCATTTCAAAAACAAACATCATCATGCAATAATATTTGTGTTTTCATCAGATAAAACAGGAGAACATGATATGAAGGCTAAAAAACACTTGTGGATAGTGCAGTTTTAAATCAACATATGAAAAGTAGTTTTAGATTGATGTGTGATATTGGGAAAAATATTTTATTTATAGAGGGGGAGTGGAAAGGATGAAAAAAAGGGGAGGAGATGAGAGTGAAGGTGGAGAGGGAGAGATGGGTGATAGAGAGAAAGAGATAGTTTTTATAACTGAGAGAAGATATATTGTTTTACATAGAGAGGTTGAAAACCGTTGGAAGATAATGTATAAATTAAAAGAATTTGAAAATTAACGAAGGGAAAAATATGTACGAGGAAAGAGAGGGAGTTGATATGTATTGAGATTAAAAATTGAGATTAAAAAGTTTGAAGATAGAGAGAAAAAATAATAATTGCGGATGAATATTCTAACGTCAAAAATGTGTATGTTTATAAGTATTATGGCAATTTCAAAATTAATGAAGAGAAAAAATTATTAAGGTTTGCGTGTTGAAGGATTTGAGAAAAATAATGTGAAGTTAAAGTTTGTATATTGAAGGAATTGATAATATGTGCGAAGAAAGAGTTAATATGTATTAAAAAATTATTAAGGTTTGTGTATTAGATGATTTGAGAAAAATAATGTGAAGTTAAGGTTTGTATATTGAAGGAATTGATAATATGTGCGAAGAAAGAGTTAATATGTATTAAGAATGAATATTCTAGCGTCAAAAGAAGGAGAGGGAGTTAATGTATTCAGATTAAAAAGTTTGATGATGGAGAGAAAAAAATAATAATTGCGGATGAATATTCTAACGTCAAAAAAACAAATGTATATGTTATGAAGGATTTTACAAGGTGAAGATAGAATGAGGGTAATGAGTAAACAAGTATTATAGAGTGTATAATGCCCTTTGAAGTAAGGTAGGAAGATGGGTATAATTTAAAGAGGTGTGTGTATATGTGCCTTTGAGAAAAGATTCTAAATTGATAAAGAATTGAATATTAGCTGTATACTTTGTGAAAAGTCCTATGGAATTTATGCAGGCAAATAGAAAACAAATCTGTACGTCTATTTATTATAGAATCTAGATTAGAGATAATGGTAAATTTTTCATTTAGGCAGAGATTACAGATTTTAGATAGAGAGCTGTTCAAGTATGAGGACGCAGAAGAAACCTTCTTCCAAAAGATGGTATATTTAATGTTTTTGTCTTTCAAGGACCATATGAGTTCTGAGAGAGCCGTGTTGGTTCTTTTAAGTTTGTATTTAAAAGATGAATGATGATTATAGAGACGAGCTTTAAAAGAGGTGGAAGTGGAGCCAAAATAGGTGAAGGAATTGGTGCTAGTTATAACTTTACATTCATAAATTAAGTTTTTATCGAGACAATGGTTGTTGAGAGGACATTTATTTTTAATGCGGCAGTTGCAATTAGAGAGATTATTAATGAGTGACCTAGTGTTATCTATAGAAGGAATTGGATTGGAGAAGTTGTTTGCGATAGGAATAATAGGAATAATAGTTTCTTGATTTAGAGTTGGATTATGAACATTTAGCGAAGTTGTGTTTGACGTTGTATTTGGGTTTACAGAAGTTAGCCTAGGGTTTACAATGACGTCGGGAGTACTATTACTGTTATTATGAAATTCAATGTTGGAAGGAAGAGATTTAGTATTTAGTATTTTATTGTTGTGTTTAGAGATAATGTTGGAAATATTGGAGGATGTAGAATAAGAAAATTTGATGGTGTGTTTGTTAAATATTTTACTATAGATATGTGAGGGAGGGAAGCATTTATTTAAGGCACTAAAAAATAATTTAGGAATATTGTTATTAATAGAGATGGAGAAAGGAGCATTATACCAGATTATGTTTTTGTATCTAGGTCTTTTATTAAAGTTATTGGAATGATCATGATTAATTATTCTACTGTAAGTTTTTCTAGAATTTGTTTCTTTACTATATTTGATTTTATCTGGATAACCGGCTTTAGAAAGTGCGTTATTATAGTAATTGGCGTTAGCATCAAAGATGTTTTTTATTAGAAGATATGTTAGATATTCTTTTTCCAATATTACTAACTATAGCATTCTTGATATTGGTAGGATGGTTAGATTTAAAGTTAACATAATTTAGGTTCTCATTGTTTTTATGGTAAGGGTAATATAGGCCAGTGTCAAGATTAAGAGATACATCCAAGAAATTAGCTAGTTTGATACTATTATCAAATTCAATTTTTAGGTTATGTTGGTTAAAGAGATTACGTATGTTGTTCTTAATAATATTAAGGTTAACTATATTGCAATTTAAGATAGTAAAGAGTCCATCGTCACGATAAATTCCACCGCGAAGTTGAGGAATTTTCCGACTCAAAGAGTTCAAAATAAAGATACCAATTAAATCAGTCAATTGGGATGAATCGGATGCTCCCATTGTGATGTCGAAGTTGTTAGAGGTATCGGCTCTGGTCCAATATTCGTTGTTGAACTCTAGGATGGTTTTACGTGCGGTGAGGATGATGTGAAGTTCATCTGTGGTGATGTCAGAATATTTAAGTGCGAAAGATAGAACATTATTGAGAAGTGAAGGCGAAATGGAGGAATAGTAGCTGGCAATATCAAATTGAATAAATTTTAGTTTGTTTTTATTATCCAATTTGTTGAACCAGCCAATCACTTCAGAAGTACCAAACCATAAATTTAGGTTCAAAGAAGAGCAATTAGAACTAACCTGTGGGATAATTCTATCCAAGATGGCTTTACTAACAACCCCCAGATCAGATTTAGAGGGGGCGATTAATCTAACAGGTAGTTCAGTGCGAAAATTGTTTTTGTGATCCTTGAGATTTATCCTCGGAGTTCTTGGGAGGAATGGTTCGGTCTTTTTTTCAATGCCAAGTTTTGACATAATCTCAGAGGCTTCAAGGTTTATGTATTCTAAATTTTCATGGTTGGTTTTACGATACTTTTTCCTAAGTTCCTTTAGGATAAGGTTGTTATAATTATCCTTGGAAATACCATATAAGTTATTGGTTTTGTCAGAGTAGACTAAAACATTTTTTGAGGAATTTAGGTTAGAAATTGTGTTCTTGAGATTTACAAGGTGCTCTTGTCCTTTGTAAGGGTATCTCTTGAATTTAAGATTTTTTATTATTTTAGTTAATTCTTCCTCGAATTGTACTAGATTTTTGTTGGAAGGAGGATTTCGTCTAGAATTAAATAGGTGATCGAGGAAGTTATGTTCTTTGGTATAGAAGTTCCCTTTTAGGCGCTGGTCATAGAAATAGGCTGTCCATCTAAGTCTTCTTACGAAGGAGTCAGTTTTTTCAATAAGAAGTTTGGTGAATTCAGATTTACCAGGTATAGGAATGTCTTTAGTTGAATTGGTTATGTTGTAATAATCCATGTTGTAGAAGAAGAGGTAAAAGACCATCAAAAGGTATCCAATATGAGAGTAAGCGCTCAACCGTTAAGGAGCAAGTTAATGTAGGAGGTGAGTTTTATTGTAGTACAATATGAAAACACAAATATTATTGCATGATGATGTTTGTTTTTGAAATGCGCATAATAAAATACATGGAACTCCTTTAACCATCTTTTGATCTTATATATTATATATATATATATATATATATATATATGTGTGTGTGTGTGTGTGTGTGTGTGTGTGTGTGTGTGTGTGTGTGTGTGTGTGTGTGTGTGTGTGTGTGTGTGTGTGTGTCGAAACGACCGGAGCTCAGCTGTCAGGGTCAGCAATCTTTTCATATTACCCACTCTACTACCCCAAGTATCGAGTACTCTGGTAGGTTATGATCTACCTGGTTTCT
>OZ024747.1:46288934-46291434 GCA_964016885.1 Eledone cirrhosa | reverse complement strand
TGTAGGTATATGTGTCTGTGTAGGTATATTGTGTAGGTATATGTGTCTGTGTAGGTATATTGTGTAGGTATATGTGTCTGTGTAGGTATATTGTGTAGGTATATGTGTCTGTGTAGGTATATTGTGTAGGTATGTGTCTGTGTAGGTATATTGTACATCTGATCTTGTGAATTTGAGGAAGGTACATTCATAACATTTGCATGCGAATCTGTGAATGTGTGGCCGAAATAATGTGCAAGCATATATATATATATATATATATATATATATGCTTTCTAGTATAGGTACAAGGTCAGCAATTTGGGGGAGGGCAAAGTCAATTAAATCGACCCCGTAAAGATGGAAGACAAAGTTAACCTCGGCAGAATTTGAACTCAGACCGTAAAGGACCATAACTCTCTCTTTCTCTTTCTCTCTCTCTCTCTCTATATATATATATATATAGTTGTAAAGGCTATCTCTCTCTCTCTCTATCACCCATCTCTCCTCTTCTCTCATCCTTCCTTCTTATACTCCTCCCCCACCATTCTTTACTCTCATCTCCTCCTCTTCCTTACCCTTTCCAAACGCATATATCATCCCATCATCATGGGATGATATTTGTTTTTGAAATGCGCATAATAAAATACTTGGAACTCTTTTAACCATCTTTTGATCTTATATATATATATATATATATATATATATATATATATATGTGAGAAAAACCACAGACCCTCCATCTCAACTCACCTTTTGAAAAGCAGAAGAACTGCGAAACCGGTAAAGGAACCAAATAAATATATATATTTCTTTTAAAATAAGACTCCAGTTGCATTTTCGATTTCATCTCTTTTTCTTTATACTTTCACTCGTGTAGGACACCTCGGTTATTTTTCATTTTGTAAAAAAAAACCTCACTTTCTAATATATATATAAGAAAACTCATCGCTAGAGCACCCGTTAAAACAGGTAAATGCTGTAAAAGACACCGATGGGCAAAAATGCCTCAGAGGATAGAGACCAGTGGTCAGGGGTCGTCAGAGAAACAAACCTCTAGAACGGCATTTCTAGCAATGAGTTTTATATGAATTCAAATACGCCCCCGCTTCGTCTCTATCAGAAAAAATATTGTTTTGTTTTGTCTTTTTATGTGTGATCCCAACACCATGCCTCTGTTTCTAACCATTCCTGTATTGTAAAGCTAATTTTAGATATGTATACTTTTATATATGTGTGTGTACTTGAGTTGGTAGACGTGTATGTATGGATGTGCTTTTAAATCAGTTATTATGTGAGTTTGAATGTGTCTATGTTAGCTTATGTGTGTAAATACGCGTGCATGATTCTATTGTTAAGGATGTGTTTATGTCTGTTTATGTGTTTATGTGTTCCATTATGACTATGTGTTCGTGTGTGTGTGTGTGTGTGCGTGTGTGTCTGTGTGTAGCTGTGTGTAGTTATTGGTGTGATGAAATGAAAAATGTTGGTAAAACGAAGTGTCCTTATATGCGTAAATGTGTGTGCATCATTCTATTTTTATGCATGTGTGTTTATGTTTGTGATTGAGTGCGTATATGTATTCGAGTGAGTATGTGTGTGTGTGTATGCATGTGTATGTGTGTGTATGTGTGTGTGAGTGGGTGTGAGTGAATGTGTGTGAGTGAATGTGTGTGTGTGTGTGTGTGTGTGTGTGTGTGTGTGTGTGTGTGTGTGTGTGTGTGTGTGTGTGAGTGGGTGTGAGTGAATGTGTGTGAGTGAATGTGTGTGTATGTGTGTGTGAGTGTGTGTGAGTGAATGTGTGTGAGTGAATGTGTGTGTGTGTGAATTTGTGTGAGTGAATGTGTGTGTGTGTGTGTGAATGTGTGTGTGTGTGAATGTGTGTGAGTGAATGTGTGTGTGTGTGTGTATGTGTGTGTGTGTGTGTGTGTGTGTGTGTGTGTGTGTGTGTGTGTGTGTGTGTGTGTGTGTGTGTGTGTGTGTGTGTGAATGTGTGTGTGTGTGTGTGTGTGTGTGTGTGTGTGAATGTGTGTGTGTGTGTGCATGTGGTTATTTATGCCTTGAAATGAAGAATTTTGGTAACAAGAGAAAGAAACAATATTATGCAATTAAAATGACAATTGTAGATATTTTCTGAAATGTTCTCGAATTGTAGAAATGAATGACTTGACACTTTGAATTGGAGACAATATAAGGGGAATTGATTTATGGTTAGGGATATGAAAACGTGGAAAGGTTTCTGTAGTGTGAAAGAGGGATATATGGAGGCATGACAAACTAATGCAATGGAATGTGTATATATATATACATGTGCATATATATGTATGTATATATATATATATATATATATATATATATATATATATATATATATATATATATATATATATATATATATATATATACATATATATATATATACATGTACATATCTATGTATATATATATATATATATATATACATGAACATATCTATGTATATATATATATATATATATATATATATATAAGTGTATGTGCG
>OZ024747.1:46261434-46276434 GCA_964016885.1 Eledone cirrhosa | reverse complement strand
A
Source organism: Eledone cirrhosa (assembly GCA_964016885.1). NCBI lineage: Eukaryota > Metazoa > Mollusca > Cephalopoda > Octopoda > Eledonidae > Eledone > Eledone cirrhosa. The sequence goes on along the minus strand of OZ024747.1, from coordinate 46,276,433 downwards.
ATGATAAATATATGTAATGTGTAATGACAAATACATGTACTTTGTAATGATAAATCTATGTAATGTGTAATGACAAATATATGTACTTTGTAATGATAAATATATGTAATGTGTAATGACAAATACATGTACTTTGTAATGATAAATCTATGTAATGTGTAATGACATATATATGTACTTTGTAATGATAAATCTATGTAATGTGTAATGACAAATATATGTACTTTGTAATGATAAATCTATGTAATGTGTAATGACAAATATATGTACTTTATAATGATAAATCTATGTAATGTGTAATGACAAATATATGTACTTTGTAATGATAAATCTATGTAATGTGTAATGACAAATATATGTACTTTGTAATGATAAATCTATGTACTTTTCTTGAACAAGGTTGAAAGCAAGAGTCAGCTTGATTGAATCAACCTTTGTAAACATATTTCGCTGTTTGCCTGCTAAGAAAACTCTAGTGAGTTAGCACTCTCTGTAAAAGTGTGATCGTCACGGATAGCTATATAACACTGCTACGTGTCAAATTCATATATCTGTTCTCTATGTTAATAGAATTGATAGTTTCTTCAATTAATACAAGTATTCATCATTGTGAACGCAACATGCACGAATGGTTAAAAGGTTCGCTTCGCAATCATTAGATCTCGGGTTCGATGTTACTACTTGGCATCTCATTCGGTTGATCCATACTTTGTGAGTGAAATTTGTAGGCGGAAACTGTTTGGAAGCCTGTTGAATGGACTGCACATGAAATTCAAAGGAACATACTTATCACACAATGCCACGCTGATTTTCCCTGAGAATTACGTTAAATCAACACGTCTGTGGAATGTTCAGTAATTTACACATTAATTTCATGAGAAGGCTGTTCCATTGATTGAACAACTGGGACATTCATCATAAAAGCCGACGAAGATCCATTCCAGGCCCATTCCATTTAACCCATTTGAGACTAACCTGGTCGAAACCCGCTCTGGTTGAATGAAACAAAACCACTCAATTCAAATGGTTATTATTTAAATAAAAATCTTCTAAAATAATTTTATATAAGAGCCATATGGTAACTTACTATTTGATAAAATTATATTTGTACATTTTGTAAATCCTTCAAAAGTACTCATTAATCTATTGAAATGATGTGTATTTCCTAAGAAATATGGTCACGAAAGGAGTATGATATGAGAAGGTTTTCAAAATACTAAAGTATGGAAATAGAATTTGTATAATGCTGTTGTTGATTAATTCCAAGTATAGATTGAGCAAACCTCTGATCGAAGTTCTTTGAACTATGAATATAATTCAATGTGCCTATTCATTTTAAGAGTGTTATTTGAGGTAGATTTCGCGGCTATTTCTAACTGGTCAAGTAATTACGTATATTATTGTTGCTGTTGTGTAGTTTCCAAGGTATCGCTGATTGTTCAAACTTATAATTAAATTCATTCCAGCCATGACTAAATCATCTTCTTGTGTCTAACACTACATTATCCAATGTGGTCTTTTTTAAGAAAACAGTCTTTTATAAGAACATTTGTCTATAATTCTAGCAAGTTGAGCGACGGCACAGGGTTTTTTTTTTTTTAGACATATTGTTTCTAAAACAAAAGTGCTAAGGCGTTAGAACATCGGATATAATTCTTTGAGGTATTTGTTCCGGTTTTCTGCGCTAAGAGTTCAAAACCCGCTGAGGACAACTTTTCCTTTCACCCGTTCGAGATCGATAAAAATATACCAGTCTAATACTGGGGTCAATTCTTTCACTCTCTTTTTTTCATTTCCCATCTACCACTCTCTCTTCTGTGGAAGAAATTGGCAATGCTCAGACCTGGAGAGGAATGGGCTCCGCCAGGTTTAAAACACTGCCTGTCACTACGGCGTCCCTCCCAGGGGTTACGGGTTTATACTACATTTCTAGAACACTATCAATGTACGTCATTTGCTTTGTTTTTTAAAGCTGATTTAAGGGATGTTTTGCTTCTATGTCTAACAGGTGACGTGATAGCATAGAGGCTCTCTCAGTGGTTTGTAAACATTAATAATTTAAGACAAGAGTGGATAGGAAAGTTAGCACTGCACTTCATGATTAACAACATTTAAACACATAGGAATTGATTGAATTAAACTTCAGATATGGAGGGGAAAATCAATTAATACTCACATGTCATGGCCAAATTGTTAGTTATTCACTCATTGAGTGATATATGTGAGGTAAAAACTGTTAGATTATTAAATATTCAAGGGAAATCTACTTTTATCGACTGAAACATAGGAGATTACTACGTATTTTCTCAGATATAAGCTGTAGATTTTAAACATGCTTCGAGCGGAAAGGTATCTGGACTTAGGAAAGAAAGAAGAGAAAGAGAAAGAAAATAGGACATGTAGGCGGCCAAAGAGAGCAAATGGGCAGTCAAAGAAGGAGAGAGAGAAGGATGAAAGAAAGAGAAAAGATGTTAAATTATTAAGTTTTTACATTTACTTTCCAGTGTATGGCTTGTTACTAAGTCTATTCCACCAACAAAAGCTTCATCTCTGGATCCGCTTTTCCAAGAGATAATGTCTGTTAATTCATCCAGAGTCCTCTCATAAATATAGTATTGTTGTTTTTGTTTTTGCTGGTTTGTTTTTTGTCGTAGAATATGAAAAACGCATTACAAATATTTCTATTTTTAGTGATATTTAACTTTTAATGAAATCAGTGCAACACAGTGTAACAATCAGCCACAACAACATAAAACAAAATCAGTTGTGTAGTGTTAGAAGACTAAATTATTACTCGAATGTTTTAGAATTTTATAGACAGTTAGTCGCTACGTAAAATATTCGTTAAGAGAATGATCTTTTGTTTAATGTAAGGAAGTGATTCTTCATATATCCCGAATATTTCAAAAATTATCTCCTATGATAATGTAGACAATAAAAGTATTCGATGTATGATATTTACCATGAAATTCATAACAAATTGAACTTGGATGAAGCACGAAATTATATTGATTTCTAATTTAGGCACAAGGCCAGCAAATTTGATTAAATCAATCGAGTACTTCACAGATACGTTATTTTATCGATCCAAAGAAGGTAAATTCGACCTCGGTGGGATTTAAAATCTGGCTGTTAAGAGCCAGAACAAATACACTCAACTAATGCTACTATCCACATTAAAAGTATAGTCTACCACATCAGCTCTATTATACTACTTATGTTATTTATATTACTTATATTAACGGAGCTTCGGGAGAGATTTTCTTAAGGAAAGGGGCTTAATCCAGTGCACCAGTGCTCTTCTAAATTAATGTATTAATAATAATGTCCAGGAAATTTTAGTTTGTTGTTGTCTTTCACTTTCAATGAGATCTTGCGACATTTACATTCGCATTTAACTCGTAAATATTATATGACTACCATAAGTTTCTTAACAATATACGTTTATAAGTGAGGGATAAGATAGAAATATGTATTATATATTTGTGTATTGAAGAACAATATCTGCTAATTTTGTCACTTATATTTTATCCTTATATTTTATCGTCTTATATATTGCTTTTCATTATATATGGCAGTATCGGTACAGGGTCGGACGCCTTGCTTTGCAGCATAGAGTTACGGCCCTTTATATTCTGAGTTCAAATCCTGCCGAGGTTAACTTTGCCTTTCATCCTTGCGGGGTCGATAAAATAAAGTACCAGTCACGCACTGGGGTCGATTTAATCGCCTTGATTTAATGGCCTTGTACCTATATAAGAAACTATTATATATATATATATATATATAGATGTGTGTGTGTGCATGTATATATATATATATATATATATATATATATATATATATATATATATATATATATAGGATGGTGGATTGGCAGTATCGATATATCGTCGGGCAACATGCTTCGCAGCATAGAGTTACACCCCTTTACGTTCTTAGTTCAAATTCCATTTGGATTAGCAGTAGCGGTAGAGGGTCGGACGCCATGCTTTGACGCATAGAGTTACGGCCCTTGCCACTCTGAGTTCAAATCCCGCCGAGGTTAACTTTGCCTTTCATCCTTACAGGCTCGATAAAATAAAGTACCAGTAATGCACTGGGTATTTGCTGGCCTTGTGCCAAACGTAGAAACAATTATTTTATAAAGTGTCACCTATATTAAGAAAGTCAGTTTCTAACATAAAAACAACACTCGTTTGAATTTAGATAACATCAACTAGATGAATAAGCATGTATGTATGTATGTATGTATGAATGTATGTATGTATATATATATGTGTGTACAGATATGGTGTTATTGAATATGTGGTCGTGTACATTTTTAATTATATGTTTACACGTGCATATGTTTCTGTATCTATATATATGTACATATTACTAGATATCCGATTCGCTCTACAACATAATCTATATTTAATTAAGGTTAATTAATTATTTAATTAATTTTCATTGTTGTCTCCCGTCTTACCAGAATTAACTAATGGTTGTTTTTATCAGTAAAAGTTTAATTTTAATTAATTATATTTTCTCGGCTTAAATATTTATTTTTTAAATATTTAGTTTTTAACACCATTAAGACCTGCTTACCGGACGAAACCGACATAACCTAAAGAAATATTCATAATATCGATACATATATATATAATAGCCATCTTTTCACCCCTTGATAATTTGTGTGTGAGACACGTTGACTGAGACTTCTGACAGGAACTAATAGATTGATTCTTTTTAGCTTCCCGTCCTCACGTAAAATTTATAAATCAGTGGCTAGTTGAGAGATAGAGTCCTATCGGTTGCCAGTTAATCGCTTTACCGTGTCGGTTGTCACAAACAGTCATAACCGGCATGGGCTGGTGTTTGGATTCTGTCGATCGATTGGTTATTGATTAGGCGATACTCGCTGATGAAGCCGCATAAGCCGATTGTGCATTGTTGCATAATATATGCAGACAGATGGTGCAGTGCACCTTACTGCTGCATTTGTGCTGCAGAAACTTGAGTCCGGGAACCTTATAGGCACCCGTTTTACGTGTGTTGTGTTGAGGCAAATAACTATGTGTATACTCTGGTAATGTATCTTACATTGCCCATTGAGTGTGCTGAGATACAACCGGTACTGGCATTGATAAATATGCTGGGTCCGTCAACCCTTATTATTATTATCTCCCAACGAGCGGAATATTGAGAGTAAGTTAAACAATTTTTCACTTTTTATTCTGTTTTTGTTTTGATATGCACTCTTTTTCCTGCTACTAATTTTGTCTCTCACTCTTTTAAGTTGTGAATTAGACTGGTCATCTACGCACGTGGCTGGTACATTTCAGCTCGCTACTATAATGTTATATAATGGATGATGGCATTTAAAGTCCATTAAAGGTTCTTGGCACTACCATTGTTACCATCGCTTTCCTCTAGCCATGCGGCTTGGAGACATGAACCGAATGCTACCATTCTATGTTTTATCAATGTGAACTGCTATTTCTAATGGCCATCTTTTCACCCCTTGATAATTTGTGTGTGAGACACGTTGGCTGAGACTTTTGACGGGAACGAAAAGATTGATTCCTTTTAGCTTCCCGTCCCCACGTAAAATTTGTAAATCAGTGGATAGTTGAGAGATAAAGTCCTATCGGTTGCCAGTTAATCGCTTTACCGTGTCGGTTGTCACAAAGAGTCATGACCGGCGTGGGCCGGTGTTTGGATTATGTCGATCGATTGGTTATTGATTAGGCGATACCCGCTGATGAAGCAGCATAAGCCGATTGTGCATTGTTGCATAATATATGCAGACAGATGGTGCAGTGCACCTTACTGCTGCATTAGTGCTGCAGAAACTCGAGTCCGGGAACCTCATAGGCACCCGATTTACGTGTGTTGAGGCAAATAACTATGTGTATACTCTGGTAATGTATCTTACATTGCCTATTGAGTGCACTGAGATACAACCGGTACTCGCATTGATAAATATGCTGGGTCCGTCAACCCTTATTATATATATATATATATATATATATATATATATATATATATATATATATATATATATATATAGGTATTGAAATTTCCGTGGAAAAAGTAAAAGGAATGAAGAGTGCTCTATGTAAGTTACAGAGGTAAATATTTAATGTATAATAATTGTATAATAATTGCCTTGTCTGACGAACGAATGCGGACGTCTCTTGTATTCGTCCTGTTCGGGAAACCTCTAGTAATGAGGTAATTATATTGTATTGTTTATTATATATTAAATATATATATATATTAAAATAACAGATTAAAGTTTAAGCAAAGAATCGCTGCTTTCACCCTTAACGGGATCTTCTGAAACTAAAAAAAATCAATCTGTGAATGCAGAAGTAAATATTTCGAAAAACCTTGCAACCGGAGGAAGACAGGAAGACGATACTTTGGTTCGTGGAAACGTTCCCTGGCAAAGAACGGAAAAAAATAAAGATAATACGTTTTTATCATTATCGAGCCCTCTTTGGATTTTAGTCTTCAAATTTATTATTATTACTATATATATATATATATATATATATATATATATATATATATCTGTTGTAAGGCTGCTTAGATGCGTCCATAGGCGGTATGTCGGTTGAGCACTCTATGCTCCTTTAGAGCAGAGTACAATATTATAGAAAACGAAGAATCAGTGATGCATCGAAACACAATTTATTAACGTATTACAATTGTTTCTTCGGCGAACAGCTCGAGGTACGATCTATTTGTGGATCGAACCTGAATCTGGATTCGCAAGTTCCTCAGATACGTCTAGTGACTTCGAAGCAAATCAGATGGAAGATTGCATTTCGATGTATCACTGATTGTTCGTTTTCTATAATATATATATATATATATATGTGTGTGTGTGTGTGTGTGTGTGTGTGTGTGTGTGTGTGTGTGTGTGTGTGTGTGTACATATTTCGTTTTTGTATTTGTTTTGCAGGATTTTTTACCTGAAAACGTGTGTTGAAACAGATACTGTTATACTTTAGGAGGGTCATGCTGTCTATAAAACTACACGCACCTGTTGCGTTTCACTTCAATTTATTATTATAATTTCCCAGTCGGTAAGATTAATAACCTGATGGCTGTTTTAGCTCTTGATTGTCAAGGCTCTTTCGTCACACATTCTATGACCTTCTCAGTGACTACTTTCGTTGTTATTTTGTCTCCCCTTAGTTCTGTTATACGCCTTATTGTTTTTGTCAAAAACAAGTTGGTGTAAAACAGAACATCTACTGTAAATTTCATAGTGATTGTCTTCACAGAGCACGCACGCATTGCCACCGTTGGCTTGACTTTGCTTTTCTATGGAGAAGAATTAGAACATTCGGTTGCTAGTTTTTAGGACTATGACCGCTGATGAGATTTTGCGAGGCTCTATAACAGGTTAAAATTTAATTAGCAATTTCAAAATTTGCAATTAACCATATTGGCAGGATCGAAACCGTACATTCCAGGTGGTTGAATTGTAAGTTTTTTAACGTTTTAATGTTGAATTTCATATTCGCTCTTATATGTTCTATTTGGCTGTAGTCGCTTCACGACTGTATCATAATGATTTTGCTCTAATTTCTGTTTGTACACCTGTTATTATTGGACTAGCTCCGTAAATGACAGGATAGAAATAATATTAGATGCGTCTATAGATCTAATATTATTTCTGCGATCGTATTGCATCGGTCTAAATTCCTATTATATATATATATATATATATATCCTGTGTCAGTGTTGAACAAAAAGGTGACGTGGTTTCCTAAACACTGTACGGCGTAATTCCGGCTGTTTTTTTGTTTACAAACAAACCGAGCATTATAATAAATGTTCGGTAAACCGATACGTGCATGTATATATATATATGTGTGCATGTATGTATATATATATATACATACTACTGTACGTCTGTATACATATATGTATGTACGTATACATATATACATTTAAGTAAGTGCCGTACTAAGAGTGAGAAATGAAATTTCGTTTCATTCTATTCCATATATATATATATATATATATATATATATATATATATATATATATATATATATATATATATATATATATATACATACATGTGTGTGTCCGTGGGTCTGTTTGTGTGTGTGTATGTATGTGTGTGTTTGTATGTGTGTGTACTTTACAACGATATTAGTGTGAGGTCGTCATTTTGTCGTAGATAGTGTTAGAATTATATCGGTGCTCACCTGTCTGCAGGGAGTAACCGAGAAAAGAGAGTAAGCAACTAGTTATGTTCAGAGAATCATGTTTTGTCGTAGAAATAGTAGAAGTGCCAAAAAGAATGAGCCGCTTGGTCGTTGGATATCTGACAATCACTGTAGTGCTTTATATGGCCTAAAATGTTAGTATGAGAAATAATTGTTTCTACTTTTGGCACAAGGCTAGCAATTATCCAGTGTATTACTGGTACTTTATTTTATCGACCCCGTATGGATGAAAAGCAAAGTTAACCTCGGTGGGATTTGAACTCAGATCGTAAAGGGACGTAACTATGCTGGAAAGCATGTCCGACCCTCTACCTGTACTGCCAGTCCGAAATAATGGCACTCCAATGTGTGTTTTACTTTATTTTTAAAGGGAGTTAGTAACAGATCAGGGATGAAGTATTTATTTCCTGGCTCTAAAGTGAAGCATTCGTTATTGTGGTGCAGTTTTAGTGGTGTTGTATATATGAAATTTTCATGACATTTGCTATGGTTTTGGCGGTTATAAATTGATGTTACTTATTGTTAGAAAAGATGAAATCCAATGTTCCAATTAAAGATTGCTCTCATAACTTTTTTTATGAGCTCGGTGTATGTTTTGCCTGACGTGACTAAGTTGAGTACAAATGAAACATGCGTACAGCTGGTTTATTAACTTCATAAGCGTTATTTGTTATATGTATGATATTACAAATACCAGTTTCTTTATGTCAGACTCTCTGTCATATACAGAAATAACAATTAGATACAAACGAACGACACTTCAACTAACAATCTGGCACCCTTGAACTAGGAAATCTGCGGCCATCGACAAAAAATTGTTCTGGCTACAACGACAAATAAATTTGTAAGCCATAAATTAGAATAATGAAAAATATAGTAAAGTCTATAACAAAAGATTTGGTTGTTACACATAAAAACAAGAAATCAATGCTATTTCAATTTGTGAAAGTTTCCTTGCAGATTCAATTCCTATGTATTTCCAATTATTTCTTGGTAACATTTTGATGTTATATGAAACATATGTTCTCCATGACATGAGTGAATTCGTATAGTTATTTACAATAACATAGGAAACATAATTATATTTCTTTATCATCTACCTCCTGTTGTCTTTATTTATCTCTGCAAGTATTTTTCAGTTTTCTCAAGAAAGTTATATCTTTTTTAAAACATAATTTCTAAATTTCACGGATGCTGATTTTCGCTTAGACTTTTAAATTATATTCGTATATTAATTATTATTATTATTATTATTTTCTTGGAGTCTCAGTCATTGATGCTATTTAACTGGAAAGTTTGTTCAAATGAGCATCAAGCCACTACCTGCAGTCTCAGATATTCAGAACGTATCGGAGGGTTCTTGCTGTTCCCAGCAAGCATGTCTTTTGAAGTGTTCCAAAACAGGGGGCTGGACTAATGTTCTTTAACTATCCTTGAAAACTCTTCGAGATAGTACATAGTGCTCCTATGACAATCGGAACGACTTTGATTTCATGACAGTCCCAAATCCTTTTTAATTCCCACTTTAAATCCTGTTATCGGTTAATTTTCTCCTTCACCTTTTCTTGCACTCGTGTGTCAAAGAGGCAGGTTACATCTACATTCAGATACGATCTCTTTTCTTTGTCAAAAAACACCTAGTCAGGCCTATTGTGTTCTAATTTCTTGTTTGTCTGAATCCTGAAATCCCATAGCACCTTCACTCGATCGTTTTCTATCACCGACTCTAGCTTATGCTCACACCACTTTTCAGACTATCAATAATGTCTGTAACATTGACGAGTTCTCTTAATGGCGCTTTAACCAAGTTATTTCCATAGACAACGTAGAAATCTGTGGTAATTTGGTCTATCAAGTTGCTGTTTCGGAGAAAAATCAGAAAAATGATGTAATAGTTTAAACAAATCTTTCTTTCGTGCAGTTTCTCTCACCTTTGATAATGTAGCAAGATTTTGTAGAAAGATATTGAGAGTGATTTCACTTGCCAAATAAAGATAGTTAACTTCAATTGTGATGTGAATGCTTCTTCTATCTTTGAGAATCAAATGACCATCACAATTATTATGGTTCTTCTAAAAATGTTACACTCATGAATAAATGAAATATCTCACGCATAGAGTCCATGAGTTCGATTTCCGGCATCGCGTTTCATTCTGGAGCCCGCCACTTCATTTCACGTTGCTCTAGTCTACACAGATGGCAAGAAATTGGCCAGCCTTGTCACGCACTGCCTTATGCTGAAACTCTCTGAGACCAAGTTTGCACAAGTCCTTGCAATGGTCAGTCATTGCCACGTTAATTTCAAAGCAAGCTGGTTCAGTTGTTCCAACAACTGAAACACTCCTCGTCATAACCGATGGAGTCCCAATACATATAACCAGCAAAATGTTACAAACAAATCAAACGCTCGAGATTCTGGCTATGTGGCAGTGATAAAAGTGAAATGTTTGTTTAAAAGAAATAACTTTAAATCGTTACTGATAATTAACGGAGGAAAGCTTAGCTGTGTGGTTACATGTTTAATCTCACTGAACGACACGTTGCGAAAGCCTTTTTTCAAACTATGTTCAGCGAGTGAAATTTCGTAGGCGGAAACTGTATAGAAGCTTTTCGTTGGTCGTTTTAACGCCACCAGCTAACTCATGAACCTATTTATCAGAACATCTTCCCCAACTCAGTTGCAAAAGGTCATGGACGCTGCCCATCATCCTTTCACTAAGCCATAGAGATAAAATAAAAATAAAATTTGTCTTAAGTGACGATGTATAAATTGAAGAAATAAGGAGGCTTTTTATAAGAGCATTAGCTTCGTAAATGGAAGGAAGAAATGGCTTAATAACAGCTTCGTAAATGGAAGAAAGGATAGGCATTAGTAGAGAGAAAAAACAACACACCACGCTTAACATTAATTCTACTGCTCTTGTCGAACAGAATGAAATATTTATAAAGTAAGCAGTAAAATCCGAGAAAGAAATCTAGTGAAAATCCAGGATGGCATTTAGTAAAGTTGTTAAATTTGAAACAGAGGTATAAAACCAAATTAATAGGGGAATATCTACCTGGTCATTCAACATGTTAAAGATAGCAGTCAAATTTATCTCAAATTGCATTCTAAATCAGAACTCATGTAGACCGAGGTACATCGTACCTATATAAAAAGATGGTATGGTTATAATTGGAAAGCATCTTCGTTATACACCTGATTAATCTTGTTAGTGCAATGTGGAAGCACATCGTATAAATATATATATATATATATATATATATATATATATATATATATATATATATATATATGAGTGTGCACACGCGCATCAATGTTTGTGTTAGTGTGTGTATGTGTATATATATTTATGTATTTAACACACACACACATATATATATATATATATATATATATATATATATATATATATATATATATATATATATATATATATATATATATATATATATATATTTATATACATATATATATAGATACATACATACATATATGCATACATGCATAAATAAATACATACATACATACATACATACATACATACATACATACATGCATACATACATACATACATACATACATACATACATACATACATTACTGCATGGTGGCTGCCAACACGTTTTCGAGTACGGCCACTACTGTATATCCATGTAGGAGAACCCCTACCGATGCGCTGAACGAGTGTGACTTTTTAGTTCAGCCAGCGACTTGAAAACTCTGGTACAAACACTACACTTATGACAATTATTGACACATAGTGCTGGTCCCATGGTACCATGTGACGACGAGTGCAGAGTGATCTCCAGATATAAAGCAATGCCTGTGCCGTGAAGCTTTTATAGTGAGCAAAGGCACTGCACAAAGCCAGTCCCACTCTCTTAACCAAGATGATATTTACCAAAAAGAAGAACGAGTCAACATCATTGGACAACCATCAGAGTTGCAGGTGTTATATCAGAGTTTTCCTTCTCCTAGAATTCTGCCTTGACAAAGGCTAAGGGGTCATCTCTCCCGGTGATTTTGGATGGCCATTGACTCTTAAGAGCTCCTTTGCCCTTTGACAGGTTTTGTTTTTAGTCCTGCAGGATGTCCAAAGTCACCCTCCTCACCAAGAAACCTTGGTGGGGTTGCCAGTTTAGTCGCTAACGACCCGACCATGAGACAGGTTGTACTGGGATACATGTTACCAGTAGCACCAACTGGTGACCTGACATACATACATACATACATACATACATACATACATACATACATACATGATGGCTGCCCCCTCGTTATCGAGTATGGCCATTGCACGAGAAAAAAACCCCATAATAATAACAATAATAATAATAATAACAACAATAATAACGACAACAATAGTAATAATATACATATATATATATATATATATATATATATATATATATATATATATATATATATATATATATATATATATATATATATATATATATATATATACATACGCACACACATGAACATGTCAACACACACACACACAGACACACACACACACGATAGCAATTAACAGCGCTGCGATCGAATGTGGCTTTTTAGCCCAGCCAATGATCTAAAATGTCTTGCAGAGTTGGCAACCAAAACATTCACTGGGAATAGCCGGCTGTGGTTGGGGTTCATGTACCTTTGCATGTCGTTTGAGCCCTCCTGCTGATTTACATTCTCTACCACGTGCTTGGCAAGCATGATGAGTGGCATCTCCAACAGCAGCCTGGTAGTCAACTACTGGTCTCACTTTATGATTGTGAAGATGACTTTCGAGTCCAGCTTTGCTGAGGCAGAGTCTCGCACAGACGCTGCATGGGAGGATCTTCCCGTCTGGAAGTGCAACAGCAATGCCCTTCCTCGCATCCCGCTTTACTTTCTCGTATGCGATTCGAGATGCCTCAAAGGCAACTTTCCCCTCATATAGAGTCTTTCTCCATTTATTTCGATCAGTAGAAACATTTTCCATTGTATCAGCAGAGATGTTAGCGTCTTTCAAATAGGCTTTCAAGGAATCCTTATACCTCTTTTTTGGTTTATGTGAAGGTCATTTAACTAACTCTCCATAAAAGAGTTGTTTTGGTATTCTAGAATCCTTCATCCTGGCAAGGTGACCACTCCAACGGAGTCTTTGCTTAAGCACAAGATCTTCTATACTGTCACACATAGAGCTTTCCAAAATCTCGACATCACTGATGTGGTCCCTCCAGTGAACGCCATGGATCCGTCTGAGACACATCTGATGGAAACGCTCCAATTGCTTAAGGTGGTGTCGATATATGACCAATGTCTCGCAGGCATAAAGAAGAGAAGAGAGCACACATGCCTTGTACACCTTTACCTTTGTCCTCCTGCATATGTCTCGCCAACCCCAGAGTCGCCTTTCTAGCTTTCCGAAAGCATCACTTGCTTTCCTAATCTTGAGTGGGATTTCATTATCAAGGTTGCTGTATCGATTGACAGTGCTTCCCAGGTAAACAAACTGATCAACCACTCCAAGTCATAGATATTTGGTTCACTGTACTGCTTACCAGGGGCGGGTTGGTACATGACGACGGTTTTCTTGAGACTGACAGTCAATCCTAGGGCAGTGTAAGCATCAGAAAATGCATTCAAAATGTGCTGCATATCACTCTCTGTGTGCGCTACAAGATCGCAATCATCTGCATACGAGAGGTCTCTTATGATTGATGTAAATACCTTTTTTTTTGCAGCAAAGCGCCTAATGTTAAATATGCTGCCTGATGTTCGATATCGGATGTAAACACCATGCTCGCAATTCCTGAAATCAATATAGAAAACCATTGCAAACTATATGGCAAGCAGGGTCGGTGCTGGAATATCCCCCTGTTTCACTCCATTTTTTACTGAGATAGGCTCCGATATGTTACCTCCGACATTAACCCAAGCCTTCATGTCATCATGGACAGACCTAACTAAAGCAAGGAACTTATCAGGGAAACCAAGTTTCTGGAGAACCTTCCATAATGCATTTCTGTTAACAGTATCGAAAGCTTTTGTCAGATCGAGAAAAACCTGATACAGATCCAAACCTTGTTCCATGCACTTCTCCTGGAGCTGTCTTCTTGAGAAGATCATATTAGTAGTGCCACGTCCAGCACGAAAACCAGATTGACTTTCAGGAAGAACACAATCTGCAATGTGTGTCAGCAGACGGTCCAGAAGCACCCTACATAAAACTTTCCCTACGACAGAAAGCAATGATATACCTCTGTAGTTCCCACAATCATTCCTGTTACCCTTTCCCTTGTACAAGACCACCATTACTGCATCTCTCCAGTCCTCAGATACGGATACATTAGCCCATATCCTGCCAAACAAAGAGTGAAGATGTTGCAGAAGTCTCTCACCACCATATTGTAGAAGCTCTGCATGTATACCATCCATAACTGGAGACCTTCCACTGTTCAGCTTCGAGATAGCTACTGCAACCTCCACAAGTGTCGGTGGTTCTGCGAGAGCTACTTTCACAGGACTTTCTGGAATGAGATTGAGGAAATCTTCATTGACGACAGACGGCTGATTCAAAAGTTCATGAAAGTGCTCTCGCCACCTTCGTAGTATTCCTTGTGAGTCACGAAGAAGCTCTTTGCCATCTTTGCTGCGAAGCGGTGTCACCAGAGAAGAAGACGGTCCATAAACCTCACGCTAGAGACTGTACAACAGCTTTGTGTTATTGAAATCTGATGCAGCTTGTATCTCATCAGCCTTCTCACTCCACCACTGAT
>OZ024747.1:46251434-46256434 GCA_964016885.1 Eledone cirrhosa | reverse complement strand
CTGTGCCAAATCTTAAATCATATGAATAAACTACTAATTACGTGTCCCCACCGTCTAACATATTCTTTCTTTAATAAGATCACCACTTAATCTAGCCAGGGTTTTTCACCTGCCTTTTATTTAGATCAATCTAGTATTTTATCTATTCTTTTCCTTCCAAATGTTGGTTACTTAAGCACAAAATTATACTTTAGTTTATATATGTATATATTATTCAATATTTCTCTCTTGCTCATATTTAGTTAAATGCTTACGTATTTTTATTTGTGTATGTATATCTATATGTACATGTTTATCCATATATGTATGATTGTATATATATTTCTTTGTATGTGTATCTGCATATATACATGTTTTGCTTTTATGTATATATAAGTGTATTGCAAATCTATGTGAATATATATATGTATGTATGTTTATATATATATATATGTGTGTGTGTGTTTGTCTATGTGTTTGTGGGTGTGTTTATGCATGTATGTATACGTGTATATGTATATTTATTAATATATATATATGTTTGTGAAAAACCTACCTGTGTATCCATGCACATAGATATGTTATATGTACTTGTGTGTGTGTGTATATATATATATATATATATATATATATATATCACGGTAAAAATATTTGTGTATGTGCGTATATGTCAATATATATCTATGTATGCCTGTGTCTGTATGTTTATATCTGTATATGTGTATAGATCTGCACTGTCTGTCTAATTGTTTGTCCTTATGATAATCAGTGTTGACGGATCTATTCAACCAAAAAATAATGTTGTAATCAGACGGAAGCACTCGACGTCGTGAATGTCACAATGTATTACGCGTAGGGTATCAAACAGTATATCAATATTAAGTAAAAAAAAGAATGACGGCATCGCATTCCATTACGTCATCTTTCATGTAATATTTTATCTAATTTAACTCTTTTATATGCTTCCATATAAAATATTTTACAATTTTCATTATTTCTACGACCCTTTCCATTCTGAGTTCAAATCCCGCCGAGGTTAACTTTGCCTTTCATCCTTACGGGTCGATAAAATAAAGTACCAGTAATGTACTGGGTAATTGCTGGCCTTGTGCCTAAAAGTAGAAACAATTATTAAAAAATAATCAATAGCGTTTGTTATGACATCATAAATAACTGCCATTGTTTATATGTTCCTTAAAGATTTAATCCTTCTTAGGTCCAATGGTCCAATATTTTCCTTTGGGCTTGCTCTTCACCGGGTCATCTCTGATGATATACAATATTTGATTATACTTTGTTATATCCCTTATATTTCCCCCATTTTTACTATTTGTTATAACATAAGTTAAATAACTTATATTGAAACATTTGTTGTGTTATTAAATCATTGAAGAAATCTATTCTATCATCTTAATTTGTTGTATATTCTCTGTGTTATAATGTGTCACTTATTTCTCTTTTTCTTAAACAACATCACTTCTATATTTCTATCTATGACATAAACACATTGGTCATATATATTCTTTTTGTTTAACGCCATTTATTTGTACACACACACATATATATATATATGTATATGTGTGTATGTGTGTGTGTGTGTGTGTGTGTGTGTGTGTGTGTGTGTGTGTGTGTGTGTGTGTGTGTGTGTGTGTGTGTGTGTGTACGTTTGTGTGTGTATGTATATCTGTATATGTGTGTGGATGTATGTTTTTAAATAAATATATGTGTATATATATATATGTATGTGCGTATGTGTGTGTGTGTGTGTGTGTGCATCTGTACGTTTGTGTGTGTATGTATAGCTGTATATGTGTGTGGATGTATGTTTTTTTAAATAAATATATATGTGTGTCTATGTGCATGTGTGTGTATGTATATATACATAAATTCGCACTCATATATAGAGAGAGAAAGAAAGAGCATGAGAGCGAGAGGGAATGTCGAATTTGTCCTCCACTTGGGAGTAACCTTATTGAGTTACTTAGATTCAGAACATATTTAATTTTTAATACAGTGTCTTCTCCTATTTTGTTATAACATCAATTTCCTTTTGATTTTGCTTTCCTCTATTAAAATGTTAAGTCTACCAAACACCGATAATAAATATTACTTTCTAATACAGTCACGATACCAAACATTCTGAGTGAATGCTGGGTGGAATTAACGATTCTATCTACAGCAGACATTATTTAGGGTGGATTGGCAGTATTGGTAGAGTGTCGGACGTCATGCTTTGACGCATTGAGTTACGGCCCTTGCCATTCTGAGTTCAAATCCTGCCGAGGTTTACTCTGCCTTTCATCCTTACGGGGTCGATAAAATAAAGTACCAGTAATACACTGGGGTAATTATTGGCCTTGTGCCAATAGTAGAAACAATTATTTAGAGTGTCATTGACAATAGATCTCCTTTGAAGAAAATATTTTGTTCGATTCAACTGATACTTTACGTATGTAAGCTTTAAGCTTAAGGCTAAAATTCTTTAGAGTTGGAGGTAGTATTACCTGGTCGGCTAATGTATAAATGTCTGTGCGAATGTGCAGACCTACCAATCTCTAAAAACCCAAACGGGGGGAGTGCCATGAAAAGAGTGCCCCAAAACGGGGACTTATATTACCGCTAGAAATAGCAGCCAATAGACCGTCTGATACAACTCGACAAATTCTATTAAATGTTAATTAGTCTCTAATACTTAAACATCTCAATCAGAGAAGCAATATTACATATGAAATTAAATTGAGAAAAAGCTCCATTTATGGGAGTACAGGACTGCTAGACAAAAAAAAATTCTATCTATACTCGCTTGTATAAAGATATCCCTACCATTTTTTATATGTTAACATATATATACGAAGAACTCATTAAAACAATGTTTTTGTTGTTGTTACTGCTGTTGTTGTTGTTGCTTTTGATGTTTTTGTTGAAAATGCTGTGCTTACTATATTGTCGAAAGGTGAAAATAGGAAAATTATAATTTGGACATATCTTCAAGCAAAGCAAAATGTATAGACTATATCCCATTCCAGTTCGATTGAGTGACAATCGGTCAGACACTCGATGAATGCTCAATTATACAGCCATGTTGTTCTCTTTTATTTTCATTTATACAATGCACAATTAGAGACAACTTGGGTTATTGTTATTGGTGATACTGTAGTGCCATTGTTGTTGGTTTTTGTTGTTACTGTTGCTTCTTTGCAATTCTTTCTTTCAATCAAGTCCATCTTAATTATTATGAAGTTTGGCTTTAGGGTGAAATATTGACCTTAATTTTAAATGAACAATATGACCCCGCTATTTTTGACACATTTTCTTTCAATCTATTGGTTGTTTCTTAATAATAACTGAAAAGTGAATAGTTTTACTTAGCGAACATTTATCGTTTATATTATTAGTCTTTTTATTTAATTGCTTTGTTTTCATTCTGTATGTGTTCTGTATTCAGAGCGTCACTTTTCATCGCTGACGTCATAAAATTAATCCTCAAAGTGCACCATAACAACTTCATTAATACGAACCAATACATGAACATGGTTACTGGTTAGTTCAGGAAGGAATATGCGCTTTTATTGATGGGGAGCCTCCAAGGCTTGTGAGAGGGAGAAAAGTATCATAAAGCTAGCGATTAGACGCGAATGTGTGCAATGAAATCAATGGACAGAAGCTTCCAGCGGAATTCGAATCACACATTTCGATTCGTGCTGACATTTCTGTCCGCACATTTTTCAAACTCCAGGCGTGGTGTATCCGACGTGTACAATTATTATTTATAGTTATTTGAATTGTAGCATCTTCCCAAAAGAAAAAGTAAACACATTATATATATATATATATATATATATATATATATATATATATATATATATATATACATATACTATAGTAATAATAATTATGAAGACCAAAATCCGAAGAGGGCTCGATAAAGATTATATATATAATATATGTAGCAAGCGTTATCTTTAAATTTGTCGAGGGGAAAAAAATTAAAGACAACGCTTCCTACATTCAACGCATTAGCAAATAATCATACTTTATCACTAAATACGAACCCCCGTTTAAATGCATCCACCACAGACGACACGACAACTAGCACCCAACATTGACACCAATGGACAAATTAAAAACGCCAGTATTTCCTACAAAAATACTAAGAAAAATAAATATATTTAGAAACAATTATTCCCTCAGTCAACTTTAAGGTCACTCTACCATTTAGGTCTGTCTCACGGACAGCTACATTTATTACTATTAATAGTGACACTATTACTACCACACCTCACCGTCGTCTCCGTCTGCTTTGCCTACCCCTCCTTCGTCTTTCCCTTCCTTCTCTACCACTACCAGACCTCCTCTTTTTCTTCTCCTTTCTTTTTTCTTCTTCGTCTACGTCTTCTGCCTTTTCCTTCTTCGTCTTCTTGTTCTTCTTGTTCTTCTTGTTCTTGTTCTTCTTCTTCTTCTTCTTCTCCACCTCCTCCTCCTCCTCCTCCTCATTTCCCTTCTCCTTCTCCTCCTCTACTTCTACCTCTGCTACTACTGCAGTTGCGGTCAACACCAGTTGGACAAGCGCAGCGAACGAGCCGACTTCTAAACCAAGTTCCCCTCCCCTTGCTTCTACCACTACTACTACTACTACAGTTATAGTCAACATCAGTCAAACGGTAACGGCCAACAAACTGACTTCGATTTCCAACCACTAAGAAGGAGAAGGAGGAGGAGGAGGGGGAGAGGGAGAGAGAGGGGGGGAGATAGAGAGAGAAAGTTATAAACGAAAATGTAAACTCATTTATATGTATGTAAAGCATGTTCTATTTTACCCTCTTCTTATTGATATACACCTTAACTCTATTATACACTTCTAATTATATTTCCTGTAGTATGAAGAGGCCTAATAAAATTTTGGCTGAAACCGGTACGATAAATTACTTTTTTTAAATAAATGTTTTGCTGTGTTTCTATGAGAAAATCCCATTAACATTTTTTATTGTTTTTCTTATTCTCCTTATATATATATATATATA
>OZ024747.1:46236434-46246434 GCA_964016885.1 Eledone cirrhosa | reverse complement strand
TATAAGTTTGGCAGAAATATCCAAGTATAATTATTTACAACAGTGACATATACAGGTACTTAAGTTTTGTTGGTTTATACTCCCCAACTCATTCAGCTTGTTATATAAAATAAAGAAGGTTACGTCCGCCTATTTTTATTTTATATAACAAGATGAATGAGTTTGGGGAGTATAACCCAACGAAACTTAAGTACCTGTATATATCACTATTGTAACTAATTATATATATATATATATATATATATATATATATATATATATATATATATATATATATATATATATAGCGAGAATCGCATTTCGGCGAGTAGAAATTAGCGAAACGCTACTTCCGATTTGTGGTGGCAAGCGCTCCATGGACCAGAAGAGACCAGAGCAATAAAGATAAGGTTATAAAGGCCATACAAACTGAGACGGCGGTTAAGAAGCTATTAACCACCTAAGCCGAATAAAAAAATACGAGCAAGCTAAGCGGGTCAAACAAAATATTGAAATATTTACCCGGCTCCCTAGGAAATGATGGTAAAATCCAATACAGGGTTTCTGTGAGACCTAAATCAATAATACTGTCTGCTTAAAAAAATCAGGTTTTGGTATAATGATCGAACAAGGATATCACGTTCTCAACAGGCATTTTGTTCTGCGCCAGGATTAGAATCTCACAGTGTTTTGAAAGCACATGTGAACTCGAAAGGGGAGAAAACTCCATGTTTTGGCAAATGGATTCAATATGTGTAGTCAATGCAAAAATTGCAAAAATAGCACAAAACGAATTAAGCTCTCGACTGGGTAGTTTTTAAAATAAACTTAAGCAATTAATCAGTCAATAGAATTAACTAAATAAATCAAAAAAATTAACTGGTTAATTGCTAGACCCGGGAGATTAATACAAATATAAATTTAGCGAGAATCGCATTTCGGCGAGTAGAAATTATATATATATATATATATGTAAAAGTTCTATTTAAATTGTTGGGTTACAACAAGCAAATATTTTTATAACTGATATAAAACACTCAACAAATAATTGGAGTAAAAACTTTGAAACTGATTTACCAGTCAGATTAATTGCACCATCTAAATCGGACCTTGGCAGACTTAGCAAACATATTTTAGACAGAATAATACCACAAATTAAGAATTTATCTTATTTAAAATTATGGAAAGGAACTAGTGAAGTTATCGATTGGTTTAAGGAAATTAAATATAACTATAATAATAAGTTTATTCAGTTGGATATTGCTAACTATTCCTCATTTATCACTCCTAATCTATTGAATAAAGCACTAACTTGCGCATTTAAACATACAGACTTAACTAGCAATGAAATGCACATTATATTATCCGCACGGAAAACATTAATAGAATTTAATAACCAACTCTGGACTAGGGCAGATAGAAATAATAACTTCGATATAACTATGGGATCATCCGATTCCGCTCAAGTAACGGATCTTGTGGGCCTCTTTATAAATAATTTTCTACATAGGAAAATACCTGAGATAACCGGAGGTTTATATCGTGACGACATGCTTTTACTTATAGAAAATAATAACTGTGAACTAAATAGAAAAAGAAAACAAATTATACAATTTTTTAATTACCTTAATCTAAAAGTAGAAATAGAGAATAACCATAAAATAGTTAACTTTCTAGATGTAACACTAAACCTTAACACATGTCTTCATTATCCATTTCACAAACTGAATGAGAACTTAAACTACGTCAATTTTAACTCTAATCATCCCAGATCCGTTAAAAATACTATAGTGAACTCTGTACAGGAACGAATTTCGAGAATTTCAGCTAATAAGAATATATTTGATGAAAAAGCACATTATTACAACGAAGCGTTAGGTAGAGCTGGGTATAGAAATAAAATTAAATACATTGATAATAATAATATAACAACTAACCATAATCATAACAATTTTAACTATTTTAACAATTTTAACAACTATAATAGAAAACCTTACAATAATTCAGAAAACAAAAAAAGAAATATAACTAGGAACATATTTTGGTTCGCTCCTCCTTTCTCATTAAATATTAAAACCCATATTGTTAAACTATTTTTTAAAGCTCTTGGCAAATGCTTCCCTAGAACACATAGATATTATTCAATCTTTAATAGACATACTATAAAATTAACTTATTCATCCACCAAAAACTTAGCGCAAATATTAATAGAATTAATAATAGAAATTTAAAACCTAACCAAAATACCACTAATAACCCAAGCAATATCCAATTTGATAAATGTAACTGTAGAAATAAATCTAACTGTCCGTTAAATAACAATTGCTTAGCTAAAAATATAGTATATAATTGTAATGTAAAAACTAATTTAAATTCATTTAATTATGTGGGATCCACTTCCACAGAGTTTAAATCCCGCTTCAATAATCATAAAAATTATTTTACAGATCCAAACAAAATATCTTCAACTTCTCTATCTAGCTTATTATGGGACCTCAAACTAAAGAACGTTGAATATTCGTTGATTTGGAATATTATTTCAAAAGCTACTCCTTTTAACTCCTCTTCAGAAAATTGTGATCTTTGTATAGAGGAAATATTCTTTATATTAAAGACCAAAAATTCCCTGAGCCTAAGGAACAATTTATTCAGTTGCTGTAGACATAGATTGAACTCAACGTTTAAATATAAATTTAAAATGTAATATATAATTAATTAATTAATTCTATTAATATATTGAACCTATCGATAAATCATTAGATTCCTTCATTTTTTTTGACTGCTTATACACTCAAGTAAAAAAAAAATTTCTTCCTAAATATAAATAAATATAATAAACTCTTCTAGGGAAATATACTGAAAGCTCTTAAAAGGGGAAAATATTTTTTGATAGTTTCTCCTATTTTCGAAAGTTTATCTTTTGAAAGTTTCTTTTTCTTTCTCTTATGGATATAAAATTAAGTTAAATATACATAGAAAATGTTTATACTAAATTTATTAAACATATTATTATTTTGAAATTATAACTTGAAATATTCTATAATATTTTTAAAGTTATATTGTTTTAAAGTTATATTGCTTATAATTATATTTCCAAATCGTAATATAATTATTTTGTATTTTATGTACTTCAATTATACTATGTACTGTATTTATATATACTTCTCTCTCTATATGTGTGTATATATATATGTATGTGTGTATTGATATACAAGTACATATGTTTTATGCGTGTATGTCTATCTGTATGTATATATATATATATATATATGTGATGCATATCTACCTATTTGTGTGGGTACATATATGTATGTATATGTGGGAATTGTGTATGTATATATATGTGTATATGCATACAATTCGATTGCACTTATTTATAGGGATTATCCCAAAGATTCGTGACAAATAAACATATAATAACAGTCATAACTACATAACACGTAATCTTATAAAACTTATATAAAAAAAAAATTTGTTTAATAACATAAAGTGTGTATAACATAAAATTTTCTTTAATATCTTAGCAATTGTAACATTTATATAACTAAATAACGTAAATTTCCATTCATGATTATTAACATTTCTAATTTTATTTATTCATTTCATCACAAATGTTAAAATAACTCAACAAGATATGACTTAGAGTTTTCGCTCTCTCTCCTGTCTCTTTCTCCTCTTTCTCTCTCTCTTTTTTTTCTCTGTATTGTTCGGCTCTCTCTCTCTCTTTCTCTTTCTCCGTAACCCAACGGCTTATTTAAAAATATCCAATACTAACTACCTAATAATATAATTAAAGATATAACTCCACTATCCGGGAGCTTCCAACAGTAATGGTTGCATTCTTTAAGGGTATGTCAATATTTATTTATAAAACTGCTCTATATTATATTTTATCTGATGAAAGCACACCATAATTTAACTTGGTGTCCTTGAAATATGTATAATGAAATAAATATGGTTTTATAAATATAGTTTCCATTTGTTAATATCGTATATATATATATATATATATATATATATATATATATATATATATATATATATATATAATCGAAGAAATTGAAGAAAGAGAAGCAGACCGTTAAAATATATTTATAAGAAGCACTTACACATGTTACGCCCAAGTTGGGCTCAGAGGAGGCTCATAGGAAAGTAAAGGGTTTAATTAGGAACCCTGAATGGGTATGAATACGATTTTAACATCGAAATTCATATCTCGGTGTTACAGAGTTAGCTGCTTACAAACATATATATATATATATATATATATATATATATATATATATATATAATCAAGGTTTAGCAAATAAGAAAAAGTTTCAAAATAAATTTTTTTAAATTCACTGTACTCACTATGGTTACCTTTACCGAATCGGTTTCGAGTCTCAAAAATAAATGGACAGTCCTTGCGGCCTTCCATTGAAAAGATAAACTCTCATCAGAAGGGTATTTTCACTCGAAGAATATAAAATTCCCGAGTTCAAATTACGAACTGGCGCTATTCAAAATTGTTGCCGAGATGAGAATGAATGATGTGGAAGCAATTCTGTCCAGTGCCGTGTGTAAAGATAGAAGCAGAGACAGGGAGGTCAGTCTACTACCACTATAACTAGCAGCAGTCAGAACGACCAAATTTTATCTCGACCAAGAGGAGATTAATAATAATAAAGTATATATCCCTACACGCAAAAAGCGTCTAGGGACACATGTATTGTCCAACCATATGCCAATGTGGTTCAATGGCAGGTTAATAAATTAACGAGCCAGAACATATATATAAATATATATATATATATATATATATATATATATATATATATAACCAAAAGTTAAACAAGGTTCATTGATTAATCAATGAATATAGTTTTACAATAGATTAGAAGCACTCAACGGGAAAAGTTTTCTGGAGTTACTAATATTAATTCAAAATATGAATAAATATATACATTCATGTGATCAAATATATTTTATTATATATATTTCCGAGGTACTGTGCTGTTTCCTCAGTACGTCCTCATCAGATAAAATAAATTGATGTCTGACATACCTCAACTGTGCTGAGGGTTCAATTCCAGTCTTGGCATATATATATATATATATATGTGTGTGTGTGTTTGTGTGTGTGCGTATGTGTGTGTGTATATATATATATACACACACACACACATATATATATATATATATATATATATATATATATATATATATATATATATATATATATATATATATATATATATATATATATATATATATATATAACGAAGGAAATGTGGTAAGGAACCAGGTGGACCATAACGCACCAAAGTACTCAATACTTAGGGTAGTAGAGTGGGTAATAGGAACCAGTAAGACCCCGACGGCTGAGCTCAAGCCGTTTCGACGGCTAATTCTGTCCAGAATTAGCCGTCGAAACGGCTTGAGCTCAGCCGTCGGGGTCTTACTGGTTCCTATATATATATATATGTATATATATATATATGTATGTATGTATGTATGTATGTATGTATGTATGTATGCATGTATGTATGTATGTATGTATGTATGTATGTATGTATGTATGTATGTATGCGTGTGGGGTGAGAGTGAGGGGTGTACAGTATTCATATCTAGGGAAGGAATTTTGGTAAAATATGTTGATATCGATACTGATAAATGATATTGATATAAATTAAACTGAAATTAATGGCGTGGTTGGTCATCTAGGTTAGTAGCATCGGATGAGACGAGCCCAAGGAGAAATAGGTTTTGTCTTTTGTTTCGTTTGTTTGTTTGTTTTGTTTTATTTTGTTCTGTTTTTTTTTTTATATATTCGTCGCAAAGAAAGTTCTATTGGCTTGCAGAAAGTAACAGACATACATTGTTTAGCTATGGCTATCTATTAGAAACGTATTGTTCCACATTTGCTAAGATAAAGCCAAACATCTGTACTGAAAAAAAATATAAATAATATAAAATAAAAAAAAAGAAAAGAAAAAATAGTAGAAAATATATATAAATATAAATGCAGAGAAATAAATACAATAGAAACCAGTAATTAACAGGAATACGATGTATGGAAATAGATCAATTGTTGTGTTGCCGATGTGAAGAGTGTGTGGGGTAGAGTTGTTGTTCTTGTCTTCGTTGTTTTTGTGTTGGTAGTGGTGGTGTTTGCGGTGGTAGTGGTGCTAGTGGTATTGTGGTAATAGTTTTGGTGGTGATGTTTGTGGTGACAGTGGTAATGGTGGAGATAGTGGTGTTGTTTATGTTTGTGGGAAAGGATGAATTGTCTACTCTTTTTTTATATTTTTCTTACTCTCTGTTTTTAACTTATATTGCCGTTGCCATTTTGTATGTAGCTGTTGATGTTGATGTTGTTACTGATGTTGTTGCTGTTGTTACTGGTGTAGTTGATGTTGCTGCTGTTACTACTCGTTGTTAGGGCGGGGATTTGCAGAATTAGTAGAGCGTCGGACAACATGTTTAACGGAATATATTTATGGCTTTTACATTATGAGTTCAAATCCCGGCGGGGTTAGCTTTGTTTCTTTGCCTTTCATCCTTACGAGGTCGATAAAATAAAGTACCTGTCACACACTGAGGTCAGTTTAATCGACACTTCCCGTCTACCAAAATTGTTGGCCTTGTGCCTGAGTCAGAAATCATTATTATTATTAATTGTTGTTGTGGTTGTTGCTATTGACGTTTTTTTCTTTTTTATATCCTTTTGTAATAGTGTGTGTGTGTGTGTGTGTGTGTGTGTGTGTGTGTGTGTGTGTGTGTGTGTGTGTGTGTGTGTGTGTGTGTGTGTGTGTGTGTGTGTGTGTGTGTGTGTGTGTGTGTGTGTGTGTGTGTGTGTGTGTGTGTGTGTGTGTGTGTGTGTGTGAATCTGTGCTAATGGGTCTGTACCGGGGTGCGTATGTATGTGTGCATATGCGTTTGTGTATTTTTATGTGATTGTCTGCTTCTTTCAAGTGGATTTAGAGTAGTAAATAATCTGTTGTTCTTGGACAAGATATTTCACTCCCGATATTCTGCTAATCAGTGTGGATGATAAAGCTACTATCATCATCAACATTGCATTACTGGTACTTTATGTTATCGACCGCGTAAGGATGTAAGGCAAAGCTAACCTCAGCGGGATTTGAATTCTATGCTGCGAAGAATGGTGTCCGACTTTCTACTGATACTGCCAATCCACCGCCAGTAATATTATATTATTATATAATATAATAAAATATAATATAACATAATATATATGTATGTATGTATGTACATATATATATATATATATATATATATATATATATATATATATATATATATATATATATATATATATATGTACTGGTAACATGTATCCCAGTAGAACCTGTCCCATGGTCGGGTCGTTGGCGACACTAAACTGGCAACCCCACCAAGGTTTCTTGGTGAGGAAGGTGACTTTGGACATCCTGCAGGACTAAAAACAAAACCTGTCAAAGGGCAAAGGAGCTCTTAAGAGTCAATCGCTATCCAAAATCACCGGGAGTGATGACCCCTTAGCCTTTGTCAAGGCAGAATTCTAGGAGAAGGAAAACTCTGATATAACACCTGCAACCCTGATGGTATCCAATGATGTTGACTTGTTCTTCTTTTTGGTAAATATCATCTTGGTTAAGAGAGTGGGACTGGCTTTGTGCAGTGCCTTTGCTCACTATAAAAGCTTCACGGCACAGGCATTGCTTTATATCTGGAGAACACTCTGCACTTGTCGTCACATGGTACCATGGGCCCAGCACTATGTGTCAATAATTGTCACAAGTGTAGTGTTTGTACCCGAATTTCAAGTCGCTGGCTGGACTTAAAAGTCACACTTCTTCAGCGCATCGGTAGGAGTTCTCCTACATGGTTATAAAGTAGTGGCCGTACTCGAAAACGAGTTGGCGGCCACCATATATATATATATATATATATATATATATAACCAAATATTAATATGGTTCATTGATTACTCAATGAATATAGTTTTACAATAGATTAAAAGCACTCTACAAGAAAGTTTTCTGGAGTTATTGTTATTCAGAATAATAATAAATGAAGACATTCACATAATCAAAATATATGTTTTATTATATATATTTAGAAGGTACTGTGCTGTTTTTTTCAGTAAGTCCTCGTCAGATAAAATACATGAATTGATGTATGACATACCTCAACTGTCTTGATAGTTCAATTCCAGTATTGGCACTGCCAATGGCTGAAAAAAACACCACAATACCTTCGAAATATATATAATAAAACATATATTTTGATTATGTGAATATCTTCATTTATTATTTTTCTGAATATATATATATATACGTGTGTGTGTGTTTGTGTATTGTAATTTGGTTTTACATAGGAATAATGTCATTATACATATTGTGTTGCCGTTGTATGTAATTTGTTATTGTTAATTAATAAGTGATGTAAAATATTATTTGTTTAATTACATTAACTGTTATTTTATCACAATATTGTACTCCTGTCGATAATAATAACATCAAATGTACTTATCTTCCTCAATTCCACTGGAAATGTTAATCGAATTATGTTAAAATATATAAAACTACATGTTTCAAAGTATCGATATTTACATGTAATAGACATTGCATTGAAAATTCCAGACATTCTTTGTTTTTTGTTTATATTGTTTTATACTTTTATTTTATTATCTTACGTATTGAAAATTGGGTCAGTTTCTATGTAATTATCAATGTATTTATATATGTTCGAACTTTCGAACTGCGCTCGAGAATTATGAAGTTCATAAAAACAAAATGGAGGAAACTCTGATCCAAAAAGTAATTGTAAACACATTTGGTTGTTATGAATAGCTAAGAAAATCGTGTAAAGATCTCTTATTGTCGGAAACGGCGTCTTCGTCTGATTTTCTAAGCTTTTTACTTGCACCAACTGTGTTTATAGTTATTTTCTGTTTCAGAGTTTCCTACATTTTCTATGTTATATATATATATATATATATATATATATATATATATATATATATATATATATACGTATTTATATATATATATATATGAGATTCTACAGTTCTAGTCCTGTAGAATCTCTCATCTATATTAAAACTTTTATACTCTGCAATGTATTGAGTACCTTACTTACTGTGGTTATTTATTCGCTTACTGGTAATAAGGTAGTAATAAATTACTGTCTTTCACTATTTAGGGTTTAAAATATATATAACTATAAAAGGTTTTACTATATCATAACCATAAATAGTATCCTTAATACTATATATATATATATATAATTCTCCCCAATTATTTTTTTATTACTTTCCTCGTTCCTTTCTCTCATCAATCTTATATTCTATTTATCTTCCATTTCTAACTCTATCTTCTGATGAAGGGCTAGTGTCCGAAATACTAAGACTGTCTTCCTGTTATTTCAAGCGTTAAACTAATATATTTCTTTTATATACTGTGCCGTTTTGTTATTTTTGTTATTTCTGTTTACCGTTTACATACATGTGTGTGTGTGTGTGTGTGTGTGTGTGTGTGTGTGTGTGTGTGTGTGTGTGTGTGTGTGTGTGTGTGTGTGTGTGTGTGTGTGTGTGTGTGTGTGTGTGTGTGTGTGTGTGTGTGTGTGTGTGTGTGTGTGTGTGTGTGTGCGTGCTTGTGTGTGTGTACGGCTATACAGCTGACAACGGTTTCCATCAACAAGTTTCCACTCATAACTAATTAGTCAACCAGGGGCTATAGTAGAAGACACAAGTTATTGTGGACTTTAATTGAACTATGAACAACGAGCTTGTGTAGAGAACTTCTAAACAACGTAGCCATATCTATGCCGGAGGTTAGGTCGTGCAATATGATCTAATCCATTCCAGAGTGACCATCTTGTTTGTACAACATACATTACTCTCATATAGAATCAAACTTACAGACTATAATGACATGCCAGTACTGGTTAAACTCGTGACAGCTGCTGTGTTGATGTTGAAACCTGTCCATCATTTAAGCCAACTAAATTGAATATAGCCAGAATGTGTTGC
>OZ024747.1:46226434-46233934 GCA_964016885.1 Eledone cirrhosa | reverse complement strand
CAATACAAATATCTAAGGTGACTAAAGTTTTACGATAAGAATGTTAGTGAAAAAAATACATCTATGAAAAGAATATAAATTAATTTAATTGATGGGTGTATTTATATTGATAAAATTATACTAATACATATAGATATGATAAATAAGAGTTAGATGCAGTTGAAAAGTGCTGTTAAAGATGAGGGGAAATTAAAAGAATATAAAAATAATATATATATATACTTATATATATACTTATATATATATATATATATATATATATATACATATATATACACATACACACACACATATACACACACATATATATATATATATATATATATATATATATATATATATATATATAGTTAAAAGAATAGAGGTGTAACACACAAGTTATTATATATTGGTAAACGGAATAGAAAATGCTGACAAATTGTTCACAGTTGAAAAATGGTTTAATTAGGAATAAAAGAGTATTAGTGATTGTATGGGTTAGTATTCAGTTGTGGTTTTAAGTTTTTAAGTTTTTACCAGTTGCGCATTTCTAAATGCTTTTCAAAAATAATTTTGAGATAGAGTGTCCGTGCTGTTTGCTCAAGTCAGAGCAAACAGCACGGACACTCTATCTCAAAATTATTTTTGAAAAGCATTTAGAAATGCGCAACCGGTAAAAACTTAAAAACTTAAAACCACAACTGAATACTAACACATACAATCACTAATACTCTTGAACAATTTGTCAGCATTTTCTATTCCGTTTACCAATATATATATATCTATATATATATATATATATATATATATATATATATATATATATATATATATACATATACATATACATGCATATATACATACATACATATATATGTGTACACACATACACACTTAGATATACATATAATTATTGGGGGGGGGATTAAATTTATTAGTGAGAAATAATAAATATATATAGTTTTCAAGGAACATAGAGTCATAACCTGAAGTTAAAGCATTATATATGTTTACTTAATGGTATCAGTTTTAGGAAATGATAGTTGTAAGAAGGAAAACAAAATTATGTAGTTCATCAGTAGTAGAATATTAATTATAGGTTAACTAAATTAAAAATAGTTTATATATTAATTTCTAAAGTGTATATTAATTAGGTTTATAATATTTAAAGGTTTTTCTCAGTTTATGATTACACGATATTATTAATTCCTGTCGCTTATTTAATAGGATATCCTTAGATTTCATTATTTCAAAAAGTTCTTGGGAACATAATTTACATTCATATCTACTATTTTGATAAGGGGTGGCCCTTTTGAGCACACTCCAGGTCAGGTCATAATCTATATTCCTCTTTCTATAACTATTAATTATTTCAGCTAGAGATGTTGTATTAGCTAGTGCGGCATTTTTAAAACTATGTTTGTGGGTATTAAATCTTACCTTAAATTTGTTAGAGGTAGCTCCTATATATGAATAAATTGAGTCCTTAGTGTTAACTTTACATTTATATACTATGTTATTAACAAGGCAATTTCCTTTTAATGGACAGTTTGCCTTGTTTCTACAGTTACAACTTTTCGTGAATCCTGTATCTGAGGAGATATTATGGTTAGTTTGATGTACTGGTGGTATACTCATGGTTTTGTTGTTTTAACCTGATTAGTTCTTTCGTTGTGGTATTGTGTGGTTGGGTTTTGCCTACCGCAATTTTCAATTTGTTAAGCTATTTCAACGTAATGTTATTACACTAAGGACCTACCCTTATTGAGTGCTTTGCTACTCATTCCTTATTGTAGGTCGACTTTGCTTGGCCACAGCCAAAGCTTCGACTTTACTAAGCTTCCACTTGTATATATATATATATATATATATATATATATATATATATATATATATATATATATATGTATATATATATATATGTGTGTGTGTGTGTGTGTGTGTGTGTGTGTGTGTGTGTGTGTGTGTATGTATGTATGTACGTATAAATAGATGTATACACCTATATATCTATGTAGCATGAGTGTTGATGCGTGTGCGCGTATGTATGTGTATGTGTGCGTGTGTGTATGTCGTACGTATGAGTGTCAATAAGTGAAGGTTTTTTTTTGGGGGGGGGGGTTATGCGCAGGCACATAGAAATAATCGGGCTGGATACCCGATCGCGCAGTTAAACCACTGAGAATGAAGGACCCCTAGCCCTTGTCAGGGCATTCTTCTAGGAGAAGGCATCTCAGAAAACTGGGTTAGCTCTGACATAAAACCTGCGGCTCAGTAGTTACCGATGATGTTGATCTATTCTTCTTTTCGGGTATAGCTACTGTCGCTCAGAGAGTGGGATTGGCTCAGTGCACAGTCTTTCCTCACTTTAAAAATATTCTTCACGCACAGGGATTTCACGATTGCATTAATTAATAATTATTATGCAACCGGGCATGTCCGAGATGTGCGCAGGGCGACGAAACCGTCCTGCACGCACTCGTCCAGTGTCCGAGCCTTGCTGACTTGTGGGTTTATGTCGAACACCTGCTGTTGCGTGTAGGACGGATCCAGCTATCAGCTGAGTCCATCGTGAGGATTGCCCCGCCCTCTTCCTTTAGCCGGGAAGGGCAGGCAGTTTTTATCTGTCTGGTGGCCATGGCGAAAGAGATAGTATGGTGGACACGTTTTAAAGGGCTGAAGACGAGCACTTACCTCTTCGGTGATGTCTTGATTAACTTTTTCCAATTTCATTTGAAAAGGAAAATCAGGGTAGAGAGGGAAGTGCTCTCTTCCTAGCATTTTGTTGAAAGATGGGTGAGAGAAGCAAGTATGGCCCGAGTGAATGGGCCTACTCTGAGTATGTGTCTGTAAATTAAAGGTGGAAAACTGGGAGAGGGCACTTGCCCTGGTGGTCAGGGGGGTCACTGTGGCCTTTTAATGGGCTTTCTCCACAAATGTCCCTCGGAAGTCTCCCCCAGATTGGGGAAATTTTCATTGTTATTTTTTTGTTACATCCTCTGTTTTTGTTTTTTTACACGCAGAAATGCCCATTTGTACCGTCCTGTATTGTCCTGTACTGTCCTTACTGTCTACTTTATGTAAACCCTTGTGGTTAATAAAGAAAGCATTAATAATCATTAATAGTGTTATTATTATTATTATTATTATTATTATTATTATTATTATTATTATTATTATTCAGTAATGTACTGGATAATTGCTGGCCTTGTGCCTAAAGTAGAAACAATTATTATTATTATTATTGGCGATCTACGTAGGAAATCGTATTATCGTGAGCTCCGCAAAGGTTTGTTGTTTTCAGTTGTTTAAAATTGCCATTTATGGAAATTTTTTATTGTTAACTGTATATAAGTGCACATACATTGTTTTCTGAAAAGGACACTCAAAAAGATTGGGTCCTTGAGCCCAAAATTTAAACTTTTATAATTATCAAACAAAAATTTCTTTGAAAAAATCATGGACGACTCACAGTCACACCTTCCTCACAAACTAACATCTCACACCGATACCACCATTGTAAATATTACTACGTTTGCCAACACTAAAAATATAAGCAGTAGCAATATTTTAAATTTGTCTCATGCAGACATTCATTTCCCGCCATTACTAATGAGTACAGGTGTTGAAGCCGCCCCCCCCCCCCCCCACAGCGACAACAGAAACAAAAGGAAAAAATAAATTATCTCGTGACATCGAAATGGATTCACCCAGAATGGACTCTTCCACACCGAACACCACTGACGCCACCACCACCACAACTGAAACTAAATATAATAATAACAAAAATAACAATAACAACAACAGCAACAACAACAATGAGAATAACATCCTGTCATTTGCGAAGGCAGCCAAGAAATGCGAAACAATCCAGGTAACTCAGGAGGAATTAGATGAAGCCAAGAGAATGGTAAAGAAAGATGGGCACAGGGTCAGCCCCCCCCCCCCACCAAATAAAATGGAGCATCGGCGCCTATGCACTGTGTCTTATCGGACGATTAACATAAAATCGCGCCGAGTGGGACGGGCATCCGAGTCCCAAATCCAAAAAATTTTGGGACATGTGTGGGCAAAAAAAAACCACATCAGACGTGGGCAGAAATATGGAACCGTGGACGTGTTCTTTGGAACACCACAGGAGGCCAGAGAACACTCCATGGGCCCATTAAGAAGTGACGACTTCACACTCGTCCCAAGCTATTGTGGCCAGAGACTAGTGAAGATCAGGGTGACCCACGTACCACCAGCCATCGAAATTACCTGGCTAATGGCTGCCGTCCTCGCCGGCATCGAGGCCAACACCAAGATAATCGAAATAGCGAAAGAAAAGCAGGAGAACTGGTCCGGATCTGGGATGGAGCTCCTGATCCAAGTGGACCAAAAAAGCATTGAGGAGATCCCAGAGGTAATAGACCTCACTGACGGCAGCAACCTCACCGTAATCAACGAGGGCAGAAGGCCTAGGTGTGTCGTTTGTGGTGAAGGAACCCACCTAAGGGCTTTCTGCCCTCAGGCTAAAAGGTTGAGGCCACCTCTCTTACCCACCCCAGTGACTCAACCATCAACACCACCAGCAACAGAATTGGCAGCAACAACTGTAGCAGCAACAACAGAAGCAACTGTAACAGCAACAACCCCAGCAACCGTAGCAAAACCAACACCACCACCACCCAACGCGCCAGAACTAGCAGCAGCACCTACACCATCCACCACGCCACAACAAAAAACCAACGCCTGTGGAGGATTTTCCACTCCCCGACCTATCGCAACTGGAGACAGATTGTGACGACGAGGAGTGGGAAACTGTATCAGGAAAATAGAAAAAAAGAAAAAGAAGCCAAAAAAGAAAAAATTCTCTTCCTTCCCCCTCCAAAAACAAAATACAGAGGTAAACAAATAAACTATCAAACCAAAAAGTTAGGACAGCTATGCCACCATCCACACCAGCATCACCAACCCCATCACCAAAACACCAACACCATCACCATCATTAGCCCCAACACCACCATCACCAACACCACAAAGGTCACCAAAAAGCGAAACAGAAACAAATCCACAACAAACGCAAACAAAATAAAACAACTAAAACGATACACACTACACAGCATTAAATTTGAACAACAAGGGCGGTTGATTGGCAGTATCGGTGGAGGGTCGGACGCCATGCTTTCCAGCATAATTACGTCCCTTTACGATCTGAGTTCAAATCCCGCCGAGGTTGACTTTGCCTTTCATCCTTACGGGGTCGATAAAATAAAGTACCAGTAATGCACTGGGTATTTGCTGGCCTTGTGCCTAAAGTAGAAACAATTAAATTTGAACAACAACCAATTATTACACTACATCCAACACAACACCAGCATCACAGAAAAAGACTACACAACACCCCAAAAGTGCACACCACCTCCACACATACAAATCACCCGCATCACACAGAAAACGTACATGACACTAAAACAAAAATTCCCCAAAGACATCGGAGACTTCCGACAAGCACTCTCCAGGAGGATTTATAAGGACATCCTTCCGGAGGAGGCCACAAGCAGTGAAAAGAATGGAGAAACCATCCTTCCTCTACGAGAAGTAAGGTAAGTGGTCTTTCCCATCTTTTCCACTCCATTTCAACATGACCTCACTCAGAACAGGCAGCTTAAATGCGCGTGGCTTGGGTCGTCATGGAAGCAGGGCCACCTGCTCAACGACCTCAGGTCACTAAACATAGATGTAGTGGCCATCAGCGAGACCAGAATCCCCGAAGAACGGGCCTTCGCTCCGATCTTAATCGGCTACGATGTGTACGCATCTCCCAGCCGTCCTGGATCGGGGGAAGGAGTTGCTGTGGTTTTTCGGAGAGGTTTGAATCTCGCCATACGGGCCATATTCCTGGACCCAGAAGGTAAGTTGGTGGTGCTGGACGTGACCAGCGGAGACGGGCAAGTTTTCAGGCTAGTGGCCGTCTATGCCCCGACAGGAGCAGGGCGGCCTGATTTCTTCCAGCGTCTGGAGACCTTTCTTGGAACGTCCCGTTCTTTAGTGTTAGTGGGCGACTGGAACGGGATCTTAGATACACGCTAGGACTGTGTGGGATTAGCGGATA
Source organism: Eledone cirrhosa (assembly GCA_964016885.1). Lineage (NCBI taxonomy): Eukaryota > Metazoa > Mollusca > Cephalopoda > Octopoda > Eledonidae > Eledone > Eledone cirrhosa. Next base: position 46,227,858 of record OZ024747.1, on the reverse strand, counting down.
GGGGAGGAGGGTGCAAGAGCCTCACCAACCTGCTCAGGCGTTTTGAACTGTCTGACAGGTACCGATTGGATTTCCCGAATGTGCCAATGTGGACTTGGACAAACCGTATAGGGTCATCCAGATCATATCTAGATAGAGTATTTTGTAGGGAAATAAATAGGTTTAGCATAGGCTGTCCACAATTCAAGATAGTCAGCTACACGGACCACAAATTCGTGATCTGTGTGCTTGACTTAGATAGGCTCATAGACGAGGACCCGGCTACTGGAAGCTAAACGCGTCTTTACCAGCGCGCAAGGCCTACAGAGACCGGATTAGCGAACTAGTTAAGCGGGCGTTGACCGGGGCCATCGTCAACACAAGTGGTGGTTTGCTCTGAAAAGAGCGATTAGAATAGAGTCCATTAGGCTTAGTAAGGCTTTAGCAATAGAGAAAAATAGAGCAGAGGGAGAACTATTTAGAAAATTAGACGAGGCGCTTAGCAAAGGCATCGCGACCGACGTACTTGCGGCGAAATTTGCCCTTGACCAATATTCAATGCAAAGCACGAAGGCTGCGTTGTCAGAGCTATGGTGCATGCTCTCAGACACGAGGGGACGAAAGCCGTTCAATGGGCCCGAGTGGCGGAGGCGCGTCGTGGCAACAAAGCCACGATCCGGTCTTTGGTGGACCACGACGGGCGCATGCTACTTGATCCCGGGCAAATGTGTGAAGCTTTTCAGCGACACTTCGCTCAGATGTTCGGGGGCAGCGGCGGGCCGGATCGAGGGATGGACTTTAGTGTCTACCTCGACGGACTTCCGCGTTTCTCGGCCACTGAGGCGGAGTGTTGCGTAAAGCCGATAACAGCCGCTGAAGTACGGGAGGCAATGACTGACTGCACAAGGGGTAAATCGCCTGGTTTGGATGGTCTGCCCTATGAACTTTACGTACAGATGCCAGACTTGTTCGGAGGCCTCTTGGCGGACGTCTACAGCAACTGGCAACAGAACGGGAGAATTCCCAGCTCTGTGAGCCGAGGAGCTGTGGCGCTGCTGAGAAAGAAGGATCCGAACAAGGGGGATAACATAGATAATTTTAGGCCCATAATTGTGCTAAACACAGAGTTCAAGATTTTGGCCAAGGTGTTAGCAAAGAGGTTGGCGCTTGTCGTTGGTGGTCTGGTGGGAGAGGCGCAGACATGCGCCATTCCCGACAGATCCATCCACGACAACCTCCACCTCATGCGATACATCGTAGAGAGGGTAGCTAGGGAACCTGGCACGGGTGGGTCCTTGATCAATTTAGATCAGTCGAAATCTTTCGATAGGGTCGACCATCGTTACCTAGCGGCAGTCCTGAGGGCGGCTGGCTTTGGGCCCGTCTTAAGAGGCTGGATCGCTGCCATGCACAGCGACATCTGCTCTGTGGTGAGAGTGAACGGT
>OZ024747.1:46216434-46221434 GCA_964016885.1 Eledone cirrhosa | reverse complement strand
TCTTTCGTTGCACATCTGCAACATCGTCAGTGGTGTCATATTCATTGTTCCTCCCGTTGTGTTGCATGTCTACGCCATTTTTTTTGTTCAGTCTGTCCATATATTTATTTATTTATTTGCTTGTTTATTTATCTTATTTTATTTTGTCTTCCTTGCGCATGCGTTTGCGTGTGTGTATAGTGTTATGTGTGATGTGTGACTAGTGTGTATAGTGTTGTGTCTGCTGGGTGACTAGTGTGTGTTTATGTGCTTGTGTATGTATTTATTTATCTTATTTTATTTTATTTAATTTACTTATTTATTTATACTTCTCTTAGGTCAGTGTTGTTTGTTTGGGTGTTGTTGTTGTTCCACTCATTCTTTCTGTTTAGCTTTGGTCTTCTAATTTCTATTTCACTGGCCTCTCTGATTTGCCTATCTTTTCTTCAAAGTAACGACTGCAGTTTCGCCGAATCCGTTTAAACCGACTTTTGCACTATAAAAATGCATCATCGCTGTGAGGTTGATATATATATATCTGAAAAGTAAACTATATATATATGTAAACTATATATATATGTGTTTGTCCATATTGTATCTGTATTATTTTTGACCGCCGGTCAGTCAATGGCAACATTGAGGACCGAGTAAGTTAGATCGCAGATATATATATATAAAAGACAGCGAGAAGCGAAAACCAACCAAACAGTGAGTGTGTTCTGTTATTAATTCTGGCAATATTACGCAAATATGACCCTCCCCAAATATAACAATATCTGTTTCGACACACGATTTCATATAAAAAACCTCGCAAAACTAATTCATCGCCGCTATATATATATAAATATATATATATATATGTGTGTGCGTGTGTATGTGTGTGTGTGTGTGATTATAAAATTCCTCATTTCTCACTATACACCGTATGAATTTTACTATTAATCACGTATCTCAAATAATAAAGAACATATTTACCAACTGAGCTATGAATTTGCTTTAGTATGTTCCTCCTCTTTATTCCATAATATATTGCATTTTCCCACTCATCACTATATATATATATGTATATATATATTTGGTTATATATGTATATTATATGTATATTCATATAGATGATATATATCTCATATATACATATATATATATATGTATATATGAGATATATATATATATATATATATATATATATTTATATACATATATGTATATATATATATATATGTATTTAGTTATATATGTATATGCATATAGATAATATATATCTCATATATACATATATATCTCTCATATATACATATATATATATATGCATATATCTTATATATACCTTATATATAAATATATATATAAATATATACATACACACACACGTATATAATATTATATATATATATATATATATATATATATATATATATATATATATATATATATATTATATTATATACATGTGTGTATGTATGAGTGTACATTTGAATACGAAATCACCAATAATTCCACATACACGCACATACGTGCATACATATATACAGTCTCTCACACTTACACACATATATCCAACACACACTTACATGCAGGGAAGGACACATTTATTTACATCAATGTCTTAATTTCCCATTTGCCTTAATGCAATTAGTATTGGTTTAGGGTTATTATTTCTTATCTATGTTTAAATAATTTCAGAGAATCTCGAGACTGACATTAGCTACATTTCTGTACACCGTTTAATGTTTTATATATATATATATATATATATATATATATATATATATATATATATATATATATATATATACATATATATATATATGTGTGTGTGTGTGTGTGTGTGTGTGTGTGTGTGTGTGTGTGTGTGTGTGTGTGTGTGTGTGTGTGTGTACATTACAATGTACTCAATAAACGTAATGAAGACATTTTTATTATATATATATAGATAGATAAATAGATAGATAGATAGATAGAGAGAGAGAGAGAGAAAGAGAGAGAGAGAGAGAGAGAGAGAGAGAGAGTGAGAGAGAGAGAGAGAGAGATAAATAGATAGATAGATAGATAGATAGATAGATAGATAGATAGATAGATAGATAGATAGATAGATAGATGGATAGATAGATAGATGTGTGTGTATATATATATATACATACTTATATAATTATATAAATATATATGCACACAGACGCGATGAGTATATATAAATATACATGCGCCCACACTCGATGTGTGTATATATTTTTATGCATCTGATTACCGTAAGTGTATGTGAATGAAAATCTCATTTACATGAATCGGTTTTATTAGTTTCTTAGCAAAATTTAGTGGATTTTCTTCTGGGCAACAGTCTTCTACTATTCTAACGTTAGATTATTTATTTCAACAATGACATCGTTAACATCTCCTTGAAAATTCTTCACATTTGTAATCATTGTGTCCTTTTTTTTTTTGTTGTTGTTGATGATTGGTAGAATCGTTCCTAGGACAAATTGCTCTCCGGTATTTAATTACGAATGTTTATGTTCTGAATTAAAATATCCGCCGATTTCAACTAACCTTTCATCATTCTGTAGTTTTCTTCTGATAATAATCTGTGAAACATGTTAACACAACATCTTATATTTTTCTGTGAATGGAATGAATAACACAAGTGTGTTTACACTTGTTTATTTCATTAGCAACATTTAGAGTTGTAAACAAAAATGTAGTTTCATCCAGATTAATTTTATTTAAAATTTTCTGCTGTACGCTATGCTGTGGTCATTTATTGTTTGAAAAATATTTACTTATTTTTGTGGCTCACTTCCTCTTTTTTTGCCTTAAAACATAGTGTCAAATTCTAATGAACTCTCACCTATACAGAGTCGACACTTCAACAGAAAATTCAACCCCACAGGCAAACGAAGAGCGTGCTGCAGGTATGACAATAAGTGTTGCTCTCTCAAAGCACCAGTGACATGTTACCGGTGCTTAGGGAGAGCAGCAACTGGAGCATGTCAATGAATCGAAACAACAGAAGTAAACTTTATTTCTTATTTGTTTTTCTAGTTTTTCTGTTCAACTTCTAGCTGTCTGATGTGGTCATAACTGTTGCAGAATGGTTATCACGGAAATATATCTATCAGTGATTAGGAATAAACGAAGTAAATTATAACATGTTGACTTGTACTTCATGTTTATAAATATACTCCGGAGTAAACAAATCCAATTGTGTACTTCGTCGAGTGCTCTACCTGCATACTAAAGTGTCGGGGATAAACTAACACATACGCTAATTTATATATATATATATAAATATTTGCTCTACGGTTCTTATATATTTGATATATATTTATCCTTATCGAGCCCTCTTTGGATTTTAGTCTTCAAATTTATTATTATTACTATATATATATATATATGTGTATATATATATATATATATATATATATATATATATATGTATGTGTGTGTGTGTGTGTGTGTGTGTGTGTGTGTGTGTGTGTGTGTGTGTGTGTGTGTGTGTGTGTGTGTGTGTGTATATATAATCAACTTAAACCTATGGAAGTGGGACCTAAATCCCTTTGGTGAATGTGTTCAGTCGGAGAATGAACCTAAATCGGTTAGTTATTGTTTTTACCCACCATAGCCGTGTTGGAATTCCGAACTGCAATCTGTAGGAAAGTCATCTTTATATTTTAATAGAGTATTATTTTATGTATCTATGGAGATTAAAGACAAAAATTTGTTTACAGCAATATAGAAAAAAAAGAAAACAAAATAGACTTATCCGATCTGACAACGGTGACAACTAGAATCTAAAGTTTTGTGCTGAGCCTAAGGTATAACTGCTAATGGTGCATGTTATCAATACTCTATTTTGTCAACTCTCACTATAATGAAATAAATAGAACGCGCAGATATAATGGCATTATTCCAATATGTGGGAGATAATATTATAAGAAACTTGTAAAAGAATTGCTGCTTGAAGTTATATATTAATTTTATTTTTACGTTTAGTGTTATTACAACCACTTGAAACATTTTTCTTAAAATATCTACGAAGCTATTTAGAAAAGAAAATCCAAGACATTTTGGTTGTGGAACTGCTGTCCACTGTTATGTTGGCAACTATTCAGAATGTAGTAGTGTTTGCTTTTCTTAGTTTCCGAATTAAAATAATTTGTCTTTATTTATATTTCATTTAGAATCACACTTGATAAATATATTTCCACTATTTTTAAAAAGTAAAACAATGCAATAAAACAAACTAAAACAGAAAACAAAACAAACCGAAACCGACTTTCTTGTGAATATTGATTATGATAGCCAACATGATAATTATGATATGTCTGCAGTCTGCATGGCAAGATAGAAAAGATAGTTTTATGGTTTTTAAGACTCCTGTAATTGGTGACACGGATTTCGGATAGAAATACTAAAACAGATAAATAAAGATTTCTCGTGAAGAAATATATCATTTTATGTGCCCCTTCTCTGGTGGACGGGGATAAAATCAATGTATGATTTTCATGAGAGATTTATTTATCTTCCGAATTTCTTCCACCAGATATAAATAATCTGTGTCTTCTTTATCTCTATGCTACTGGCCACCACAATATCTGCGAATGAGGTGATTTAACCAAAGAAACTGATTCACGGTATCTGTACTCGTTTGGATTGTCTGATCCCTTCGATAACCTTCATGTATTATAATATAATAATTGTTTCTACTTTTGGCACAAGGCCAGCAACTACCCAGTACATTACTGGTACTTTATTTTATCGACCTCGTAAGGATGAAAGGCAAAGTTAACCTCGGCGGGATTTGAACTCAGACCGCAAAGGGACGTAACTATGCTGGAAAGCATGGCATCCGACCCTCTACCGATACTGCCAATCCACCGCCCTGTAATATAATAATTGTTTCTACTTTAGGCACAAGGCCAGCAATTATCCAGTGCATTACTGGTACTTTATTTTATCGACCCCGTAAGAATGAAAGGCAAAGTCAACCTCGGCGGGATAATGTGAACCATCACTACCTGGTCATG
>OZ024747.1:46201434-46211434 GCA_964016885.1 Eledone cirrhosa | reverse complement strand
AAAAATAGTCAAACAGCGTTTCAACTCAGTGTGAGTATATGTGTGTGTATGTGTGTAAATGTACGTGTGTGTAAAAGGGAGGAAGAAGAAGGGGGATGGTGAAAAAACTACGGCAAAAACAGCCAACAGACTTCCAAACTTTTCCACGCTCTGTGTGTGTGTTTGTGTGAATGTATGTGTGTTTGTGTGAATGTATGGGTGTTTGTGTGAATGTATGGGTGTTTGTGTGAATGTATACGTGTGTATGTGTGTGATTGTATGTCTGTATATGTGATGGCAGAAAAAGAGAAAGAGAACTCCTTCTCTCATTCTTCTCTCTCTCTCTCACACACACACTCACTCACTCACTGATTCTATCTATCTATCTATCTATGGAAGAATTGGGCTCCTTTGGTGAGAAGATCCATCTGCTGCCAACACCCTTCCAACGGAGGGCTGGAAATGCCGTGGCTGACGATGCGCAAACACGCGCTCAGGCTGCGGCATCTCTACGTATTCAACACCGGACAACTGGTGTGAGCCGCGTTCGTGAGGCGAGCCTTCCCACGACTCGTCTCGCTGACCTAACTGAAGTCCTGGGTCAACGCAAAGACCGAGAAAAATGGGCGACTGGCACATCGAATGTGCTCAGGCGCTCACAGGCGGACCCGGCGATCAGTGGAGACTCCACTTCGTCATTCTATAGAGGGTTGATCCGCAGCAAGTGGAGACGAACTGGCCAGTCTGTTCGGTAGGACCTTCCGCCCGGGACCGCTGGACAACTTCCAAAAGTCCCTGGCCTGGCAGTGCTACCGAGGAGCTCTACCAGTTCGAGACAAGCTCTACAGACATAGGCGCCCGGGCAGGGACCCTTCGAAAAAGATATGTCTGAGATGCGTGCGAGACGAAGAAACCGTCGCGCACGCATTCATACACTGCCCGGGCGTTAGTGACCTGTGGGGCTATGTAGAACGACTATTGTCGCAGGTGGGACCAATCCGGTTGACCACCGAGTCCATTGTCATGATCAAATCGCCACCCTCCTTCAAAAACAAAGGAGAGGCGGTTTTCCTTTGTGTGATAGCTATGGCGAAAGAGGTTTTATGGTGGACAAGGTTAAAAGGGCTGAGGTCAGACACCTTTCTCTCCGGCAAACAACTGATTCTTTTTTTCAAATACCACTTTGGAAGAAGAATCAGGATGGAGAGAGAGGTGCTGTACCCTAGCAAGTTTTATGAAAGGTGGGTGAAAGTGGCGTGAATGGCCCGAGTGAATGGGCCTTCTCTCTATATCAGCCTGTAGGTTGAGGAAAAAGAGGAAGAGAGGAAGGGGGTACAAACTCTTCGTACTCCTGGAGATGAGGGTTGCACATTTTTTCGGGGGTATGTGTTACCCATATGAAATGTCTCCTCCTATTGGAGAAAATCGATTAAGTTTTAAATTGTATTTGTGATAATGTTTTACACGTTTTTATTGTATGTAAACTTCCCCCTTTGTATTTGTCCCCTTCTTTTGTGCCTCTGTGGCTAATAAAGAAACATATCTAACTCTTTCTCTCTCTCATGAAAAATTACTTCGTAATTCCAAATCAACCGAACGCGGATTTATATTTCTAAATGTTTCACTAAGCGAGTCGTTGCGTTTGCTTATGTGTGCATATGTGTGTGTGTGGGTGTGCATGTGTGTGTGTGTGTGGGGGGGTTGTGTATGTGAGTGTGTGTGTTGTGTGTATGTGAGTGAGTGTTTGGTGTGTTGTGTGTATGTGAGTGTTTGGTGTGTGTGTGTGTGTGTGTGTGTGTGTGTGTGTGTGTGTGTTACTGTCAAGATATTCATGTAACTTTCACTCATTTTTCATTTCATCCCAATTTCAATTTTCAAAAATGATGCCAAGGGGGAAAATGTTCTCACCCTCCACAAGCTCTTCAGACGTTGCTAACGAGGCAAGAAGAGAGTGGGGACATGCTACAGTGCAGCAAAGGCAAGTACAGGGAGCCAGAGCAAGATCACTAGAGACCCCTGCACAACGACAGCAAAGACATGAAAACCAATGAGTCTCAAGAGGCAAAGGAAAAACAGTCAGAACAGTTACGTCAGCAAAATACATCCCGCAGCGGACAAGAATCGAAAGAGGAAAAAGAAAAATGTTTAAAGGATGCAAGATAAAGACAAGCTACCAGAGTTACCCAAAAGACAATAGTTCAGTGAGAGATTAGACAAAGAAAAAACCAGGAGCAAACAGTTGCTGCAGGACTTCTCTAATCCTCAGAGGAGAGACATAAGCGTCTTGATCAAGATAGGCGTTTGACAAAAGTAATTATTATAAGTAATTATTATAATTCACACAAATGGTTGTGAGAAAGGGCAATTCTTGCTCAAACAAATGAGACAGTAGCAAGGATTAACCATGAGCTCAGGAATAAGAATCCAACAGTAATTAAGGAGTACAATTCAGTTGATTCAGTCCTTGAAGAAAACCAAATTGTCCACTACCCAGCAGAGTTCCTTAATTCTCTTGAGTCACTCGGAACTCCTCCACATGAACCTCTTCTGAAGGTAGGAGTCCCAATAATTTAGATCCACCTAAATTATGCAATGAGACAAGGTTGATTGTGAAGACATTATCACCTAATGTGATTGAAGCTACCATCATCACTGGGTGTACCTCGGGAAAGATATTTCCATTACAAGAATTCCACTCAAACCAATGGACATGCCATTTGAAATACAATTCCCAGTCCGACTTTGCTTCGCAATGTCTATCAAACGGAGGTCAAACTTTGAAATCTACTGGCTTGCACTTAAATTAGCCTTTCTTTTCTCATGGTCAACTTTACGTTTGTTGCTCCAAGGTGGGTAGTTTACAAGACTTATTTGTCTATGTTCCGAACCAGAAAACAAAGAATGTTGTTTACCCAGAAGCTCTTAAGTAATTTCCTTCAACACATGTGATAGAATTCATCTCCCCTCATAACAGAGATAAATTTTGTATTTTCATTTCTTATTAATTTCTGTATTATGAATTTAATGAACTGATTTAATCATGTACCTCAATTGAAGAATAAATGGAATTTAGAATAACAAATTTCTATACAACCTGTTTTGCTTCCTTTTTCTAATATATAAGGAACACGTTCATTCCCGAGCAACGCCGGGTGCGTCTTTTAGAGGGCCTGCAGTTGGCCCTATATCGATTTGTCTGTGTGCCTGTCTGTCGTACATGGCGCAAAGAGCTTTGTTGTGGTAACCAGTCTTGCTAGAAATGACAGCGAAATAAAACTTTAGATTTTACCATGCGCGCGCAGACACACACACCACACACACACACACATACACACACATATCGAGGTGTATCTATTTATGTACTACTCTTTCTGTATCTATGTATTCTTATCTATCTATCTATCTATCAACATTGTGGTAACTAGTTTCACTAGAAATGACAGTGAAATAACACCACTAGTTTCTAGAACACACACACATTGATTTGTATCTATCTATGTATTCTTATTTATCTATCTATCGCCAACTGCTGAAAACATTCTCCAAATGAGAATGAACTAGATTTGTTTAGTTTAATAAATAAAATCGTCAATTTATATATAATAAATAATATAATTGTTTCTACTATTGACACAAGGCCAGAAATTACCCAGTACATTACTGGTACTTTATTTTATCGACCCCGTAAGGATGAAAGACAAAGTTAACCTCGGCGGGATTTGAACTCAGAATGGCAAGGGCCGTACTCTATGCGTCAAAGCATGGCGTCAGACCCTCTACCGATACTGCCAATCCACCGCCATATATAATAAATAATATAATATATACTATGTATAAATAAGTATATATTTTTTATTTTACTATATTTATATATAATATGTATCATTTGATATTTAATATATTATTATATCATTTATACCGCTCCCCAAGCGTTCTTTGGACCCTCTCAATGCCCCTCCGCTTTGAGAACCTCTATATAGTAGATCTAAATACTTTATCATGTCTTCACATATTACACTCCTGTGGCTGCTGGTGTTAAGCTGAAACTCAGCTCTAACTAATTATCTTATGATCAAAACATTCCATTGATAATCATTCCAAATATTTTCTATCTCCATTATCCAACTTGTTTTCTCCTCTTCCACGTTAAACCGGTGTTATTTGAGAAAGATTGAGCTGTTGTTTCTCGATGTGGGAGAAACAACAGCTCAATCTTTCTCAATCTTTCGTTTTATTTGGTTATTTATTAATGAGTTACGGCCCTTTCCATTCTGAGTTCAAATCCCGCCGGGGTTAATTTGCCTTTCATCCTTACGAGATCGATAAAATAAACTACCAGTAATTACTGGCCTTGTGCCAAAAGTAGAAACAATTATTTTGTTATTTTGCTGCGCTGTGAGTGAAATGATATTGTATTTATTAATCAAGCATACAGCAAAAGGAGTGGATTGGCAGAATTGTTATAGCGTTGGACAAAATACTCTGAGCATTTCGTTACGTTTTGAGTTCAAATCCTTCGGAAGTCAACTTTTCCGTTCATCATTCCGAGACCGATAAAGTACCAGTAAAATGCTGTGTCGTTATAATCGACAGTCTCTTACCTATTCCCACAAAAACATTACTGGTGTTGTGCAAAAATTAAAAAAACACATTATTTACGTAAAGAAGAAAAATACATGAGGAAAGACTGGCAGCGAATTTGAAAATGTACCGGATGACTGTTGTCGAAATTATCAGACGTATTGAATTGTATAAACACAATAAATTCTTGGCTAAAGAATGTAACAACTTATTTATTATATAACTAATGAATATTAAAATATATGAATATTTTTTATTTAATTTTCTCATTAACGAAAACAAAAATTATCACTTGTAATAAATGAAACCATCAAATTAAAGTAAAACATTTATTGATAAGTAAATATTTGTACGTGAACTGATTTACATTATCATATACTGTAGTCTGACACTAATTATATATGAAATTAGACAAATATAAATGAACTGTTTCTTATACTTGAAGACACACAATAAGGTAAAGATATTTCACTAATTCCCACATTATGACCAGCAATTATTTTTTTTTTTTTTTTGTGCTTGACAGCTAGAGAACAATGGTTAAAAGCCTTCTTATTTTAGTTACTGGTTCCACCCAGTGGATTCTGATCGCACTGGGGTGCCGATGTCATTACCACTATAACCAACCTTCTTTATAAGTTGATGAAATGAACATTATCAACCTTAATTTCCCGACATTGCAAATAATTTCCAGAAGTTGACTGAGAAATGTGACTGCCCGATTTTCAGGTTTTTTTTTTCCATGGTCTTTGTTCTGTGTGACCCCCTGTTTTGAATTCATATTCTAAAGACTTAGTCTTGCTCGTTTCTTTTTTTTTTAAATGTGTGTGTGTGTGTGTGTGTGTGTGTGTGTGTGTGTGTGTGTGTGTGTGTGTGTGTGTGTGTGTGTGTGTGTGTGTGTGTGTGTGTGTGTGTGTATATATATATATATATATATCACGTGTCACTGTGTGTGTGTGTATTTGAGCGCATGCACTGAGATTTGAATCGGTCAAAAGTAGCCATATACCTCAACAACAAAAATAACGAAAATGTAGATGGCAATAGACAAGATAGCGTTAACGACGACGTCGATGACAAATGTGAAAGTGATGAGGATAATGATGATGATGATGATGATGATGATGATGATGATGGGGAAGAACAATATTTTAAACATTAGATATCACATTTATTTTATACAGTATCAGATTTATGTTCATTAACTTCCTATGTTTGGCGGCAAAATATATAAAAGAGCATCGCTTTCCAGAACTTTCTCCCAACTATAGAAAAAATAAGACAATAAACAGATATAAAAAATGAAGAAAATCAAAACCAAAGACGTACATGTATACACACACAAACAAACACGCATACATATATATGTATATGTATATATATATATATAAATATATATATATATATAAATATATATATATTATATATATATATATATATATATATATATATATATATTCACGTGTGTGCGAGTGTATATACACACACATACACACGCGTGCGCACTGCAAGAGACCAAATTGCTCGCGTTACAACAGTGTTTGACATTGTCAATCAAATTATGTTATTTGTCTCTCTGTCTTTCTGACTACCTACATGTCTATTTATATATTTATTTATCTGCCTGCCTGACTATCTACCTACATATCTATCTATCTATCAATCTTTATATCTAAAGACCTATTTATCTAGCTATTTATCATTCTTATTAACATTATTAATAATAATATGATATATAAGTATTTCTTTTTTTTTTTTTTCTCAGGAAAAAAAAACACATTTTATTGGAAATATTGTCATTGATAACTTGATATCTAAAACTTAATTTATGTATTCTGAATTGCAAAGTTTATAACATACGATATATGAAGGATGGGAGGAGGAGTAGATAATGACGACACCGACGATGATAATAGAGAAGAAGAAGAAGAAGAAGAAGAAGAAGAAGAAGAAGAAGAAGAAGAAGAAGAAGAAGAAGAAGAAGAAGAAGAAGAAGAAGAAGAAGAAGAAGAAGAAGAAGAAGAAGAAGAAGAAGAAGAAGAAGAAGAAGAAGAAGAAGAAGAAGAAGAAGAAGAAGAAGAAACAAACAAATATTAAATGCTTAAGCAATCTTCATAAATCAAATATTTTGAAATCGAAGCTAAACTATAGAAAAATATATTCACAAAGGAACTGTGCCATATAATATCAGTGTAGTGATATCGACTGTAACAGAGGACCTTATACGGCTTGCCTTCTTTTACTTCAGGAGTTATTATCATATTTTTAACAAGAAAATTAGTTATCAATATCATTGAGAAGATAGTTATTAAGTTTTATCGAAAAGAATCTGGATGTGACAAAAATATATATATATTAATAAAAGTGCCCCACCCCTCACACACCAACCGACAAAAATTGCAAACAAAAAAGACTTGACCAAATTAACGAGGGAAACAATAATGATTATAGAAGTAACTATATACATATGTATATATATATATATATATATATATATATATATATATATATATATATATATATACATACACTCAAAGATCTTTTCAGTGTGTTTATAGTTACACACACACACACACACACACATTATATATATATATATATATATATATATATATATATATATATATATATATATATATATATATACGTAGATATAATGTGTGTGTGATAGTGAGAGAAAAATGTCTATCATCTTTTATATTAATTGCTTGTATGTCAGACGATCTCTCATCATATTTATATTTTATATTTTATCTGCTATACACCTATCAGTTCGTTATACGATATCGCACGATATGATATGGTATCTTATGTTATATGTGTGTATGTGTGTGGTGTGTGTGGGTGTGTACAGCGCAAAATAAACAAAATGGGAAGGGACGATAATGCGCTCGTATATTTGTGTCATAATGTGTATATGTGTGTGCAGTGATGTATCTGTATATTGATATATAGTAGTTTATGTGCGTGAACACTTCGGATAAAACTTGTGTACCCCTTGTCCGAATGCAGGAGTCGATATCTCATCAGGTAGTTAAGCAACGCTGTAGGTGTTTCGGTCCCTTCCAGTGTGATACTAGATCTATTCAACGTCACTTACCAACGTAGGTAACGAGTTTCCTGCACAGCATCACGAAATTAGCTGCGTCAGATGTAACTCCTGACGAGATCCCACGTCAACCTCAACACTATATCTTATTTGATGGAGGTTCTTCAATACATTGGACACACCATTCGTCTTTTCTCTTAAACCTCAGATAACTTCCTTGAAAGGCGTTTCCTTTCTTTTGCAGCCAGTCCAAGACCTTTGTGCAGAGAGTAAACCTTGGTTCCAACAAATTCCATGATATCTATCTCTACATGCAGACATGATGTTTCCCATCCGATCACCATACCTTCTGTCTTCTTACTCGAATTCATCCTTAATGTTCGCCTCGCAGGAAACAGACAATTCTATCATTTTTATACCCTTCCTTTTTTACACCACATGATGAGGTCAGGGCTTTTTATGTTAAAATGTGAGGCCTCACATGACCCCTCCCATTTGAGTTAGGTTTCTTTCTTAAAGTAACTGCTTGCAGCGTTCCCTTCCTTACAAAACGTTATCTTTCCTTATTTATATTAGGAATGAAACGTTAAGACACTTTTCCTCCTAAATCAAGCATTAAACTAATATATCATCATTATGTGTGTTGTTTTAATTTGCTGATTTTCACATACTATATATATATATATATAAATATATATATATATACATATATATAAATATATATATATATATATATATACATATATATAATATATATATATATATATATATATATATATATATACATATATATAAATATATATATATATATACATATATATAAATATATATATATATATATATATATATATACATATATATAAATATATATATATATACATATATATAAATATATATATATATACATATATATAAATATATATATATATATACATATATATAAATATATATATATATATACATATATATAAATATATATATATATATATATACATATATATATATATATATATATATACATATATATATATATATATATATACATATATATATATATATATATATATATACATATATATATATATATATATATATATATATACATATATATATATATATATACATATATAATATATATATATATACATATATATATATATATACATATATAAATATATATATATATATATATATATTATATATATATATATATATATATTATATATATATATATATATATTATATATATATATATATATATATTATATATATATATATATATATATTATATATATATATTATATATATATTATATATATATATATATATATATATATATATATATATATATATATATATATATATATATATATATATTATATATATATATATATATATATATATTATATTATATATAATATATATATATATATATATATATATATATATATATATATATTATATATATATATATATTATATATATATATATATATATATATATATTATATATATATATATATTATATATATATACATATATATAATATATATATATATATATATATATATATATATATATATATATATATATATATATTATATATATATACATATATATAATATATATATATATATATATATATATATATTATATATATATATATATATATATACAATATTAAATAAATGGAAACTATATTTATAAAACCATATCTATTTCATTATATATATTTCGGGATATCATATTAACAATATGCTATGCCTTCCTCAGACAAAATACAATATAAACAGTTTTATAGATAAATAGATTCGACATACCGTAATAACATCGACTTGCATTTGAAGAGGTTAAGCTGGCAGTGAAAAAATTTTACACAGAGAGAAAGAAAGAGAGAAAAAAGAAAGAAAGACAGAAAACGAAGAAAAGGAAGAAAAAGAAGAAATGCATGGAACAAAATAGAGAGATGGAAAGATAGATAAAGAGAAGAACTTCATGTAAAGAAACAGAAAGAGATATATATATATATATAGAGAGAGAGGAAATAGAGATAGATACATATATATATATAGAGAAAATTAGGTAGTGGGAGGTCAGTTGAGTAAATGTATCAATAATACATTTATTTATTTATTTATTTATTTAGCTCTAGTATTAATGTAAGGGAGATATATATAGAGAGAAAAAATATAGAGAGAGAAAAAATAGCGAGAGAAAAAATTTAAAAATAGCCAGATATATTCAAGGCGTAAAAATCCTATGTTTTAATGTATTAGTATTTATAAAACTTCCACTATATTGTAAATATCAGTATTCCTGAATGAGACAAGTATCCATAGTGTGTGAAAATTAATTATCTTATGTTTAGTTTTTTAAAAAAATTCATATGTTT
>OZ024747.1:46186167-46201234 GCA_964016885.1 Eledone cirrhosa | reverse complement strand
TGTTTGTATCTCTCTCTCCCTCTCTGTCTCTCTCTCTCTCTCTCTCTCTCTCTCTCTCTCTCTATATATATATATATATATATATATATATATATATATATTGGTTATGTCTTGGAAGCCACTGCAGAATCGTGTGAAGATTGAGAGAGCCGAAGTTGGGTGGTGAAGAGAAGAGTAAAAAAAGAATCAGAAATAATGTTACCGATGTTTTTAGTCGGAGAGGACCGTTTAATGTCTCTGTTTGACTCGTGTTGGAATTAGGAATAACTGAAATTCCGACACGCGCTTGATATGTGGTGGAGTCGTTTGATGATCTCATTCAAATGGTTGACGTAGTCCCGTGGAGGTGCTTATTACTGGTTAGGAACTAAGAGATTTTGACCAATATATAAGGTATTATGGCTCATGTCCATGTCCTCAAAGCCATTATTAACCAAATTCCCGAGCTACGTCAACAGTTCCGATGGGTCCATCAAACGACCATCAACTGGACCCTGGTGCCACAAGATAAACAGGTATGCTTTCAAACTTAATGTGGTATCCTTATACACCTCGCTACTCGAACTCCCGGCTGTAGAGCAATCTATACTTGTTCGGCTTCACCTCAACTTACATCCAGCAGCTCCTATCTATTGTCGTATTGTCACCAACAACGCGTTTTTCGACTTCCTCGGCCAAACCTATCGACACACTTCGAGACTACACATGAGATCCACCCTGTCGGGTATACTGGCAATACCATACATGAACCAACTTGAATGCAGACTACTCAACGCCTGACATTCTTACATTTTCTTCACGAGATACGCAGACGATATCCTTTTTATCATATCTTCCCAAGAGAAAGATAATGGATCAAGATATCACATTCAGTTTGTAGCTTTCTTCAGATACTAAATCCCTCACACTTCTCAAGACCGACTTCTAGCACATAGTTGCCCGCAGTGAGCTGTTAGTCCCTTACAAATCTACCGTCCTCAATAATGCCAAAAGAGGATATATCAAAAACGGATTCACTCGTATACAAAACAGATGCACTGATGCAAGATGTTGGAAACCAACATCTTTCACCAACAAAACACGGAACCCAACCCCAAGCCATAGGAAATAACACCTTAACCAACAGTTTCTTCCTTAAAAACAAGCATTAGTGCTATCCAGAGGGCCATTCAAAGAGAGGACCTTGATATACAACTGGTCCAATCGGGTCACTCCTAGCGGAGATGCTTGTCAAGGAAACAACCCCCAACGGGGGAACACTTGCTCTATTAGCAACTGATCAATGCTTAACACAAGTCAATGCCTGTGTGCATGCCTAGTAATTAGGCTAGAATGCGACAATTGCAATGACTGCTACATCAGTAACCCAATTCAATAGTGCGCACTTAAGGAAGAGGCCTTCCTAATTACTCGGTGATTCCTTAAATGCGAAACGTGGGAGCTTCACCTCAATGAAACAAAATATAGACAACATGTGGACCAAGAAAGCTCTTTTGATAAAACGAGTAGCTTTGATAACAGAATGGAGAGGAACGGTCATAATGGCTAATTTGACACGGTCACCCTAAGTAACTGAGTGAATAAACAAGTGAATAAACAAGTAAGTCAAACAAACAATAAAAACCTCGAACGGTCAACCGAATGACTGATTTCTTAGAATACTACTACCTATTGGTTAGGCTCTTTCAACTCCTTGCGTTAGTCAAACGTGCACATGAACTCCACTTAGTCATAACTCCAACACAAACCACCTACAAATATAGAAATGTCCTCTCCGACACACTCTGAAGTTCCCAGCATATCTCTTGATAATGGATGCTACATCGGAAATATATTGGAACTAAAAACATTTCCAACATTACATTATCCCTTATTCTTGTTTTCCTTCCTGTTCCTTAATCAACTTCCCCTCTCTCATTCCTCATCCAATGTTCTTACCTCAATATTTACAACCCCACCTGCAGCGGCTTCCATGAAACAACCAATATTCATATCCAACAATGCGTCAAGCAACATACTACACCCACCCCCTCTCTCTCACAAACTCTCTCTCTCTCTATCATATATATATATATATATATATATATATATATATATATATATATATATATATATATATATATATATATATATATATATCGTTTCTGAATTCGTTTAGCAAGATTCTTTATTTGAAAACGTGTGTTGAAACCGATATTGTTATGCTTTGGGAGGGTCATGTTGCAATATATGAACAACCATCCGGAAATTTATAAATTCTTAAATTTATAAATTTAATTTATAATAAATTGGAGTGAAAGCGACTGGTGCGTGTGTTTCCTATTGGCAACATGACCCTCCCAAAGCATAACAATATATATATATATATATATATATATATACAAATATATTACACAGAGAGAAGTGTGTTACACAGTGAGATGTGTGTAAAAAATTATTACATGTGTGTTTAACCGTTACTGTATGGAGAACAATACCTACAAGTTAGCAATTAAATATTTAATTGGTAACTTGTAGGTATTGTTCTCCATACATTAGCGGTTAAACTCACATGTAATAATTTTTTACACACATCTCACTGTGTAACACACTTCTCTCTGTGTAATATATTTGTATTTGAGCTCAGATGAAAATTATCTGTTCTTCTTCGAGCTAGTATAATTATTACTGTGAATTGCGGAATATATATGTATATATATATATATATATATATATATATATATATATATATATATTAAAGTTGAGACAGTAAATAGAAAACAATAAAACGTGGCAGCGAAGCGACAGTACAAATGTTATTATTAGTTTCACTCCCACTTGGAGTTGCGACCGATACATAGATCTACCAACTGGAAAGAACAACGGAAACATTGTTTCCTCAGTCCGATTCGTCGAAAGTCGATCGATCCTTTCTTTATATATATATATATATATATATATATATATATATATATATATATATATATATATATATATATATATATATATATATGTATATATATATGTATATATATATGTATATGTATGCTTAAATCAATCTATCTATCTGTGTGTGTATGTGTATGTGTGTGTGACATATATATATATATATATATATATATATATATATATATATATTATGTCAGGTCACCAGTTGGTGCTACTGGTAACATGTATCCCAGTACAACCTGTCCCATGGTCGGGTCGTTGGCGACTAAACTGGCAACCCCACCAAGGTTTCTTGGTGAGGAGGGTGACTTTGGACATCCTGCAGGACTAAAAACAAAACCTGTCAAAGGGCAAAGGAGCTCTTAAGAGTCAATGGCCATCCAAAATCACCGGGAGAGATGACCCCTTAGCCTTTGTCAAGGCAGAATTCTAGGAGAAGGAAAACTCTGATATCACACCTGCAACCCTGATGATATCCAATGATGTTGACTTGTTCTTCTTTTTGGTAAATATCATCTTGGTTAAGAGAGTGGGACTGGCTTTGTGCAGTGCCTTTGCTCACTATAAAAACTTCACGGCACAGGCATTGCTTTATATCTGGAGATCTCTCTGCACTTGTCGTCACATGGTACCATGGGCCCAGCACTATGTGTCAATAATTGTCACATGTGTAGTGTTTGTACCAAAGTTTTCAAGTCGCTGGCCGGACTGAAAAGTCACACTCGTTCAGCGCATCGGTAGGGGTTCTCCTACATGGATATAAAGTAGTGGCCGTACTCGAAAACGAGTTGGCAGCCACCATATATATATATATATATATATATATGTGTGTGTGTGTGTGTGTGTGTGTGTGTGTGTGTGTGTGTGTGTGTGTGTGTGTGTGTGTGTGTGTGCGTACATAAAATATTAACTATAAATGCATGTATATCAGCATATTAATGCATAATGAGATTTTGACGCAAGCATGTCCTATAAAAGAAACTTGGGATCTAGCATGAATAACTTTCACATCGATTATGTTATTGATATCATTTACCAAAAGCAAAAAGCAAGAAGGCAAATGTTTCATATTGATTCAAGGGGGCTTTATATGTCTCACTATATCTCAACCCTGATATCAACTGTAGATCAAACATCGAAGAACACCAATAGAGAAAGGGTACATATGTCTACTGAAACATTGAAGTAGATTAATAGAGAAAGGGTTCATACATCTACTGAAACATTGAAGTAGATTAATAGAGAAAGGGTACATATGTCTACTGAAACATTGAAGTACATTAATAGAGAAAGAGTACATACATCTACTGAAACATTGGAGTACATTAATAGAGAAAGTGTACATATGTCTACTGAAACATTGAAGTAGATTAATAGAGAAAGGGTACATATGTCTACTGAAACATTGAAGTAGATTAATAGAGAAAGGGTACATATGTCTACTGAAACATTGAAGTAGATTAATAGAGAAAGGGTACATATGTCTACTGAAACATTGAAGTAGATTAATAGAGAAAGGGTACATATGTCTACTGAAACATTGAAGTACATTAATTGAGAAAGAGTACATACATCTACTGAAACATTGGAGTACATTAATAGAGAAAGTGTACATATGTCTACTGAAACATTGAAGTACATTAATGGAGAAAGGGTACATACATCTACTGAAACATCGAAATACATAAATAGAGAAAGGGTACATACATCTACTGAAACATCGAAGTACATTAATAGAGAAAGGGTACATACATCTACTGAAAGATTGGAGTACATTAATGAAGAAAGGGTACATATGTCTACTGAAACATTGGAGTACATTAATGAAGAAAGGGTACATACATCTACTGAAACATTGGAGTACATTAATAGAGAAAGGGTACATACATCTACTGAAACATTGGAGTACATTAATGAAGAAAGGGTACATATGTCTACTGAAACATTGGAGTACATTAATGAAGAAAGGGTACATATGTCTACTGAAACATTGGAGTACATTAATGAAGAAAGGGTACATACATCTACTGAAACATTGAAGTACATTAATAGAGAAAGGGTACATATGTCTACTGAAACATTGAAGTAGATTAATAGAGAAAGGGTACATATGTCTACTGAAACATTGAAGTAGATTAATAGAGAAAGGGTTCATACATCTACTGAAACATTGAAGTACATTAATAGAGAAAGGGTTCATACATCTTCTGAAACATTGAAGTACATTAATAGAGAAAGGGTACATATGTCTACTGAAACATTGAAGGACATAAATAGAGAAAGGGTACATATGTCTACTGAAACATTGAAGTACATTAATAGAGAAAGTGTACATATGTCTACTGAAACATTGAAGTACATAAATAGAGAAAGGGTACATACATCTACTGAAACATTGAAGTACATTAATAGAGAAAGGGTACATATGTCTACTGAAACATTGAAGTACATAAATAGAGAAAGGGTACATACATCTACTGAAACATTGAAGTACATTAATAGAGAAAGTGTACATATGTCTACTGAAACATTGAAGTACATAAATAGAGAAAGGGTACATATGTCTACTGAAACATTGAAGTAGATTAATAGAGAAAGGGTTCATACATCTACTGAAACATTGAAGTACATTAATAGAGAAAGGGTTCATACATCTACTGAAACATTGAAGTACATTAATAGAGAAAGGGTACATATGTCTACTGAAACATTGAAGTACATAAATAGAGAAAGGGTACATATGTCTACTGAAACATTGAAGTACATTAATAGAGAAAGTGTACATATGTCTACTGAAACATTGAAGTACATAAATAGAGAAAGGGTACATACATCTACTGAAACATTGAAGTACATTAATAGAGAAAGGGTACATATGTCTACTGAAACATTGAAGTACATAAATAGAGAAAGGGTACATACATCTACTGAAACATTGAAGTACATTAATAGAGAAAGTGTACATATGTCTACTGAAACATTGAAGTACATAAATAGAGAAAGGGTACATATGTCTACTGAAACATTGAAGTAGATTAATAGAGAAAGGGTTCATACATCTACTGAAACATTGAAGTACATTAATAGAGAAAGGGTACATATGTCTACTGAAACATTGAAGTAGATTAATAGAGAAAGGGTACATACATCTACTGAAACATTGAAGTACATTAATAGAGAAAGGGTTCATACATCTACTGAAACATTGAAGTACATTAATAGAGAAAGGGTACATACATCTACTGAAACATTGGAGTACATTAATGAAGAAAGGGTACATATGTCTACTGAAAAATTGGAGTACATTAATGAAGAAAGGGTACATATGTCTACCGAAACATTGGAGTACATTAATGGAGAAAGAGTACATATGTCTACTGAAACATTGAAGTACATAAATAGAGAAAGGGTACATACATCTACTGAAACATTGGAGTACATTAATGAAGAAAGGGTACATATGTCTACTGAAACATTGGAGTACATTAATGAAGAAAGGGTACATATGTCTACTGAAACATTGAAGTACATAAATAGAGAAAGGGTACATATGTCTACCGAAACATTCGAGTACATTAATGGAGAAAGGGTACATACATCTACTGAAACATTGAAGTACATTAATGGAGAAAGGGTACATACACTTACTGAAACATTGAAGTACATTAATAGAGAAAGGGTACATACATCTACTGAAACATTGAAGTACATTAATAGAGAAAGGGTACATACATCTACTGAAACATTGAAGTACATTAATAGAGAAAAGGTACATACATTTACTGAAACATTGAAGTACATTAATAGAGAAAGGGTACATACATCTACTGAAACATTGAAGTACATAAATAGAGAAAAGGTACATATGTCTACTGAAACATTGAAGTACATTAATAGAGAAAGGGTACATACATCTACTGAAACATTGAAGTACATTAATAGAGAAAGGGTACATACATCTACTGAAACATTGAAGTACATTAATAGAGAAAGGGTTCATACATCTACTGAAACATTGAAGTACATAAATAGAGAAAAGGTACATATGTCTACTGAAACATTGAAGTACATTAATAGAGAAAGGGTACATACATCTACTGAAACATTGAAGTATATTAATGGAGAAAGGGTACATACATCTACTGAAACATTGAAGTACATTAATGGAGAAAGGGTACATATGTCTACTGAAACATTGAAGTACATAAATAGAGAAAGAGTACATACATCTACTGAAACATTGGAGTACATTAATAGAGAAAGGGTACATACATCTACTGAAACATTGAAGTATATTAATAGAGAAAGGGTACATATGTCTACTGAAACATTGGAGTACATTAATGAAGAAAGGGTACATACACCTACTGAAACATTGAAGTACATTAATGGAGAAAGTGTACATATGTCTACTGAAACATTGGAGTACATTAATAGAGAAAGGGTACATACATCTACTGAAACATTGGAGTACATTAATAGAGAAAGGGTACATACATCTACTGAAACATTGAAGTATATTAATAGAGAAAGGGTACATATGTCTACTGAAACATTGGAGTACATTAATGAAGAAAGGGTACATACACCTACTGAAACATTGAAGTACATTAATGGAGAAAGTGTACATATGTCTACTGAAACATTGGAGTACATTAATGGAGAAAGGGTACACATGTCTACTGAAACATTGGAGTACATTAATGGAGAAAGTGTACATATGTCTATTGAAACATTGATGTACATTAATGGAGAAAGGGTACATACCTCTACCCTGATATTAAATATACCATCAAACATAGAAATACCTCTATGAAGGAAGTATATATACACAAGGTAAATAGTTTTGAGATGGGGAAAAACTTTCGTAATTTATTTCCTGAGATAAATATCCTGTGGTATTGCATGTCTGCTGCAGTAAAATATCAAACAGAACGTTTATTATTTACCAGTAGAAAGTCATTCCTGCCTGTGTTGGATATCCGTCATTTGCGACGATAAGAGTTTAAGTTGGTTCGATTAATGTAATTTAAGTCTCAGAGATATTCAGTCTGACACAGTGTGTAACAATACTGGCTCTTTGAATTTAAAATACAGCTTATTTATTCCAGTTGGATGGACTGGAACAGGAAGAATACTTACAATCGCTAGCAGATCACTTTAACAAATAAGCCACTCACCTTACTCGTCTGTCGTGCGATCCAAATAGGAAATAGTGAAACACTAAATGAAATATGAATCGTGATAACATATCTACAGATAACAACAAATACAGTCTATAGAATTAACAGGGAGGTGTAAAGCCTACAGCTTAAACAGAACAAACTGATTCTTCCCTGCTACTTCCACCATTAATGGTGACACAACTAAGGTCAACACTAAGAGAGAAACAAAGAAAACTACAGACAAAAATGTGAACTTTTCTCTTTATATATGTATGTAAAAACCAATTCTTTTCCCCATATTCTTTTTATTCTTATTAATATGCAATCTAATTGCATATTATACACCTCCGTCGTGTGAAAAAGCATACAAGCTGAAACCGGTACAAATAATGCAGAAATTCCTATTTTGTAAATAAATGTCTTGATGTTATTCTGAGAGAAAATCCCTTTAGTATTTTCAACTTTTTTTTTCTAATTTAACTATTATATATATATATATATATATATATATATATATATATATATATATAGTAATAATAATAAATTTGAAGACTAAGATCCAAAGAGGGCTCGATAAGGATAAATATACATCAAATATATAAGAACCGTAGAGCAAATATTTATTAAAATAACAGATTAAAGTTTAAGCAAAGAATCGCTGCTTTCACCCTTAACGGGATCTTCTGAAACAGAAGATCCCGTTAAGGGTGAAAGCAGCGATTCTTTGCTTATACTTTAATCTGTTATTTTAATAAAAAAAAAAAAATATATATATGTATATTCATGGACCGGACGATGCGTTATGTCCTTCAGCAAGACACGAAAGTCGATCGATCCTTTTAGTTGATGCTATCTAAAACTTTAATAGGAACCGTGCTGATAAATTTGAAAATTATAATGCAAAGAATATACTAGATTAATGTATCCATCGACATATGGTTTCATAATTTGGATTATTTAGTCTTTAATATATATGCTTGTGTCTCTGTGTATAATATTGTGAATGTGACTATATATGTCATCATACAGATATAGTAGTTTGCACAGACTACATAATTTAATGCACATATAATCCTATTCACCTCCTGCAAGATGCATTATAAATTCATATAAATATAAAAGTATAATCCGACAGTCACACACAGTCATACATATCCTATTCAGTATTTGCATGAAATAGTTCGCAATATGAAGTATTCTATTGTTGAGCAGGATAACAGTGTTATTTATTATCGGAAAAATGGCGTGATAAATGTACGACAAACTGTTGGCGTTGAAACATTTACTGTGTAGTAAGACCAACCATGAAGTAAAAGGTGTAAATTTTCCAACAGAAATCCCTACCAAGTCTAATTCTTGGCTCTGAACTGATTCATTTAATTCTCTCAACACAAAATAATATATATATGCATTTATATATATATATATTTATATATATATATATATATGTGTGTGTGTGTATCATTTTATCTATATTTACTTTTTACTTTTTATCTTTTTTTAAATACTTTTTTTCTTTCAGGGCAAGCCATCAGAATTTGATTTCGCTTACATCAGACACATATCTCATTTATTCTATTTTTTCTCTCATCACAATCTTCTTCCTTCTCTTCCCAATTTTATGGCTGCTGCTGCTGCTATTGCTGCCACCACTGTTGTTGTTGTTGCTGCCTGTACATTCCAACAGTCCCCCACCAAACCTTATAGCATTCACACTGACAATGCATTTGCCTTTGCTGATGCCATGGTGGATACATTCAGCAAGAAATAAAATGCAGACTAAACTAAAAGCTATCAGACCACCCGGAGGTTTCTGCCTTTCCCAAATACATATTATACTTTTGTAGTACTTAGTGTCTTTCAGGTTTTCATAGATGTTTTCTTCTTATTTTTGTGTGGCAAACTTTTATCCAGAAATATTCATTTATATTATTTTTACCATTACACCATTTCACCACTTTAACCATTTTAGCCCTTTCTATACATATAGCCTAAGAGAACGAAAACGTTTTTTGACAGATATATCCTGGAGTAATCAGAAATTCACGAAATTTGAACATTGTAATTGAATAAAATAAAGTAGGACTGCATGCTATTGTGGAGGTGGTGTTGACATATAGTGGTGTCACAGAAAGTAATCATGGACGTAGTGTTGCTGAGAATAGGAGTTATGTTGGCGGTGGTTTTCGTGTTTCTTCTAGTGGTTTTTGTTTAGCCCCAGGTCAAACATTAGGTAGCAAACATTCACGTGATCAAAAGCCTTAACCATGGACAAACCGTTATATTGTTCATGACTATTATACGTATAACTCCATTTTTCAAAATGTCTTTTCTTACATATTACAGGATGTTATTTGAGTAAAATTTGGCTACTAGCTTTAACAGGTAGATCGACCAAGTAGAGGTCCTTTCATACTTTAGGTGTTGATGGTAATGGTAAATAAGGAGGAAAATATTGCTGAAAGTAAAATTCACATCTGGTTGTTTACTATTGACATTAGACACGCACGCACACAAATATACATACACATACACTTCTACACGTGCCTATATATCCATGTATATATATAGACACTTATAGAATTTGTACTCAATATTGAAGTAGAGTTTAAACATGCATTTATTATAGCTAAGAATATGCCTTGTTATTGAAACTGTTGTATAGACGCCATGTTCACTCCCAGTAACGAACCCATTCATCATGTTTGTTTTTATGAATTTCAAAAACGTAATAGTGTAAGGGCAGTAGCATAATCCCACCAAAACAACTTGTGGAGATGGGGTAGTGACTGAAAGAATATGCAGGAGATGGTTTTCTCAAATCAGAAACGGGTACTACAGCTTGCAAGATGAATAAAGAGATTCTGATGCAAATATTGCTAGGACATCTTGTAAATATTGTTAGGGTACCCTGTATATATTGTTAGGACATCTTTAGGTTATTCTCTAAATATTGATAAGGCTTTCTGTAAATATTGTTTGAGATTCGAGTAAATATTTTTAGGGATTTGAATAAATACTGTTAGGGTGCCCAGTCATATCAGGTTATTATCGGAATATTGTTAGAACCCCCAGTAAATATTTCTAGGGTCTTCTCTAAACCCCCAAGTAAATATTGGTAGGGTAGCCCGTAACTATTTGTAGGTCAACCTATAAATATAGGGAATCCTGTAAATATCGGTAGCGTATCCAGTTAGAATTATCAGGGCATTTTTAATCATGAACATTTTTGTTAATCTAGAACAATTGTCAAAAGTGAACAATAGGTATGTAATAATCATTTTAAAGAAAAAACGGTGGATTGTCAAAATTGGTAGTGCGTTGGATTAAATGCTATGGCGCTATTTGCGCTGACGATTTACGTTCTGAGTTCAAATTGTAACAAGACGAACTTTGCCTTTTCTCCTTCGGGATCGATAGAATAAAGCACCAGTCAAGTACTAAAGGGGCGTAACTCTATGCCATAAAGCTTGTTGTCCAACTCTCTACCGATACTGCCAATCCACCGCCGTAAGTAAATAATGGTTTCTTATATAGGCACAAGGCCAGCAATTTGGGGGGAGAGGAAAGTAGATTAAATCGACCCCAGTGCGTGACTGGTACTTTATTTTATCGAACTCATAAGATAAAAGGCAAAGTTAACCTTGGCGTGATTTGAACTCAACACATAAAGGGCCGTAACTCTATGCTGCAAAGCATGGCATCCGACTCTCTACCGTAAGTAAATAATGATATTAACAAGAATACAATAACAATGATAGAAACTGCAATGATCATGTTGATGATGATTATGGATGCACTGGTGATGTTGTAAAAGGATATAAGAACATAACGAAAGAAAATCAACTTGTATATTTGTATAAATATGTTTCTGTCTATTTTGTTTATCAGTAAATATACGTGAAAATATTTGTGAGTTAAAATTATTTATTTAATTATTCACTAGTAAATATAACACATAATGTCCATCTGTGTGACAACTTTATGAGGAAAATATCCCAAAACAAAGAAGACAAAAATAACAACTACACAACACAGCGCGACAAAATATATGCTTCAATAATTAAAACCAAACTCATTCACCTATGTATATATAATTAGAAACTTAAGAGAAAATAAACTAAACAGAATGACAACACCTAAATAATTGATAGTTCTGGCTGTAAGAGAACTGTAAACACATATGACATATATGTATATATGTATCATATGTATACTATGTATGAAAGGCAGTTGTCAGAATATCGCATAGAATGATTTGCGATATTTTTTCTGACTCTCAACGCTGTGTGTTCAAAAGCCACCGAGATCAATTTTTCCTTTCATGTTTTCTAGGTCGAGATCGATAAGGAAAATTAGCAGTCCAATGTTGACGTCCAATTATCTCTGTCCCACTTCTTTTCTCTCACTACCTCTGTCATATTCCTTCTCCCCTTTTCTAGACGAAATCGCCAGTGCCCAGATCTAGAAAAGGGATGGACTCTGCCAGGTTTAAAATGTCTTGGATATTTTAAACCTGTTGGAGCCGATCCCTTGCCACTATTGCTTCTCTACGACTCCGTCAAGTATTACGGATTCATACATACGTACATATATGCATCTGTGTATTATATATATATATATATATATATATATATATATATATATATATATATATATATATATATATATATATATATATATATATATATGTATATATATATGTAAATATGAGAATAAACGTGCTGCGTGGTTGCTAATGGGTTACATATGAATAAAGTTATAGTCTTTCATCAGTGATGGAATCCGAATCCGAATCCGAACCCGAATCCGAACCCGAATCCGAACCCGAATCCTAATCCGAATCCGAATCCGAATCCGAATCCGAACCCGAATCCAAACCCAAACCCGAATCCAAACCCAAACCCAAACCCAAACCCAAACCATATATATATATATATATATATATATATATATATATATATATATATATATATAAGGCAACAAAGAATCAGTGTTGTCTCATATACATATTTAGTTATATATTACATGTTTCACTGTAGTCTCGCGTCTGAGAGTCTACATGTTAAAACATATCTAAGGAGCTTCCGATTACAGAGTCAGGTTCGATCATTAATAGATCGTTCCTCGAGCTGATCGACAGTGAAACATATGTAATATATAATTAAATATGTATATGATACAACACTGATTCTTTGTTCCCTTATATATTAATATTATTGATAATCTGCTCCCCAAGAGCATCGAGGTGTTTGCACGTATGTATGGTGTGTATATGTATACATAGGGTTTTGGTATATGTACGTTTGGTGAACATATGTGTATTTACCTGTAGGTATGTGTGTGTGCATTATATACGCATTTATGCGTGTGTGTTTATATATATATATATATATATATATATATATATATATATATATATATATATATATATATACACATATCTTCTCTAATTACTCCCTTTAAGAAATACAAAGAAATTACAATATAGCCATTCGCCATTTGCATATAGCATGACTAGGCTGTGTAACTACTAAAGAAACATTTGTAAACACTCGGAATAAATTACCTTTTTATGATGTCTACCTGTTTTATTAATCATTCTTTAACTACACTCCGGAATATAGAAGAATCGGAATCCGAGTTTCTTTAACTGTTCTTTTGTAACTCGTTGAGTAAACCCTCACTGTACGTCGACTCTATCTAGTGTAGTAATTAACCATTACTGCATTCAGGATAATCCTAAGCATTTCTTGCATAACCTAATATATATATATATGTATTTTCGTTGCTCTGGTAATGCGGTCGGACTGCCGACTGCTATATCTGATTTGCTAAGCTGTCTGAACATAATGTTATTACTCTGGGGTCTTATCTCATCTGAGTGCTAAAGCTACAAACCGAATAAGCATACACGCTAGCTTGGCCGTATACTAGAGCTTCGTCTATGCTATACTAAAATTTATATATATATATATATATATATATATATATATGTATATATTTTGCATTCAGTCTCACCGTTTTGTCGAGGTCAGTCTAACATCTTTCCCTGGGTCCTGTATTTTCGTTGCTCTGGTGATGCGGCTGGACTGCCGATCGCTATATTTGATTTGCTAAGCTGTCTAAACGTATTTTTATTACTCTGGGGTACTTTTCCCCATCCGAGTGCTAAAGCTACATACCGAATTTGCATTCGTTAGCTTGGCTGCGAACTAAAGCTTCGTTAATGCTGTACTAAAATGTGTATTTTACTCCTAGAATTAACGATTAACTGATTAATTTAATTAGAGGATTCTATTGATTGATTAATTGTTTATGTTTGTTTGATAACTTCTGGTTGAGTGCTTAATTCGGTTTGTCTAAAGGAATTCATTCCTTTGTCTCAAATTGGAATTCACCGCCAAAGCGGGGGTTACCTCCCTTGGAGAAAACCACGTGTCTATAGCGAAATTTAATGCTAGAGCATACCCGCAGAGGCCAAAGAACACAAGACTTGCTGAAGAAGGAAATCCTTTGTTCTGTCGTCAAAAACCATTAACTTGCAGACTCCTGCAAGCGGAATTTGTCGATCTTGGATTTGCAGAAACCTAGCGCTGATGTTGTGTGCTGTATGTGATGTATATCGTGTGCTATACGATATGCATTATATATTCTGCATTCAGTCTCACCGTTTTGTCCAGGTCAGTCTAAAATCTTTTCCTGAGTCCTGTATTTTCGCTGCTCTGGTGATGCGGCTGGACTGCCGATCGCTATATTTGATTTGCTAAGCTGTCTAAACGTATTATTACTCTGGGGTACTTTTCCCCATCCGAGTGCTAAAGCTACATATCGAATTTGCATTCGTTAGCTTGGCTGCGAACTAAGGCTTCGTTAATGCTGTACTAAAATTTATATATATATATATATATTCATTTATATATATAATGTGGGCAATATTAAATATTATCCAATTACAAGTATGAGAATAGCTC
>OZ024747.1:46158667-46166167 GCA_964016885.1 Eledone cirrhosa | reverse complement strand
ACTCAGATTACAATTATTGTATTCAGCCATGTAGACCGAAAAATTTATATATATATATATATATATATATATATATATATATATTAAAATATAGAGAAAAATACTGCAGGTAGCACATGGTAACATGTAATAAAATAAGTCCCTCATCAGTGATTTGCCGATGATCATAGATATTTCATTGCATTAAAAATCATATATCTCACTTCGGTGCAATAATAACCAAAATAAGTTATTAGGACAATTAAAACGCGTAAAGCGAGTGAGACAGGAGAACAACAGAAAATATAGCATACCGTAGGGGAGTATATATATATATATATATATATATATATATATATATATATATATATATATATATATATATATATATAATACACACACACACATGCACACACACACACACACACACACACACACACACACACACACACACACACACACACACATACACACACACACACATATATATATATATACATACAGTTGCAACACACTATCGTCTGGTGGTATTTTTCTGATTTCTTAGTCATAATTTACAGCAATCCACTAAACTGTTATTAGAGATATTTTCTACGTTTAATATTCCCAAACTTTCAAACATCATAACACACACGCACACACACACACACACACACACACACACACACACACACACACACACACACACACACACACACACACACACACACACACACACACACACACACACACACACACACACACACACACACACACACACACACACACACATCCATACACACACACATACACACATACACACATACACACATACACATACACACACACACAAATGTATACATATATATATATATGCAAAAGTTCTATTTAAAATTGTTGGGATACAACAAGTAAATATTTTATAACTGATATAAAGCACTCGACAAGTTTTTGGAGTAGATATACGATATTAAATAAATGGAAACTATATTTATAAAACCATATTTATCTCACTATCCAGACAGCTTCCAAAAATAATGGTTGCATCTAATAGGGTACGTCAAAATTATTTATAAAACTGTTTATATATTGTATTTTATCTGATGATGGCATACCATATTTTAATTTGGTATCCCTGAAATATGTATAATGAAATAAATATGGTTTTATAAATATAGTTTCCATTTATTTAATATCATATATATATATATACTAGAAAAGTCAAGAAGAAAAACCCATATGTGAAAACAACAGAATACAATTCATCTATAATTCAAAGGGTCAGCCTTGCCAGCAAGAGTACCATGTTGAATCTGTCTGAGAGTTTCGTTAAAGGTGCAAATGATTGTGAAATGCTCAACTACTAGAACGTTAATTTAATGAGCAGTGAATTCGATTGATCGAACAACTGGAACGCGAAAATCTATCGATCGATCAATCATTTTTAATAAGTCACCACCTCGTCAATTATTGGTTCAGCATTTGGCATAAGTACAGCAAATTTGAAGGAAGGAGAGAAGTCGATTAAATCGACTCCCAGTGTGTTACTATTTTATTGAACCTGCACGGATGAAAAGCGAAGCTAACCACGACGGATTTTGAACTAAGAACCTAACTGTATGTCATAAAGCATGCTGTCCGACACTCTACCAATTCTATCACATCAGCACCTTCACTGCATCGATTATTGTTATACGTATGAAAGGATATAAATTTATATATATATATATAAATTTATATATATATATATATATAAATATATATATATATATATATATATATATATATATATATATATATATATATATATATATATATATATATATATATATATATATATATATATATATATATATATATATATATATATATATATATTTATATATATATATATATATAAATTTATATATATATATATAAATTTATATCCTTTCATACTCAAAACGCCAGCACCAACAGTTTTACAAGAGATGTCATCATGAATGGACCTGTTATTTTTATCTAAAAACACTTTTTCTAACCCCCAACCCGCCCGTCCCTTCAATCTATCTTATTTCTCATTCTTTCTTCTGATGAAGGACTAGCGTCCGAAACGCCAGAACCCTCTTCTTGGAATTTCAAGCGTTAACCTAATATATTCCTTCCATATACTGTACCGATTGTGTTGTTATTTCAGTTTACCTTTTACATACACACACACACACACACACACACACACACACACATATATATATATATATATATACATGTATATATATATATATACATATATATATATATATAGAGAGAGAGAGAGGGAGAGAAAGAGAGAGAAAGAGAGAGGGAGGGAGAGAGAGAGAGAGAGAGAGAGAGAGAGAGAGAGAGAGAGAGAGAGAGAGAGAGAGAGAGAGAGAGAGAGAGAGAAAGAAATGGCCTTTAATCCTTGACGGGAAATATATTCAAAGCATACGTACGGGCGAAAGGAAACGATTACTTCAGTGGTATTCAAACTCAGGCCACTTAGAACTGGAACACATATCAGAAGGCATACTATCCGATACGTTAACAACTCTGACGCTTTATTAAATGTCTACATATTATCAAACGTTATAATATACATAATATGATATCACTGCCGTGTACCATTATGACACAAAGCATCTGGTTTTCTTCTTTACAATTTTCTGTTTAATCTGCTGTCAGCTGATATGATTTGCGACACTGAGCGATATCCCGTGTCAAAGAGTGATATAAGTTTACAGGCAATGAAAATGGAGGGACAGATATTTATATAAGTTCGATATATGTTTTCTGATGTTTGTGAAAGAAAAACTACCATAAAGATCACAGACACAACAGAAATAGAATAAAGTCTATGCATGGACATGCTCTAGAGAGCTACTAATGCCAAACTAATGCAGCCGATATATTTGCACAAAATGTTTCTTTTCAAAATGATATATGTTAGCACACAGACTCACACAGGCACACCAAACATACTGATATTTATGTCTGTGACTTTCTGACGTGTCTATACAAACATATACTCACGCACATAGGCATAAATGTATATGTGTATATTCATATACATATATAAATCTCTCTCTCTCTCTCTCTCTCTCTCTCTCTCTCTCTCTCTCTCTCTCTATATATATATATATATATATATATATATATATATATATATATATATATATATATATATATATATATATATATTTATTAAAATAACAGATTAAAGTTTAAGCAAAGAATCGCTGCTTTCACCCTTAACGGGATCTTCTGAAACTAACAAAGTCAATCTGTAAACGCAGAAGTGGATATTTAAAAAAACGTTGCAACCGGAGGAAGACAGGAAGACGATACTTTGGTTCGTGGTAACGTTCGCTGGCAAAGAACGGGAAAAAACGAATAATACGTCATTCACTTTGCCTTTCATCCTTACGGGGTCGATAGAATAAAGTACCAGTAATGCACTGGGTAATTGCTGGCCTTGTGCCTAAAGTAGAAACAATTAATAGGAGTGGTGAAAAACAATTACGCGCAAAGACAAAACCACGTTTATGGTATAAAAGAGGTCGTAGACTAATGTTCTCTTAGGTGGTGCATAGAGACGTTCTCTGGCAATGAACGAAAAAACGAAGATAATAAGTCATATGTGGAGCGTGGAGAACAAAAGCACGCAAAGACACACATATATATATATATATATATATATATATATATATATATTGTGAAAAGATAACAAGAACGATTGGTTACTCCTTTATTGGAGTAACCTGCAGCTCGACGGACCCCTTGAAATGCTAGTAGTAGGAAATGAATACATGCTATTCATTTCCTACTAGTATTTCCTACTACCATTTCAAGGGGTCCGTCGAGCTGCAGATTACAGAGTCGGGTAAGATCGACACAGATCGAACCTTGAGCTGATCAGTGGCGAAACGCACGTCACCAACCAATAAATGTAATGAAGGAGTAACCAATCGTCCTTGTTATCTTTTCACTATGATACACGCTGTCTAGCTCTACACCTCGACACAGAAGTGAACCCAAACAGCGAATGCTCACCCGGGTGAACCTACAGTAACTCTAAGTTACACTCCCTGGATATATATATATACAAATGAATATATGAAAGGGATGAACACTGATACATGTATACATGTGTTCGATTTGCAAATAATCAAGTTAGCTAGGTTGAACAATACTAATTTAAAATAATATGGTTTTCCTGTCTCGATTTAAAATAATAAATCAATAAAAATAACAAACCTATATTGGCAATGGCCTCTGATATATTCATTTGTATTACACGGCTCGGAAATATTCCCTTCTTTGAGCTATTTAATTGTAAAAGACTATTTTGAGTTTATAACTCAATATATGATATATATATATTTATATATATATATATATTGGTAAACGGAATAGAAAATGCTGACAAATTGTTCACAGTGAAACATACTTTAATTAGGAATAAGTGAGAATTAGTAATTGTATTGGTTAGTATTCAGTTTCGGTTTTAAGTTTTACCGGTTGCGCATTTCTAATGCTTTTCAAAAATAATTTTGAGATAAAGCGTCCGTGATGTTTGCTCTGATCTGATTAGTTTTGGGAATTCTACCTGTTTTTATGTTAAAAAAGTGGCTCCAGCGGTATTAAAATAGGTTTTGCGCCAATTCGTGTTGCAAAAATTCTTGTGGTCAAAACAATTTTGATTGGTTGGTAGAGGTCATGTGAATGTAAAAAATTGATTTTGAGCCAAATGTAGGTTTGTGTCGGCTGACTGAGAAATGACTCTTTCACAACAAATATGTGTGTGTGTGTGTAGTAGTAGTAAAGTGTTCGTTGTTGTGATAATGGTTAGCAGGGATGTGTGTGCGAACTGCAGCCTGTTGACAGGTCAAATGCCTATTAAGACAAGTGTGTGTGTGTGTGTGTGTGTGTGTGTGTGTGTGTGTGTGTGTGTGTGTGTGTAGCAGAGTAATTCGTGGTAGAGGGATGGTCAGTAGGAATGTGTCTGTAAGTGAGTGAGGGATATTTTAACATGTTAAAAGATATTTTTCAGCTCTTGTCTTATACGGAGAAGTGTGTGTGTGTGTGTGTGTGTATATGTCTCGTTGTATGTTAATGTACGCGTGTGTATGTGTGTGTGTATATATGTGTGTGTGTGTGAGAAAATATGTGTGCGTGTGTGTGTGTGTGTGTGGGTGGGTGGACCAGTATTTTTTCCCTGGTAAAATGGTCTTCATTATTCGATATTTTCAGTAAAATCGATTCTCTCAATAGGACATCAAAAACCTTAATAATAAAAGGTGTGAAATGATATTCACTATATATATATATATATATATATATATCGTTTCTGAATTTGTTTAGCAAGATTCTTTATCTGAAATCGTGTGTTGAAACCGATATTGTTATACTTTGGGAGGGTCATGTTGCAACATGACCCTCCCAAAGTATAACAATATATATATATATATATATATATATATATATATATATTCACTATATATATATATATATATATTTGTGTTGCAACATGACTCTCCCAAAGTATAACAATATATATATATATATATATATATATATATATATATATATATATTCACTATATATATATATATATATATTTGTGTTGCACCATAGAACATGTGTGTTTACGTATGTCATTGTGTTTATATGTGGGTAGAGATGTGTGCTGATGTAGGTATGTATGTTGACGTGTGTATGTTGTGGGTTCGTCTTAGGGAGAAGTGTTTAGACGGGGTCCGTATTTGTTAATAAAGTAAGCTTCCTTGCTGATGCGCTGGGTGTGGGTGGCATTATCTTTAAATTTGTAGAGGGGAAAGATTCTGAAGTTGGGATGATTTTGGGTGGCACAGGTATCAATGTGTTCACTCAGTGGTATTTTCCTGTATTCCCGTATTTTAATTTGGGATCTATGGACAGTCATGCGTTGGCGGAGGCTGTTTTTGGTCTGGCCTATGTATTGTTCTCGACAACCTGAGCAAGTTAATACATATATTAGATTTTCCGATGCACATGTGAAATTGTGTTTTACTATAAAACGTTGTCCTTCTTTGAAATAGAATTCCGAACCCTCAATTAGGTTGATGCAAATGCCACAGTTGGGTCTATCGCATTTTTTTATTGTGGGTTTCGTTGTTGTGGTTGGCAGTACTTTGGCATGTGTTAGGATGTTTTTCATTGACTTAGATTGTATTTTGCTCTTTATGATATCGTGTGTTCGTAGGATTTGGTTCATTCTATGGTCCTTTTTCAACACAGGGATATTCTGGAGGATGGTGTCAAAGGCCTCATTGTTGAGGGGGTTGTGTGTGGAGATGTATGGAAGAGCTTTTAGTTTCGGTTGATTTACTTTAGGGTGTCTAAGGTCCTGGGTACTGAGTTTTAGGGCACGTTGGATTCTATTGTCAATTAGTGATGCAAGGTAGTCCCTGCTTATGAGTGTGTCCTTTAGTTCTTGTAGCCGTAAGTAGCAGGTGTTTTTATTGGAGACTATAGTACAGATTCTCTTGGCTAAGTTGTAGGGAATATTAATTTTAACGTGTCTAGGGTGGCAAGAGTTGAAAGGAAGATATTGATTGGAGTCTGTGGGATTGTAATATATGTCTGTTTCTATTTTTTTGTTATGGATCTTAATGAGGATGTCGAGGAAGGGGAGTTGTTGATGGCTGTATTCCATCGTGAAGTTAATATTCGTGTTGAGCCCATTTATAAGGGTGTGAAATTCTTTAAGTTTCTCGATGTTTTCGTACCAAAGGATGAAGCAGTCATCTAGATATCGCTTCCAGTTCCTTTCTATGTGTAAGTGGAGAGTGTTTCCAAATTTGTTTAGGACTTTAGTGTAGAGGGTGATTTCCAGGTATCCCATGACTAGGTTGGCATAAGTGGGGGCTGTTTTCGTTCCCATAGCGGTCCCAGATTTCTGCCTGTAGGGTTTGTTATTGAAAACGAAGTAATTGTTCTCCAAGATAAATTTGAGTCCCTCTATCACGAATTCTTTTTTGATGCGTTGTGGGAGTTCATTGTGGTAATTATCCAGCCAGAATTGGATAGCTTCTATTCCTAGGTTGTGGGGGATGTTGGAGTATAGGTTGACTACATCGAACGTCACTAGTAGGGTTTGTTCAGAAAGTGGCATATTAGGGAGGTGATTGAGCATATCTAGGTCGTCCCTTATATAGCTTTTGATGTGTTTGAGAAAGGGCTTGAGAAGGGTATCAATGAAGTTGCTAAGGCGGTAGGTTTCGCAAGCGGGGCCTGCTATTATAGGTCTTAATTTGAGATCATTGGGTGAGGGGACATTGATGACTATGTCTGTGGCTTCCTTGCATGCCTTACTTATTAATTCGCTTTTATGTACTTTAGGGATACATAATTTGCGTCTGTGGGTGTGCATGTGTGTTGGAATGTCCTTACAATATATTCGTCTCGTTTTCTGGTTGCTCCGACCATTCCCCCAACAACAGCCGAAGTATATGATAAAGTTATATTTACGCAGTTTCGGTTACTTTATATATGCAGATATAT
>OZ024747.1:46151167-46153667 GCA_964016885.1 Eledone cirrhosa | reverse complement strand
CGCCATGCTTTCCAGCATAGTTACGTCCCTTTACGATCTGAGTTCAAATCCCGCCGAGGTTGACTTTGCCTTTCATCCTTACGGGGTCGATAAAATAAAGTACCAGTAATGCACTGGGTATTTGCTGGCCTTGTGCCTAAAGTAGAAACAATTATATAATATATAATAAATAATATTGAAATAAGGTAGAAAGATGTGTATATTTAAAAAAAAAATATATATATATAAGCCTTTGAGAAAAAGGATTTTAAACTAGCAAAGTATTAGATATTAGCTGTATACTTTATGGAATGTTCTGTGGAATTTATGCAAGCAGAGAGAAAATAAATCAGTGCGTCTATTTATTATAGAATGTAAATTAGATATAATGGTAAATTTCTCAGATAGGCAAAGATTACACGTTCTGGATAGGGAGGCATTCAAGTAGGGAGAGGCAGAACAAACTTTCCTCCAAGAGATGTTATAGTTAATATTTTTGTCTTTCAAGGACCATATGAGTTCTGAGAGGGCCGTATTAGTTCTTTTAAGTTGGTATCTAAAAGACGAATTGTGATTATAAAATCTCACTTTAAAGGAGGTGGAAATGGAACCGAAATAGGTAAAGGAATTAGTATCAGTTATAACTTTACATTCATAGAGTAAGTTTTTTTCAAGACAATGGTTATTGAGAGAACATTTAGTTTTAACAGGGCAATTACAATTGCGATTAGAGAAATTAACAGAGTTATTAACATGTGGCCTAGTGTTATTTATAGGAGGCATTGGATTGGAGAAGTTATTTACGATAGGAATAATAGTTTCCTGATTTAGATTGGTATTATGAACATTCAACGAATTTACGTTTGACGTCGTATTTAAGCTTGCAGAATCTAGCCTAGAGCTAACAATGACGTCGGGAGTACTACTGCATATTTTATTGTTGTGTTTAGAGATAATGTTGGAGATGTTGGAGGAGGTGAAATAGGAACATTTTATTGTATGTTTGTTAAATATTTTACTATAGATATGTGAGGGAGGGAAGCATTTATCTAAGGCCCTAAAGAATAGTTTAGGAATATTATTATTAATAGAAATAGAGAAAGGAGCATTATACCAGATTAAATTTTTGTATCTAGGTCTTTTATTTAAGTTATTGGAATGATCATAATTAATTATTTTACTGTAAGACCTTCTAGGATTACTGTATTTAATTTTATCAGGATAACCGGCTTTAGAAAGCGCATTATTATAGTAATTGGCGTTAGCATCAAAGATATTTTTTTTATTAGAGGATAGGTTTGATATTCTTTTTCCAATATTACTAACTATAGCATTTTTAATGTTAGTGGGGTGGTTAGATTTAAAATTAACATAATTTAGATGCTGTTTTTATGGTAAGGGTAATATAGGCCAGTGTCAAGATTAAGGGATATATTCAAGAAGTTAGCTAGTTTGACGTTGTTATCAAATTCGATTTTAAGGTTATGTTGCTTAAAGAGTTCACGTATATTGTTCTTAATAATATTAAGGTTAACTAAATTGCAATTTAAGATAGTAAAGAGTCCATCCTCACGATAAATTGCACCGCGAAGTTGAGGAATTTTCCGATTTAAAGAATTCAAAATAAAAATACCAATCAAATCAGTCAATTGCGATGAATCGGAAGCACCCTTTGTGATATCAAAGTTGTATCAGCTCTAGTCCAGTATTCATTGTTGAATTCTAAGATGGTTTTTCTTGCGGTGAGAATGATGTGAAATTCATCTGTGGTGATGTCAGAATATTTAAAAGCGAAAGATAGAGCATTGTTGAGAAGTGAAGGCGAAATAGAAGAATAGTAGCTGGCAATATCAAATTGAATACATTTTTGTTTGTTTTTCTTATTCATGTTGTTGAACCAGCCAATTACTTCAGATGTACCAAACCATAAATTTAAGTTAGAAATGGAGCAATTAGAACGAACCTGTGGGATAGTTCTATCCAAGATGGCTTTACTAACAACCCCCAGATCTGATTTAGAGGGGGCGATTAGTCTAACAGGTAGTTCCGTTCGAAAATTACTTTTATGATCCTTGAAATTTATCCCCGGAGTTCTTGGGAGGAATGGTTCGGTCTTTTTTTCAATGCCAAGTTTTGCCATAATCTCAGAAGCTTCAAAGTTTATGGATTCCAAATTGTCATGGTTAGTTTTACGATATTTCTTCCTTAGTTCTTTAAGGATAAGGTTATTATAATTATCCCTAGATATACCATATAAATTATTAGTTTATGTTGGAGTGGACTAAGACATTTTTAGAGGAATTAAGGTTTAAAATCGTATTCCTGAGATTTACAAGGTGCTCTTGTCTTCTGTAAGGGTTTCTCTTGAATTTAAGATTTCTTATAATATTAGTTAATTCTTCCTCGAATTGCACTAGATTTTTGTTGGAAGGAGGGTTTCTTCTAGAGTTAAATAAATGATCGAGAAAGTTATGTTCCTTAGTATAGAAATTTCCTTTTAGGCGCTGGTCATGGAAAAAAG
>OZ024747.1:46113667-46141167 GCA_964016885.1 Eledone cirrhosa | reverse complement strand
ATTTGGTTATTTTCCAAACTATCGTTTTTCCCGACGGCGTCGAAGACGCTACTTTTTTCCTAAAATAAGTCTCAAAATCTACCATGCGTCCTGGAAGCCGAAGTTTGTTTATTGTTTGTTTTTTCAAATCTTTGATTGTCAAAATTAGGGTGCGTCCTCGAGGACGAAACGTCTTCTGCGCCGGGAAATACGGTACTTGACATAATTCATTAGATACATGGTATTGAAAGAGTTAAAGAACAGTAACCTTTTTCATGACGTTTACATGTTACCTCTTTAAAAAATTCAATGTTACCTTTTTTTCGTGAAATTATGAGAGGTTGTCTTATCATACTTTAGGGTCCTCTCCACGATGTATCAGTTTTTATTCTGAGTGTCTACTCTCCTAGACAGATGTGTGTGTGTGTGTGTGTGTGTGTGTGTGTGTGTGTGTGTGTGTGTGTGCGTGCGTGTGTGCGTACGTGTGTGTGTGTGTGTGTGTGTGTGTGTGTGTGTGTGTGTGTGTGTGTGTGTGTGTGTGTGTGTGTGTGTGTGTGTCTGTGTCTGTCTGTCTGTCTGCCTAGCCAACTATCTACTTCTCCACCACAATATTGTTTGTTTAGATATTTTCAGCTGAATGAAGCACTTATAATCAGAAGAATTTCAGATCAGAATTCTTACCGTTTACGACCTCTGTCATATGCTAACGTACACAATTACAAAGTCTTGTTTATAGATACGAATCGCAGCAACTTTTTTAATGCTATAATGCAACCGGTAACATGTTATAAATTCAATTCAAAGAGAATATACTGCACAAAAGAATATTCTAAAAGAAAAAAAAAACAACTATAAATTTATAATAAAACGTACTCATAGAAATTTTAAAAAATACGGATAAAGAGAATTACAATATGTATATGGAAATAAACAGCAAACAAACATATAGCCATAACAGCAAATCCCCATCATAAATTCAAACAAATGGTAATAGAGAATTATATGTAATAGACATATTTTGAAGACAGGATGACAAGATAAATATATATTTACGACATTATATAAGATCGTAAGAAATATTTTGTTTAAATAAATTGATGCTTTAAGAAAAGGAAAACAACACAAAATATTGAAAATATTGATGTAAGGGTGTAAAGTTTTCCATTTTGTTTATTCTATATTTCTGAAGTTATTTGTTAAATATCAAGAAAATATATTGAGATAAATTACGTCAATTTTTTCATAATTTATTGACATTTTATGGTTTATTGATATGGAAGAAAATAAAAACCTTGCAAGTGTGGCTTTTTTCCTTTATGCGTAGTTAATTGAAAATGTCCTTATATGATTAATTCATTTGAGGTAGAAATAAAATACCAATTAGCTTTTAATATCTTTGTGTTAGGGTTAGAGTGACGTTAATTTGTTTCGTTGCTGACCTCTCTTTGATTAAACAGAATACTCTAATGTTTTAAGGGAGGAGATATGGGGAATAATTAAATGCAAGTTTGTATGAATATTTTTGTGTATTAGAATTTTCAAACCTGCTCAATGTAGCATCTAAACCTCTATCAATGTATATCTAATATATCAGCAAATACGACGAACATTAAAGAGAATTAAAATTTAGAATCGCAGAGAAGATGACTATTATATCATAACTAGAACTATGGTTGAATCAGGAAAATTTGCCAAGGGTTACAACATGCTCATGTATCTATGTAGTGTAATTGTATGTGATGGGAAAGGTTAAAGAATGCTTAACTAAAAGAAAGAAAATACAACACACAAACAACATTCACCTAATGTCTACTATGATCCAATTTCCTCCAAACTAAGCACAAATCTACAGTAAATAGAGTCGGTCTGTTTAGTTTCCATTTAAACAGTTTCTTAGTGATAATGGACATTCGTTTCAAGCTGAATAATTCTTTCTTTTCTTTTTTTTTTATTACCACCTGTAGACGAGACAGTAACATTTATTCAGTTTAAGACAAACTACTCGTTGATATTGATAAATGGTTTTCTGGGTTAGCTAATTCGGTGTAATGGGTACTCTGCCATAACCAATTTTTTTATTAACAAACGTATGGCCATAGTTCTTCAACAAAAATGTTCTCCATGTCGGTTTATTTTATCATTAAAGAGGTTTTTCGCATTTTGTTTAGGTTGTTTAGAAAACATTAAGCTAAATAAGTAAGTATAGGAAATTGACAGACTTTCAGTCCTTGGTCGAATCATTTACCGTTCACTTACAGAGATAATGATTTTAGGAAAGACATAAACATTACATTGTTACCAATCTTCTCTTTAGATCTGGAATGTTTTAGATATAGCGTATATGCTGGCGCACGAGGCGACTGGGTTTATATGACGACACTCA
Source organism: Eledone cirrhosa (assembly GCA_964016885.1). Classification (NCBI taxonomy): domain Eukaryota; kingdom Metazoa; phylum Mollusca; class Cephalopoda; order Octopoda; family Eledonidae; genus Eledone; species Eledone cirrhosa. Next base: position 46,138,805 of record OZ024747.1, on the reverse strand, counting down.
AATTTTCAAGTTAATATGTAGTAGGTTTTGTGCTATATTCGCCATACAAGACGATCCACATCCATTCTTCTGACGACAGAGTGCTGACGCTGGATACATTATGCAATAACTCCAGTAATTCTTGTATTTAATTAAGCCTCCTGTCTTCCATCGCTCTTGAAAATAATCCCAAAATACTTTAACTGCTCCATCTGATTCAGTGTAACTCTGCTCACGTGCAAAGTACGCTACACAAGCATTCTTAAGTGGGCGAGCGTTGAAGTCTTCGTAGTACTTAATAACTAAAGAATGTTAAAAGTGCGACAGCCAAATTATATAAATTAAAAATTATACCCTGATACATGTGATAGGTGGTTAAAATATAACCAAATTGATAACTAAAGAGATAAATATCAGTCTTAATAATCCATTCACTTTAAACGTATTTGACATATTTTTCCTGAAGTATCGGTAAACATTTTGTATCTCAGCTTAATTAATTTCTCTAGAAGGAACAAATTACTATGTGAGGTAATACATTAGATTATGGGAAATATTGCTCAAAATCATTTTCAGAAAACTGTAATATAGTGTAAAAGATGGGACTTATTAGAAGATCTGTATACTAAGACTGCATTTCCATAAAAATATGATGACAAATACAGATGGAACATCAACTGAATGGCAAACTTCCATATAGATACACATGTTACCCTCCAAATTGTTTAGGTTGGGATAACATTTTAAAAAAGTTAACGTGATTTCTGACACACGCAATAATTCAACTGTCATGTGTGGCTGCTTTCGAAATGCAGCTTATAAAGATATGCATGCATCTACTAACATAAATTGAATGTACTAGCTATGCATCTAGATGAACTGGTCTGCTGAAGGTGATGTGTCTCTGCCAGGTACATGTTGGACACGGGACATACATTACTGCATTGGACAATAGCTACATCTGCGAATGTCACCGAAAGTAAAGAAGCCTTAAAATTTGTTAATGCTAATTCATACATTACAATCTAATCACAGGAAATTTCCAGAATTCTAATTTAATCTCTCTCTTCCGAATATTGCTCTAACATCAGATCAGAACAAACTGGGCAGTTTGCATGCAATCATTAAAAATATGTCATTTCTGAATTCAAATCTACTTTGATTGAAGTAACTTCCTTGTACATCTCTACAACCCCTTACATAGCTTTTACAATCACCCCCGATACCCCCGCCTCAACCCTATTTCCATCACCATCACGCCATCTCGTCCATTCCAACACCTAACAACCCATTACCTGAATAGACAAGTACTATGGCTTACCCATACCAATCTAACTTTCTTACAAAGAATTCACAATGTTTTGGTAATCAGCCAAAATAATTCGCACTCACTCTGTCTGTGTCAGTCTACCTACCTGCCTGTCTGTCTGTCTGTCTGTATGTCTGTCTGTCTGTCTGTCTGTCTGTCTCTCTCTCTCTCTCTCTCTCTCTCTCTCTCTCTCTCTCTCTCTCTCTCTCTCTCTCTCTCTCTCTCTCTCTCTCTCCCCTCTCTCTCCCTCTCTCTCTCTCTCTCTCTCTCTCTCCCTCTCTCTCTCTCTCTCTCTCTCTCTCTCTCTCTCTCTCTCTCTCTCTCTCTCTCTCTCTCTCTCTCTCTCTCTCTCTCTCCTCCATCTCTACCTCTCTCTCTCACTTTCTGCTTATGTATTTATTTTTTTCTCTACCTCTCACTCTGGTAATTTCAATGAGTCATCTATCTTGCCCAGAATCACTTTGACAGCTTTATTACGGCAAATATAAAAGCTCAATCCAACATTATCTTCTTAGTTGGCTTCAAAATCAATTTAAGTAGAACTCAGCAGCGCCATCTTCTGCCACAAATTCCAGTTATTCACAATACTTTTATAATTTCGTTATATCTATTATTGGGTTTTATATTACTATTTAACTTTTTAAAAAATGTTTTAATTAAAAATCTCATTTCGTTTCGTTCTCCATCCCCACAACTGCTCTAGCTCAATCTTATCTCTCTCTCTCTTTCTCTCTCTCACACACAGAGAGAGGCAGACAGACGCATGCAAACACTCATACACATACATAAATATATTAAATATATATTTTCAAATGCAAAATAGGGTGTTTAGCCGCACTGCGGAGATTAAACAAAATATTTAATACCCTTGGCTTTATCCCCTAGTGTGCAGAAAACTTGGGATCGATATGACTAATTCTGAGGCACCTTACTCAAAGAAGAAATATCCACTTTTCTGTCCACAGAGAGATTATTAACTTCCAGCTAATCATATAGTGTATACTAACTAGGACATAGTTAATTTGGTTAATAAAACTTTTTTTATATTTTCCGCACCGTGGCTAAAATTGTAAGTATCTAAAAGCATTACGGAGGGCTTCATGAATTATTATTTGGATTGGCAGAATCAGTAGAGCGTCAGACACCATGAATTGTGGCATAGAGTTATGTCCCTTTACGTTCTGAGTTAAAATCCCGCCGAGATTAGCTTTGCCTTTCATCCTTACGGAGTCAATAAAATAAAGTATCAGCAATGCACTGGGGTGGAATTAATCGACTTTCCCCTCCCTTTTAAATTGCTGGCCTTGTGCCTATAATAGAAATCATTATCATTATTGATGCTGTTGTTGTTCCGTCGCTCAGTTAAGCTGGAGTTGTATTACAGTGTTAGAGTTGGATAACATGCCATTGCAATGAAAGTTCTTTATATTCTCAGTTCAAATCCCGCCGAGCCCAACTTTGCCTTTCATCCTTCCAGGATCGATAATTAGCAATCAAGTACTAGGATTAATTCAATCAACGTTGTCCTTCCCTCAAATATACTGTCCTTGTGCCAAAATAAGAAATAAATATTAAGATAAATATCAATTCATCAAACATAAAATATGTGTTGATTGCTGACTCAATCGTATGTATCCAGTTTAAACATTTCAGTTTCAATTATTTGAGTGGTATTTAACTGCTACTTCTAGCATGTTGAGCGGCCACATACATATTTTTCGTTGATGATGATGGGGATAATGGGGATAAAAGTTAGGATCATAATGATAATTGTTTCTACTTTTGGGACAAGGCCAGCAATTATCCCAGTGTATTACTGGTGCTTTATTTTATCGACCCCGTAAAGATGAAAGGCGGGATTTGAACTGAGAATATAAAGGGCCGTAACTCTTTGCTGCAAAGCATGGCATCCGACCCTCTACCTATACTGCCAATCCACCACCTTATTAGGATCATAATGATAATGAGAATAAGAATGCTGCTCTGCTGCTGCTGCTGCTGCTACTACTACTACTACTACTACTACTACTACTACTACTACTACTACTACTAGTACTACTACTACTACTAATGGTTTCTTATATAGGCACAAGGCCAGTAATTTGGAGGCGGGGAGGATAAAGTCGACTAAATCAACCCAGTACGCTACTTGTGCTTTTATCGACCCCGTAAGGATGAAAGGCAAAGTTAATCTCGGCGGGATTTGAACTGAGAACGAAAAGGGCCATATCTCTATGCTGCAAAGCATGGCGTCTGACGCTCTACCGATACTCACAAATGAGGATGATGATGATGATGATTATACATTTTAAAAAGAATTCCGACAAAACCTCATTGTTTCAGATTGATTTGTTTGTATATTTATTCTACTCTTTTTTTATAGTTTGTTTTTGTTTAGCTTGACACTGCACAGGACATCAAGCCACCTGACTGTAATTGTCTTCTTCCATTATGAAGTTGGCCCTATTTTTTCTTTTATTTATTCTTTAATTTTGTTCTCTCTAGTTTATTATATGTTATCATTCTAAAAATAATTGTTTCTACTTTAGGCACAAGGCCAGCAATTACCCAGTGCATTACTGGTACTTTATTTTATCAACCCCGAAAGGATGAAAGGCAAAGTTAACCTCGGCGGGATTTGAACTCAGATCATAAACGGCCGTAACTCTTTGCTGCAAAGCATGGCGTCCGACCCTCTACCGATACTGCCAATCCACCGCCCCATAATAATGTTAATCATAATAATTGTTTCTACTTTTGGCACAAGGCCAGCAATTATTCCAGTGTGTTAATCATTTAGAAAAATTAATTTCACAAGAATTTAAAATTTGATATCAATTAATTCTTCGCAATCTACACGCAATTGAGGAACAAATGGTTTTCCTCATTCAGTGGTATGTGTGATAGTAGAAAAACGCTATATAATGTGTGTAAATAGAATGTTAAAATCTTCATATGTATGGATTCTAAATTTACATTTAATCTACCTCACGAACTTGTTCATTTAAAATGCTACGAATCCTTAAACATGGTTATCTATTCGATATAACTGAATTATATATGTATATTATATATACACATACATAATATATATATATATACATATATATATATATATATATATATATATATATATATATATATATATATATATATATATATACGTATATATATATATGTATATATACGTATATATATATATATACGTATATATATATATATATATATATATATATATATGTATATATATATATATATAAATATATATATATATACACACACACCCATATATATATATATATATATATATATATATATATATATATATATATATATATATATATATATATATATATAATATATATATATATATATATATATATATATACACATATATATACATATATATACATATATATATATGTATACATATATATATATGTATACATATATATATATATATACATATATATATATGTATATATATGTATATATCTATATATCTATATGCATATATATCTATATACTACTAAAACTCTGATCTTGCGTGCTTGCTTGCTTTTTGTTATGTAATACAGCCAAAAGGGCGCATAATGGGTAAATACTTTGAAAGCAAGTTGCCTCTGAAATGGGAATACAAATTGAATAAAACAAGTTTCGCGAAAATCTGACCCCGGACTCCCGAGATTCGCGGGTTTTGGGGGTACCTTCGTAAACAACCACAACGGTGCATACTGGGAAAATACCTCGAAATTAACATAACCCGCAAAACTTCGTAAATAGCCAAAATATTGCATAATGAGAAAATACTCTGAATAAAACAAGTTTGGCGTAAATCGCACATGGACAATATGTTCAATTTTCCAAAAATAGCAAGGAATTCATTTAAATTCAATTTATCTTATTTTATAATGAATATCGAAAGAAATAATTCATTTGTTTTTTGGTTGTTCATTCTGTAAGTAAGAGAGACAGAGAGGGATGAGAGAGAGACAGAGAGAGAGGGGTGAGAGAGAGTGAGGGGGTGAGAGAGAGAGGGAGGATGACAGATAGAGAAAGAGACAGCGCCCTTAACTTTTATTTATTTTAACTCTCCCCCTATCCATAACGTTATTTCTTTCTCTCTCTTTCACAGTTATACTGCCACCGTGTGTATCTGTATGTGTATGTGTGCCAGTGCGTGTGTTTACGTACGTAGAGACATGTGTGTGTGTGTGTGTGTGTGTGTGTGTGTGTGTGTGTGTGTGTGTGTGTGTGTGTGTGTGTGTGTGTGTGTGTGTGTGTGTGTGTGTAACAGTACTTAAGTTAGAGACATATATATATATATATATATATATTTGTGTGTGTGTGTAGGATACCTTCGTAAATAGCCAAAACGGTGCATAATGGAAAAATAGCCCTGTAAGTGATATAATCCTGAAATGGGGATAAAACAGGCTTGACGTAAATCGACATAAAAATATTTCTCGAATGATGAAAATAGTTTAATAATTATTAAAAAAAATGTTTTCAGTGATTTCTCAGTGAATATGATTTCAAAACTACAAGTTGCTTGTACTTTAAGTATCTATATTCGAGCTTTCTTTAAACAGACGATATTTTAATTATCAGAAAAGCATTAAGTGAATATCACTGAAAAATACCAGTTGGTGTTAAACAGTAGGTGTTTATATTTTTACTTTTGTTAAAAATAATATTTCAATTATTTAGAAATATTTTAAAGTGAATTTGATTTCACAAATAGCTTTATTTACAAAGACAATATCTTCTTTTTTTTTAAATTGTTTTCAAGTGAATACGATGGAAAAATATTTCTTGGCATATTTAAAAATATTCTTAAGTGAAAATGACTTAAAAATTACAAATTATTTGTACACTGCTTTAAACAGAATATTTTAATTATTAATAAGCATTTTTAAGTGAATATGATTTAAAAAATACGAGTTGTTTAAACAGACAATATTTTCATTATTTAGAAATATTTCTAAATGAGGATTTAAAAAAAATATTTGTTGAGGTAATAGGGATTTTTTCTAAGGTGAATAATATTTTATATTCTTAAATAATGCCTCGACGAGGAAGAAAGAAAACATCTGGTTGGTCTATCGATAGTGGAAAGAAAGCACGGCTAAGGAGAGCCGAAGAAGGTGAGCAAGATAGTGGTCAACGCCAACAAGATCGGAACAAGCATGCGAATAGAAGGATCGATGAGACTGATAAAGCAAGGGCTGCGCGTCTAGCGGAACAGAGGGAAAGAGACAGAAGAAGGAGAGATCATGAATCGGATGCTCAGAGAACTGAACGTCTTTGCCAACAAACCATTATGGATAGAGCAAGGACAGTTCAAAGACGTGACCTCTCTGCTGATGTTGGACAGATGAATAAGATCTGTGTCTGTTGTCATGCAATGCTTTTTCATGGTGAAACTGCTAACTTTTGCTGTATGAATGGAAAAGTCAGGTTGGGAAATCTGCAACCTTTACCCCAAGAACTTCACAGTTTATTTAGTACTGATCAACCTAAGGCAAACGAGTTCAGGAAGAACCTCAGACAATACAACTGCCTGTTCCAAATGACATCTTTTGAGGCCGAAGAAGTTCGAGTGGATGGAATCCTTCTATCGTTATTCATGGTCAAATTCAGAATTACATCGGTTCCTTAACCCCTAATCCCAACGAACAACCCCAATTTCTTCAAATTTACTTCTTGGATCCTCAGGAGAGTGTTGATTTGAGGATCAGGATACTCCATAACGATGGCATTCAGCGCGACATAGTTGAATTATTGGAAATAATATTCAGACAATATAACCCTTACGTTGCTTCATTTCGAATGGCAAAAGAACAAATTAAAAATATTCCCGAAGTATCGATTATTATTGATCCTGATAGGAGACCAGCAATGGATCATGAGAGAAGATTCAATGCACAAACTGCAAACGAATTTGCCGTTATTATACAAAACAGCACCGAACTTCAAGCAAAAGCACGGCACATTGTGTTGAAAAAAAGGCGGACAATTGCAAATAATCTCAGAGTCCCATCGGTCCTATGACAGTTTGCAGTATGTTCTATTTTTTCCTTTTGGCGATGACGGATGGCATCATCAGCTGTTAATGAGCAACAACAAGAAGTTGACGCCAATGCGCTACTATGCCTATCGAATAATGAACCATGAGAATGAATTCAACCAACTTCTCAGAGGCGGTCGTTTATTTCAGCAATATTTGGGTGCGAAGATTGAAGGAGATAGACTGCAATACACCCGAATGAATCAAACATCATTGCGATCTACAACATACAAGGGCCTTACTGACGCATTGAATGATGATGTCGATTTTCGCAACATCGGCAGGCGAATCATACTCTCTTCCACATTTTGTCGGTGGACCGAGATATATGATGGAGCGATGCCAGGATGCCATGATGTACATACAGAAGTACGGCAATCCTTCGTTCTTCATCACAATGACATGCAATTCAAACTGGCCTGAAATCCGGCAAAACCTATTCCTGAATCAGAAGCCACATGAAAGGCCAGATTTAATTGCCAGAGTATTTGACCTGAAGCGGAAACTGTTAAGAAAGTATCTTACTGGAGTAGATGGCTTATTTGGCAACTGCATTGATTACGTGCTGACAGTCGAATATCAAAAGCGAGGTCTTCCTCATGTGCACTCTTTGCTATGGCTCAATGAAGCCTCCAAGCCCAGACCGCAGAAATACGATAAATTTGTTCAAGCCGAAATACCAGATCCAAACAAAGATCCAGAGGGTCATGAGATGGTGCTGAAGCACATGATCCACGGTCCGAATTGCTCTAATAATTCGCCGTGTTGGAAAGATGGATGGCAGTAAGCGGTACCCTAAGCCTTTCAATGAATATACATTGCGTGGAGAGGACTCTTATCTTGTGTACAGAAGACAGTCTCCAGGAATGGGAGGATTTGAGGGGCACCAAGAAGGAAGGGGAAGCCGAAATATAACTTCGGAATGGGTGGTTCCCTACAATATGAAACTATTAAAACTGTTCAACTGCCACCTAAACGTAGAGATGTGCTCTTCCGTGAAATCGATCAAATACGTTATCAAATATACCATGAAGGGCAGTGATTAGGCAATGTTTGGAGTGAACAGGGAAGATGAGATAATACAGTATTTAACAGGAAGATATATCGGTCCTTCAGAAGCTGTTGCCTTGGTACTTGGATTTCTAATTCATGAGATAGAACCGGCCGTAGTTCGCCTTCAAGTTCATTTACCTGAGGAAAATCAAATCTTCTTTCGGGTCAATGCTGCTGTTAAAGTAAACAATAACATGGCTAAGACGACTCTGACTGAGTTCATGGATCTTTGTGATCGCAATCCGTTTGCAAAAACATTGTATTATGCCGTTGTCCCAAAGTTTTACACTTGGAGTAATAAGAGATGGGAAAGGAGAAAGGTGGGGAAAACAGTTGAGCAGTATCCAGGGATTTTTGAGGCGAACGTTTTGGGACGAGTATACACAGTTTCTCCACGAAGTGGTGACCTGTATTATTTAAGACTCCTTCTGCATCACGTCAAAGGGCCAGTATCCTTCAACTCTTTGAAAATGTGTGATGGAGAACTCCTGCCATTATTCAAAGACGTCTGCAGAGAGAAAGGTTTGCTTCAATCGGATGATTATTGGTAGCAGACTCTGGAAGATGCTGAGCGAAGAAGGCTTCCCAAAGCCATGAGAGATCTATTCATCGTGCTCCTCACAAATACGGAAATTGACAATTCCAGTGCTTTATGGGTTCGATTTAAGCATCCACTGTCTTCACATAGAAAATAGGGCTACCAGAAACTCTAATCTTTTGATTAGCGAGAGACATTATGATCAATGTCTTCGGTATTTTGAAGACAAACTTAACGACCTGGGCAAAAGTCTTAATGACTTTAACTTGCCAAGGCCAAATAATATTGTTGCTAATCAGGATATTGGCAATTTGGAGTTATTGCATGAATTGCAATACAGCAGAGAAGAGCAGCGACGATTTGTAGAAGAGACGGAGCCTCTATTGAATAGTGAACAAAAACACGTGTATGACTTCGTTTGTAACAGTTTAGAGACAAACATATCTGCATTGATTTTCATTGACGCTCCAGGTGAAACAGGAAAGACATTCCTGATTAACTTAATTCTTTCAAAAGTCAGGGGAAACGGTGGCGTGGCTATTGCTGTTGCGTCATCTGGCATTGCCGCAACACTGATGCCTGGTGGAAGAACAGCGCATTCTAGGTTCAAAATACCGATAGTAAAAACTCAAAGACGGCAAACCCCTTCCAGCATACAAGACTGATTGTTTGGGATGAGTGTCCTATGATTCGGAGGGAAAGCTTCGAAGCTGTTGATCTCACTCTGCGTGACATATGCGACAACAATGAGGCATTCGGTGGAATTTTGACAATTTGCTGTGGCGATTTCCGTCAGCTTCTTCCGTGAAAAGGGGAAATGAAGCGAACGTGGGAAATGCTTGCATTAAAAAACCTACTTATGGCAAAGCTTCAAAATATTTCAGTTGAAAACAAACATGCGATTGAGTGGGGGAGCAGGTGACTATTCACAGTTCCTATTGGATATTGGAGAAGATAAGATTAAAAAAACTGAAAATGAGGAAATTATTTTGCCAAAAGAAATGGTTCTCCAAGCAACAACTATGGAAGAATGTATTGATTTCATCTACCCCGCATTCAATAAACCAGCGGAAGTGTTTTCGAACAATTGCATCTTAGTACCTCTCAATGAAATGATGAGAAGCATCAATTCCACCTGTATCAGACTCTTCTCTGGAACTATAAAAGAGTACCGATCCTATAATTCTGTGAGTGATGTGGCCAATGCCACTCATTTCCCGACTGTATTCCTTGATTCGGTTGAACTATCAGGACTGCTACCACATAACCTGGAATTGAAAAAAGGATCGCCAATAATTCTTATGAGAAACTTGAATCCTCCAAGGCTTTGCAATGGAACGCGCATGATCATGGAAGAACTGCACGACAATCTCATAGTAGCAAGAATCAATACTGCTGCTTTCAGAAATGAGATCGTTATGATACCTAGAATAAGAATTAATCTATCCGAAGGTGAGGATATCCCTTTGCAGCGAAGCCAATTCCCAGTTCAATCGTGCTTCGCTATAACTATTCATAAAGCACAAGGACAAACTAGGGAAAACGTCTTGGTTTATCTGGAACGACCTGTATTCCAACACGGTCAACTGTATGTAGGCCTTAGCCGCGGAAAACGAAAAGAAAATGTGAGTGTTTCTGAAGGATACCCAGTCAACTAAGAATGGTGTCATCAAAAGCATTCTTTTGAACAAACTGTAACAGCGTAAATATGAGAAAATGTTGATTCCGACGTCAGAAAATGAAAGGAAAAGGAAAAACTAAGACAAGTAAGAATAATTTCTTTCACATTTTTGTAAATAAAACGAGCTTTTCATTAACATTGCAACTTTTTAAGCAGAAAAATCTTTCAGAACAAACAGTCAAGCATCCATAGAGATATAGAAAAAAAGAATTTTGAAGTGGAGTGATTGTATAGCTATTAGTGAAAAATGATTTGATATTTTCTTTGTGAAAATACTTGTGAATAATACAGTGAAAAGACAAGTTTCGCGTAAATCGGACCACGGGATCCCGAGATACGCGGGTTTTTTCGGGTACCTTTATAAATAACCAAATCAGCGCATAATGGGAAAATTCTTTGAAAGTAAGGTACCATTAAAATGGGAATACAAACGCAGATAGTGGTTGTTAGAGAGAGAGAGGGAGAGAGCTGGTGGTGTTGTTGAATGAAATTATGACAGGTGACTTCAAAGAATTGAATACAGCATTAATGTATCTAGCTTGAATTTGGTGACTGAATATTAAGTTATATGTATCTTATAACTTGTGTTAGGACAGGATGTATGTGTGTGTGTGTGTGTCTGTAACCAGTGTATATAGGCCATAGACACCCACACACACAAACACACATATATATACACGTACATATACACACACACATACACGTATATATATATTGGCTTTTCAATGTCATTTTACATTATATACATTTTGTGTATTTTTAAGGGAATTACATTATTTTTAAGGGAATTACATTACATTTTTAAGGGAATTACATTATTTTTAAGGGAACATGACCCAACGGGTCACGGGTGGTCTAGTATATACCTATATATATTTATATATATACATATATATATATACATATATATATATACATATATATATATACATATATATATATATATATATATATGTATATACACACACACATACATATATATATATACTCAGATACATATATATGTATATATATATATATATATATATATACAGATACATATATATATATATAATATAAGATCAAAAGATGGTTAAAAGAGTTCCAAGTATTTTATTATGTGCATTTCAAAAACAAATATCATCATGAGATGATATCTGCGTTTTCATCAGATACAATAGGGATACATGATATGAAGGTTAAAAAACACTTGTGAATAGTGAAGTTTTAAATCAACATATGAAAAATAATTTAAGATTGATGTGTGATATTGGGAAAAAAAGTGAGAGTGGGGGGTTGGAAAGAGGGAGAAAGAGGAAGAGATGAGAGTAGAGATTGGTGGGGGAGGAGTATAAGAAGGAAGGATGAAAGAGGAGGAGAGATGGGTGATAGAGAGAGAGAGATAACCTTTACAACTGAGAAAAATATATATTGTCTCACAGAGAGAAGTTAAAAAGCCGTTGGAAGATAATAGATAATTTTAAAGAATTTGAAATTAAAAAGGGGGTTAAGAATAATATTAAATTAAGGTTTGTATATTGAAGGGTTTAATAATATGTGCGAGGAAAAGAAATTGTTATTATGTATTATCAAAATAAAAATATTAATGTTATTAAGGATATACTGTGAACAGAAGTAGAAAAGTGGATGAGTTATGAATTTAGAGGAATTATTTAGTGTTTAAGTTTGTTTTTATGTAATGTAATATGTGCGCGTTATAAAAGTAAATAAGTGACGCTGTACTAGTTTCAAGCTTATTAGCTATCGTCAGCAACGTATACCTTATCGTTTTCAGCGCGCCCGGCCGATTATCTCACTCGATATGCAAATTAGGCTGCTCAGCCGTTAATATGCATCAGGAAAGTATATACTTTCAGACGTTCAATTACCTGCAGGAAGGTATACGTTGCTGACGATAGCTAATAAGCTTGAAACTAGTACAGCGTTCCTTTGTCAGTGTTGAACAAATGAGCAACGATGGTTGCTAGACTATGTATGGCTTAATTCGGGATGTTTGTTTACAAACACACCGAGCATTATAATAAATGTTCGGTGAATCCATACGTACATATATATATGTGTGCATGTATATATATATATATACATACTACTGTACGTCTGTATACATATATGTATGTACGTATACATACTTATATTTAAGTAACAGTCGGACTAAGAGTGAGAAATGAAATTTCGGCGCGCCCGGCCGATTAACTCACTCGATATGCAAATTAGGCTGCTCAGCCGTTAATATGCATAAGGAAAGTATATACTTTCATACGTTCAATTATCTGACAGGAAGGTATATGTTGCTGACGATAGCTAATAAGCTTGAAACTAGTACAGCGTTCCTTTGTCAGTGTTGAACAAACGAGCAACGATGGTTGCTAGACACTGCGGCTTAATACGGGATGTTTGTTTACAAACACACCGAGCATTATAATAAATGTTCGGTGAATCCATACGTACATATATATATGTGTGCTTGTATGTATATATATATACATACTACTGTACGTCTGTATACATATATGTATGTACGTATACATACTTATATATATATATATATATATACTCACTCACACACACGAAAACACACACACATACACATATATAATGATAATAATAATTGTTTCTACTTTTAGCACAAGGCCACCAATTACCCCAGTACATTACTGATACTTTATTTTATCGATCCCGTAAGTATGAAAGGCAAAGTCAACCTCGGCGAGATCTGATCTGAGATTGTAAAGGCCCGTAACTCCGTGCTACATAGCAAGGCGTCCGACCCTCTAACGATACTGCCAAATAATAATAATAATTGTTTCTATTTTTCGCACAAGGCCAGCAATTATCCAGTACATTAATGGTACTTTATTTTATCGACCCCCGTAAGGATGAAAGGCAAAGTTAACCTCGGCGGGATTTGAACTCATAATAATAATAATAATAATAATAATAATAATAATAATGATTTCTTTATTATTTATTTATTTATTTATTTATTTTAATAATAATAATGGTCAGTAAAATTGAAGTTGCAGCTGCGATTAGCATTTTCGAAATCAATCTTCGGAAGGTGGCACGAAGCACTCAATGAGTTGATATCGATAAATCGTTAAATTATAGCTCAGAATAATAACAATACGTTAGGGGTGTGACACAGAGAAAATTGTGACCGGAGAGATGTTGCCACCTTGCTACTACAACAACGAAAATACACACAGGTTAAAGACAAATCTGGGCCTGTTTGATAGATATTACATTAACATCTTCCATTGGTTTCTGAGAATCTGAAAGCTGCACTCGAAGTTGCGCAATATGCAAGTCAGTAATGTATCCTAAAATGGAACGAGGATATCCTTTTGTCAACAGACGTTTCGTTCCGTATTCTATGATATATATATATATATATATATATATATATATATATATAGACCCTCCATCTCAACTCACCTTTTGAAAAGCAGAAGAACTGCGAAACCGGTAAAGGAACCAAATAAATATATATATTTTAAAAAAAAATAAGACTTCGGTTGCATTTTCGATTTCATCTCTTTTTCTTTATACTTTCACTCGTGTAGGACACCTCGGTTATTTTTCATTTTGTAAAAAAAAAAAAAAACCTCACTTTCTAATATATATATATATATATATATATATATATATATATATATATATAATAAGGGTTGACGGACCCAGCATATTTATCAATGCCAGTACCGGCTGTATCTCAGCGCACTCAATGGGCAATGTAAGATACATTACCAGAGTATACACATAGTTATTTGCCTCAACACAACACACGTAAAATGGGTGCCTATAAGATTCCCGGACTCGAGTTTCTGCAGCACTAATGCAGCAGTAAGGTGCACTGCAACATCTGTCTGCATATATTATGCAACAATGCACATGCGGCTTATGCGGCTTCATCAGCGGGTATCGCCTAATCAATAACCAATCGATCGACATAATCCAAACACCGGCCCCAGTGTATATATATATATATATATATATATATATATATATATGTAATAATATAATGCTTTCAGAACGAAAACGCAAACAAATATAATATATGCAATGGAAAGGGAAAGTAAAAAAGAAACAGAAAAACACATAAGCGAGTAATGCACATATCTAGGACCGCATAGTAACAATAGGCAGGTTTCAGGAGTGGACAAACGAGGCGCTAGAAAAAGATAGTAATATAGCGAGGTGTACTGGGAATCCTCTCTAATAATTTCTCGCAGCGTTACCTCGGGTGATGACGAGGCTGAGGTGCTGGAACAACCAAGTGCCCTCACGAGCATCACCAGTTACCTCTGTTTGGCTAGCCACCAGTGACGATAAGAACCTCGCTGTCAGTAGTAAGACTCTCCCAGACATCTCGAACTCCACAGGCTGGGAAATGCAGTTGACCGACATATCACGGTATTTCAGGATTTTGTTCCGTTCAGCTGCTGATGTTGTAGCTCCCGCCTTTACCGCTGCCTCCAGGATGTGGGAAGCAGCTAAAGAGTTACTAACTGTCACGCCCCAGACCATCCGGTCTTTTCCCATCAATTCTGGACAAACTAGACGGTTCTAAAATTGAGGGGATGTTTGCCCGGGCTAAAGCTCTTAAGCGGTAATAGGACAGTGTGTGTATGTGCGCGTGCCTGAGTTTATCGGCGTTCTTAAACTAGAGACGTGTGTGTGTCAATGTTTTTGAGTTCGAGTCATATATATGTGTGTATGCCCCGCCTTTCATTTTACACTTATATACAATCACACAAGCAAACACACACATTGGGTAATGGACGGATGGACAGAAGTCTCAAATATATATACAAGTGAATGAAGTTCTGAAGCAGTTAGAGAAGTTCAAGTATCTCGGGGCCGTGTTCATGAGTGATGGAATGCAGGAGGCTGAATTAAGTGCAATAATTTCAAAAGCTGATACGCCAGCTTCAGCATTCAGTAATCAGTAATACGCCAGCTTCAGCATTCAGTAATCAGTAATACGCCAGCTTCAGCATTCAGTAATCAGAAGAAGGGAGGTAAGTGTTAAAGCGAAACACGCTGCCTTCCTGGCATTCCTGCCAAGCCTTACCGAGGATCATGAATCTTGAGTAATGACCAAAAGAATACAATTACAAATACAAGTGGCAGAAATGGGGTTCCTCCGAAGGGTCTTTGGAGTACGTTACGCGATAAAGTGCTTAGTTCAGAGACCAGAGAGTCACTCCAGGTAGAGCAGCTACTTCTCCGAATTGAGATATCACAGCTCCGATACTATGGACATGTGGTTAGAATGTCTCAGGAAAGAATCGCTGGACAGATTTTAGAGGCAAAACAAACCGGCAAGAGACCTAGGGGTAGACCATGAGAAAGATGGTTGGATAACATCCAAGAGCTTGGCTGGTCATGCTTTGGGATCCATCTGGATCAGTTAGAGATGTTTGCTTCTGACAGACTCGCTGGAAGGAGAGTTTGAAAAGGACTCTGCCCCCACGATCCTCTCTAGAAATAAGTGGGCGAAGAAGATATTGTCAATTTACTTTTCGATTTACATATATCTATATGTATATATATTTGCATATGATACCAATATACGAACTACATATGTTAGCAGAAAATCGCTCGCGGTCGGTTTTTCTGCTAGTATATATAAATATATGATACATATATATATATATATATATATATACACCGACTTACACCCCACCCCGCGTACACACCGGTTTCCCTTTTACCTGAACATGGAACCTCATTCTTCCCCAACTCTCACATTCACATACACACACACACACACACACACACACGTACACCTACACCCATACACAAACACCACCTTCAGCCCTCCCTGCTCGGACCCCCCTACACGCCTCACACACTTTCACCCCTTGTTTATTTTTGGTTTTATTTTTATTTTTATTTTTATTTGTACTTTTAAAAATGTTTCCCTTACTCATTAAAATTTGTTTTCCCCTCTTTTCTCCTCCTCCTTTTTTAAATGTCTTTCCACCACTCCCCCACACACCCTAGGAACTCTCCTCCTACCCTCTGTTCTCCTGATGAAGGGCTCATGCCCGAAACGTCGTCCCCCCCCCCCCGCACTCTCAAGCAAACGTGAAACTAAAAACCATATCATTTGTACTGCTTCTCTGTTTTTTGTTCTCTGTTCATTTATTCAACTATATATATATACTAGCAGATGTACCCGGCGTTGTTCGGGAAAGGAATGACAGCCTGTTTGTCCGTATAAAGAGAGCCAAATGTTGAGCAAAGAATTGAAATGTAATTGTAAAAAGAAGTTTAACAAAATGGGTGTACAGTGACATGATTGAGTGAAATAAACGGCAACATAAAAACAATTCATGGTGTAGCTTGAGTTAATTGACGTGAATGATTTCAGGTCCGGCCTTGCTGTAGTAGGTATGAGTAAGGGGATAAAGATGGAATAGACGCACCGTATGTCCTTCAGTAGACTAAACCCTATGCGTAAGATGGCGCTGCCACTACCATGTTGACCATCCACTGGACATAGAAATATTATTCCTTGAAGCAACTATTCCCCCTCAAAGCCAGAATACACGATGAGAATGAGCAAAAAGGTTAAGTTAATCAAAACGAAGACACTGTTGCCGAGAATGTTGCTGCACGATTTTCAGAGGCCATAGCGAGTCAAACTGCTAGGTTAGGGGGCCATAGCGAATCAAACTGCTAGGTACACAATTAGCTAATGAGAGGTCGCCTCAATAGCACGTGCCAAATCGGCCTAGTACTTCAAAAGTTAAAAGGAGCCTAGTATTTGTACACAGACAGATACACACACAAAATCAATTTTTCGGCCCCAAAATTTGTTTTTGTCCAAAACCTGCTCTGGCATATAAGCAACATGTGTGCCAAATTTGGTTGAAATCGGCCTAGTACTTCAAAAGTTAAAAGGAGCCTAGTATTTGTACACAGACAGACAGACACACACACACACAGACCGACTTGCTTATATATATATAGATATATGTGTGTGTATGTGTGTGTGTTTGTGCGCGTGAGTGTACGCGCGCGTTTTAGTATGTGTGAGAGTCTGGGTCTATTTTTATATGCATGCATGTATGGACGTAGTTATAGATATATGTATAAAATGTTCTGTTCGCTTTGCTAAAAGCCAGTGTTAATTAGCTTGAATATATATTTCTGCAATTTGAATTCTATACACTGACACATTTATATGAGTACCCCCCCCCCCACACGCAAACACACACGCGCACAAACGCACACATACATACACACGGAGAGGATAATTTATAGGGGACGTCACGAGTTTCATTTTCGTGAAATAAACATTTCGTGTATATATTGCAGCCGATGTCTTTGTTTCAACTATCTAGATATCTCCCCAAAGTATCATTCTCAAAATTTACTTGTCACATCCAACCATTAATTCAGATCAATGATGATGTTTTAAATGACGAACGCCAAAAATTCTCAATGAATAAATATTTATGCATATCTTTCTATCTATCTATCTATCTATCTATCTATCTATCTACATTATCTATCTATCTATCTATCTATCTATCTATCTATCTATCTATCTATCTATCTATCTACGGTTGACTGGAGCGATCGTCAACAGCAGGTGGTGGGTATCTCTAAAGAGAGAGATTAGAGTAGTCTCGATAGAATTTAGTAAGGTTCTAGCTGCGGATAGGAATAGGAAGGAAAGGGAGCTAATAGATAGAGTAGAAGAGGCAATTAGAAGCGGCGACGTGGCCAGAGTGCTAGCGTCGAGAACGGCTTTGAGCCAGTTTTTCGACGCGAAGCACGAAGGCTGCGTTGTCCGAAGTAAAATACGTGCTCTAGGGAACGAGGGGACCAAAGCTGTTAGCTGGGCCCGCGTGACAGAGGCCAACAGTGGAACTAAATCCACCATCCGGTCTTTGCGAGACCTGGATGGACGGGCGATTCTTGAGCCTAAGCAGATGTGTGAGGCCTTTCAAAGGCACTTTGCCCGACTGTTCGGGAGGGGCGGGGAGCCGGTTGGGAACGTGGACTTCGGTCCATACCTCGACGGCCTGCCGCGCCTCTCGGACAGGGAGGCGAAGTCCTGCGAAGAGCCGATTTCGGCCGCTGAGATAGAGGACGTGCTGAGCCAATGCGGCAAACGCAAATCCCCGGGTCTCGATGGTCTTCCTTACGAATTATATCTAGCTATGCCGGACTTGTTCCCCGATCTCCTCGAGGCGGTCTACTGCAACTGGCAACAGAACGGGAGAATTCCCTGTACTGTGACCAAGGGCGTAGTCACGCTAGTGAGGAAGGACGAGAACAAGGGGGACGAAATAAGTAACTTCAGGCCCATAACACTGCTAAATACAGAGTTACAGATTTTGGCCAAGGTGCTAGCAAAGAGGTTGGCGCTTGTCGTGGGCAACCTGGTGGGAGATGCGCAGACATGCGCTATCCCGTCCAGGTCCATCCATGACAACCTCCACCTCATGCGATACATCATAGAGAGGGTTGGGAACGAACCCGGCTTTGGTGGGGCTCTGATCAACTTGGATCAATCTAAGGCGTTCGATAGGGTCGACCATGGTTACCTGGATGCGGTGCTAGCGGCGGCAGGCTTCGGACCCGTTTTCAGGGGCTGGATCACTGCTATGCACAGCAGCCGCATCTGCTCTAGGGTCAAGGTGAACGGCTACCTCTCGGAGCCGTTCAAAATCGCGCGGTCCATCCGACAAGGGTGCCCTCTCTCCTCCCTTCTGTATGTGTTGACTCTCGAGCCACTACTGCGGAAGTTGGAGTTGTTGCAGGGCATCCCTTTGGAACCGGGATTGCGGAAAGCGGTGTCGGCCTACGCCGATGACGTGACAGTAATGGTGTCGACGGCCTCCGAAATCGAGGCGGTCGGCACCTTACTGGAGGAGTACGAAAAGTTCACAGGGGCTAAGCTGAACCGGGACAAGTCGATCGGTTTGCAACTCGGCACGTGGAGGGGCAAAACGATGCCCTCCGATGGCGTCGTCGGACGCTGGACGGAGGGCCCGGTGAAGTTGCTCGGGGTCTGGTTCGGACCGGACCTCCAGGTGGAGAAAAACTGGGCGGAGGTTACGAACAGGGTGTTTGCACTGACCCAGAAGTGGGCCAGTTGCAAACTATCCCTGAAAGGTCGGGCGGAGGTGGCGAACACCTACATAGCGTCCGTCATCTACTACCGCCTGACCGTAGTGCCCTGCCCAAGGGAAACCCTCACCAAGATGGAGCGCGCGCTCTTCCAATTCCTTTGGAAGAGGCGGGCTCCTATGGTGAGGAGATCCATCTGCTTATGGTGAGGAGATCCGATCTGTGGGGCTATGTCGAACAACTGCTGTCAAGGGTGGGACCGATCCGGTTGACCACCGAGTCTATTGTAATGATCAAGCCGCCTCCCCCCTTCAAAGATGAAGCAGAGGCGGTGTTTCTGTGCGTAATAGCCATGGCGAAAGAGGTTGTATGGTGGACGCGTCTGAAAGGACTGAGGTCGGGCACCTTTCTCTCTGGCCAACAACTGGTCCGTTTCTTCCGATATCATTTCGGAAGAAGGATCAGGATGGAGAGAGAGGTGCTGCACCCCAGCCGTTTCTATGAAAGATGGGTGAAAGTGGCGAGAATGGCCCGTGTGAATGGGCCTTCACTCTACATCAGACTATAGGTGAGGAAGATGAAAGACCAAGGGAGCACCCCTTCTCTGTGCTCCTGAGGAGAAGGGTTGCACACTTTTTTCGGGGGTGTGTGCGACCCCCCAAGGCGCCTCCTCTCTATTGAGGATTTTGTTAAAAATTTTATTTTTTGTTATATCTTATTTTATTTTTATATTTTGTTATTGCCTCCTCCTTATTGAGGACGCCTTTTTGTGTAAACTCCCCCCTTTGTACTTGTCCCACTTTTGATGCCCTAGTGGCAAATAAAAGAAATATATCTATCTATCTATCTATCTATCTATCTATCTATCTATCTATATCTCTGGGATGGACACACGCGTATAACTTGCTGAGTAAGTTCTGTTTAAATTTCTATAGAAATTCTTGTCTGATAACTTTAATTTTTGTACCATTTTGTAGAGGGACTGCCAGGTCAAACTTTGATCTGGTCAGTCTCTCAAAATATTCTACGCCTTTAGGCGAAATAGTTAAACAAAAAAAAAAGGTTTTTCTTGTTGAAAAGTCAATATTTTTTAAATGGCCGAAGCTTCTTCACCAAAATTCGAAGGAGGAAAGGGGAAGATGAACTTACAGCTTCCCCCTGCCACTGTCACAGTAGCAGAGGTCAAGAAGAAAGGTCAGCCAGAGGAAGAATTCTCTCCACCTGTTAACCGACAACTTGACGTTGCCATGGCAACAACCCAAAGAACCAGCAGCAACAGCAACAACAACAACAATGCGACGGACGAAAACAACACCAATAACAATAACAATAACAACAACAACAAGACCAATAACGGTGACAACAACAACAATGATAACAACAACACCACCAACGACAACAACAACACAAACAAACAAAATTTCTCCTTCGCCGAGACGACAAGGAAAACCCTCGACTATCTGCCAGTAGATATAACAAAAGCGAAGGAGCTACTGGCGGATGCGAAAAAATATATAGTGTACGGGGAAAATGGTTCATTCACAATCCATTCCCCCCCGGAACTAAAAAGCCAGAGACTCCTAAACACGGTCATGTTTAGGACAATCTCGAACAAAAGTAAAAAACCAGCTCAACCATCACAGAGCGAGATAGAGCTGGTTTTAAAAGACGTCATGAAGGACATCACCTTCATTCAGAAGGATAGACTCTACGGGAGTCTATCCATTCTCATGAAGGACAGGGACACAGCAGTGAAACTGTCCATCAAACCAATCGCATCCACCGCATACGCCTTCTACCCTACGTACATGGGTAGAAGAACACAAAAAATAAAAATCCACACCATCCTGCCGATTATGGACATATGGTGGGTTTTGACAGGTTTTCTGGACCTGGAGGATGACATGCTGGTGTCCATGGGAAAGGCATCGGGTGACGCGTTCAGTGGAACGAGCCTCGAACTTGTAGTTCAAATGAGGCCCGAAAGGATCGCCCAGATCCCTGAACGCGTCATACTGGATGATCTAACCTTCATCAACATTACCGTTGAGGGTAGACGGCCCTCGTGTTACCTCTGCGGAACCAGAGGTCACCTGAGGGCTGTCTGTCCCCAACTTAATAAGAAAACCCCAATCCTGCCTACACCACCAACAACTGCACAACCAACACAATCACCACAACTACCACTACAAAAACAACCACCACAGCTCAAACCAAAACAAAACAATGTCCAACCCATCCCCTCCACTCAAAAAACAAAAACAATTTCCAAAACACCCGTACCGCAAACACAACCCGAAAATATACCCCTCCAACGCGGAAGATGACCCTAGTTCGTCGTCAGACGAGGAGGAGCACTTCCACACAATCAAAAGAAAAAAAAGAAAACACACCTCAGACACACAAATGAAAAAAACCCCTCCCCAAAACATAACACTGACACCAACACAAAAGAGCTCACAACAACAGCAAACAAAAAACACCACACAAAAACAAAAACATGCATACACATACATAAATACAAGAAACAAAAAACTGTTAAACATTGTGTACAACAACAATCTAATAAAAACACAAGGGCCTAACTTCACCCAGGCAGGGGATTTCCCCCACCTCAAAATGATTAAGGCCCCACAGGACACCTATAAAACTTTAAAAAACAATTTTAAAAAGGACGTGGGTCCCCCCTGCGTCGGGCCCATTAACCGCGTCCTCCTAAAAAGCTATCCCACCCCCTCCCCAAACACCCACACAACTCCAAGCTCCCCAACCACACAACACACTGATGCCCCCACACTTCCACAAACCACCACCCCACCCAACAACCCATCCCCCACCCTAATGGAAATTGTGCAGCCCGATACCCGGGACGCAGAGAGGTAAGTGCCTTTTCTCTTCACCACCAACATGGCTATGCTAAGAGTAGGCTGTTTAAATGCGCGTGGCCTGGGCTCAACTTGGAAGCAAGCAATGCTTCTAAATGACCTCAGGTCACAACGTATAGATGTGATGGTTATTTGCGAGGCCCGGATCAGCAACGTGCGACAGCTGGCCCCCACCTTTGATGACTTTGAGATGCACGCATCTCTCTGTCAGCCCGGAGGTGGAGGTGGAGTTGTCGTTCTGCTGCAAAAACATCTGGGTCTCGCAACACAGATGGTACATTTGGACCCGGAGGGTCGACTAGTGGTTCTAGACCTTGGCAGTGGTAAAGGCGGAGCGTTTAGGTTGGTAGCCGCCTACGGCCCTTTAGGGTGAATGCGGCCGGACTTCTTTCATCGTCTGGAGACTTTTCTGGGGACGTCCCGCTCCTTGCTATTAGTGGGGGACTGGAATGGTATCCTAGATGCACGCTGGGACTACGTAGGGGCCTGCCCCGATAGAGAGGGGTGTAATAGCCTCAAAGGGTTAATCGGTCGATTTGACCTGGCCGATAGATATCGACTAGATTTCCCGACTGCGCCAACCTGGACTTGGGCAAATCGTAGCGGATCATCTAGGTCGTACCTAGATAGGTTCTTAGTTAGAATTAAGGATAAGGACTTTTTAAGTTGTCCAAAAATGCGCATGGTTGGCTATTCGGACCACAAATTAGTGATCTGCATGGTCAACCTTGACAGAACTCATAGACAGGGCCCCGGTTACTGGAAGCTCAACTTGTCCTTGCCGGCAAGTAGAGCCTACAGGAATCGGATTAGTACGTTAGTTAAGGAACGGTTGACTGGAGCGATCGTCAACAGCAGGTGGTGGGTATCTCTAAAGAGAGAGATTAGAGTAGTCTCGATAGAATTTAGTAAGGTTCTAGCTGCGGATAGGAATAGGAAGGAAAGGGAGCTAATAGATAGAGTAGAAGAGGCAATTAGAAGCGGCGACGTGGCCAGAGTGCTAGCGTCGAGAACGGCTTTGAGCCAGTTTTTCGACGCGAAGCACGAAGGCTGCGTTGTCCGAAGTAAAATACGTGCTCTAGGGAACGAGGGGACCAAAGCTGTTAGCTGGGCCCGCGTGACAGAGGCCAACAGTGGAACTAAATCCACCATCCGGTCTTTCCGAGACCTGGATGGACGAGCGATTCTTGAGCCTAAGCAGATGTGTGAGGCCTTTCAAAGGCACTTTTCCCGACTGTTCGGGAGGGGCGGGGAGCCGGTTGGGAACGTGGACTTCGGTCCATACCTCGACGGCCTGCCGCGCCTCTCGGACAGGGAGGCGAAGTCCTGCGAGGAGCCGATTTCGGCCGCTGAGATAGAGGACGTGCTGAGCCAATGCGGCAGACGCAAATCCCCGGGTCTCGATGGTCTTCCTTACGAATTATATCTAGCTATGCCGGACTTGTTCCCCGATCTCCTCGAGGCGGTCTACTGCAACTGGCAACAGAACGGGAGAATTCCCTGTACTGTGACCAAGGGCGTAGTCACGCTAGTGAGGAAGGACGAGAACAAGGGGGACGAAATAAGTAACTTCAGGCCCATAACTCTGCTAAATACAGAGTTACAGATTTTGGCCAAGGTGCTAGCAAAGAGGTTGGCGCTTGTCGTGGGCAACCTGGTGGGAGATGCGCAGACATGCGCTATCCCGTCCAGGTCCATCCATGACAACCTCCACCTCATGCGATACATCATAGAGAGGGTTGGGAACGAACCCGGCTTTGGTGGGGCTCTGATCAACTTGGATCAATCTAAGGCGTTCGATAGGGTCGACCATGGTTACCTGGATGCGGTGCTAGCGGCGGCAGGCTTCGGACCCGTTTTCAGGGGCTGGATCACTGCTATGCACAGCAGCCGCATCTGCTCTAGGGTCAAGGTGAACGGCTACCTCTCGGAGCCGTTCAAAATCGCGCGGTCCATCCGACAAGGGTGCCCTCTCTCCTCCCTTCTGTATGTGTTGACTCTCGAGCCACTACTGCGGAAGTTGGAGTTGTTG
This sequence comes from Eledone cirrhosa, assembly GCA_964016885.1. Lineage (NCBI taxonomy): Eukaryota > Metazoa > Mollusca > Cephalopoda > Octopoda > Eledonidae > Eledone > Eledone cirrhosa. The sequence continues at coordinate 46,114,165 of OZ024747.1, read as the reverse complement.
CAGGGCATCCCTTTGGAACCGGGATTGCGGAAAGCGGTGTCGGCCTACGCCGATGACGTGACAGTAATGGTGTCGACGGCCTCCGAAATCGAGGCGGTCGGCACCTTACTGGAGGAGTACGAAAAGTTCACAGGGGCTAAGCTGAACCGGGACAAGTCGATCGGTTTGCAACTCGGCACGTGGAGGGGCAAAACGATGCCCTCCGATGGCGTCGTCGGACGCTGGACGGAGGGCCCGGTGAAGTTGCTCGGGGTCTGGTTCGGACCGGACCTCCAGGTGGAGAAAAACTGGGCGGAGGTTACGAACAGGGTGTTTGCACTGACCCAGAAGTGGGCCAGTTGCAAACTATCCCTGAAAGGTCGGGCGGAGGTGGCGAACACCTACATAGCGTCCGTCATCTACTACCGCCTGACCGTAGTGCCCTGCCCAAGGGAAACCCTCACCAAGATGGAGCGCGCGCTCTTCCAATTCCTTTGGAAGAGGCGGGCTCCTATGGTG
>OZ024747.1:46106167-46108667 GCA_964016885.1 Eledone cirrhosa | reverse complement strand
CTCGGACATAACACCCGTAATTTAATTTTGGATATATATACGGCCCCCTTAATTGTAGAGCTAACTCAGTTGAAATGACTCGGCTGCTATTTCTAGCTGTCAATAATCATAGTCACGGCACTGAGATGACGCTGGTACGATGTGTGTATTTAAAAAAAATGCAACACGTGCTACGGATCTTTCGCAGATTTGCATTTGCTGTGTAAACACAGATAGTTAAACCTTCTCCCTTGTTGATAATCCGAGATTTGACTACTGTGATTTACCGATTAATGGTGAAATATATTTCTTTAATGAAATATATACAAGGAAGATTAATCATTTTAAAAGGTATCTATATTTGAAGTTCTAGTTAAGCTTTAATTAGTTACCTACCTAGCTGTGTGCTTACACACTTTACAAATTATCCCCTGTGATTGTTTCATGTGTTTACTTTAGATATATATATGTGTCAATCAATTTCTAGTTGATATATATATATATATATATATATATATATATATATATATATATATATATATTTAGTATTGGTTGTTTACCGACACCTCAGTATGCAGATTGGAGCACTCGATGAAGTACGCAGGTTGGTTTGTTTACTCCGGAGTAATGTAAAATAATTAAGTCAAATATGTAAAATTTGCCTCCGTTTATTATAAATTAAAAATTACTGCTATATATATTTCGGTGACAGCCATCATTGGCTGTGACCTCTTCAGGCAGTCCGAATTGGTGTGGAAAAGACAGGTACACAAGTTGTTGAAGTGTGTTTTACTCCGTCAATACATCGATATGTCCAGCTTCTGGTTGTGTTGTTCATCCGAGGAACTGGAATCATTTATATATATATATATCACGATACATTAACGGACCCATAGACTCTCGCTATTCCCTGTCATTAATGTGCTCATAGGAGAAGGAATCCTGAGCTCTTTAAAATACAATATGTTGAAAAGGTAACACACTACAGCGAGATAGTGCGCCATCAATAAAACATCGAAAAACCATCACTGTATGGAATCTATAACATATGAAAGGCAGGGTAGACACACGGTAATTAAAAATATAAATTAAAGTGTATATACATACCTCTATAGCTATATAACACACACGTACAAATCCAAAGAGATCTGTTTCGCCAATAAGTTGTTGACAGAAAAAAATAGCCCATGGTTCATTAGCGTGTGTAAGGCTATATATTTCAGACAACTCTAAGAGAATTTAAAGCTACTGTCCAGCTACACGTGGGAGAGAGAAGTCACAGCGTGTTTAGGGCAGGGAACCAGTGGTGACTGAAGGACGAGCTGCTAGAAAGGGCAGCCCAAAACCACTCAGAGGAGTGTGCTCAACCAAACAGAGAGAGAGAGAGAGAGGAAAGACTGTTATAAGGAGCGAAATATCACGATAAATTAACGGACCCATAGACTCTCACTATTCCCTGTCAATAATGTGCTCAAAGGAGAAAGAATCCTGAGCTCTTTAAAATACAATATGTTGAAAAGGTAACACACTAGAGAGAGATAGTGCGCCATGAATAAAACAGGGAAAAACCACCAGTGTATGGAATCTATAACATATGAAAGGCAGGGTAGACACACGGTAATTAAAAATATAAATTAAAGTGTATATACATACCTCTATAACTATAGTTATAGAGGTATGTATATATACACTTTAATTTGATTCCATACACTGGTGGTTTTTCCCTGTTTTATTGATGGCACACTATCTCTCTCTAGTGTGTTACCTTTTCAACATATTGTATATATATATATACACATACACACGCACACACATGCACACACACCCCCACAAACACACACACACACACACACATATATATATATATATATATATATATATATATATATATGTGTGTGTGTGTGTGTGTGTGTGTGTGTGTGAGGAAGTCTGTGTGTGTGGTGTATGTATATATAAATGATCCTACATTTGAATTGTCAGTTGAACATTTTGAATTATTCTAGTTCGATTTATGTATTATTTGCAACACTGTCTTTGCCCTCTATATGAAGGCGTTAAACATCTTAATGAGAGTAATCACTCAGAGAGTCTGGAGTTTGGACACAGCAGGGCTGGTGTACTGTACATTGTTTTACTCAGATATACAATATCTTTCAGTTCATTATTCATTTCTTCCATTTCTATTTAGTGGGCCCAACACGACCGAATATATACGATCTTCTCTTCGCAGTCACAAAGACACGAACATGGTTCCACTACTTGGCAGCTTGGGCAAGGGACATTTACTGTATCTTCTCAAGCCTTGTTAGAGAAATTAGAAGTAGTTGGATAAAATGTACCTTTATTTCAAAGGACCATCCTTATCACAGAGAGGATCACATTGAAATTCCCTGAGGATTACGCCACGTATAAACACGTCAACAGTCATTTACTGATGCTCGAACAACTAAAAGACTATTCGTAGAAACTGATGTTAATTTATTCCATCATATTTCTATTAGATGGATAGCACAAGATGATT
>OZ024747.1:46008667-46093667 GCA_964016885.1 Eledone cirrhosa | reverse complement strand
AAGCGTGGATGACTAAGATAGAGAAAGTTGAAAACTCGACTAGACTGCAACGGACCTCCTACTAGTACTGATACAACAGTTGGTATATATACAGATAGTTACAGCCTGCTAAGACATTCACTGACTTATCTCATTTGCATATCAACTCTTTTGAATTACTATATAGTATAACATAGCAACAGCTTGTTAACAGATTTACTGACTTGGCTCACTAACATAAAGCTTGTTTTGAGTGTGACTGTGTGTGTCTATGTGTGTGTTTATCTGTGTATAATTATATAAACGAATGATTGGTATGTGTGTATGTGTTGTCTATGTTTATTTTTTGCGTGTTGTTGTCGGCGGTGGTGCTTCATAGCATAGACATTCCTGTGTAAAAAGAGGACAAGCCCTGACAATTCCGTATCTTATAAACAAAAATATTCTATAATATAGACTAAATATAATTCGTTTGTATATGTTTGCATGTGTGTGTTTGTGTGCGTGTGTGTGTATATGTGTGTGTGTGAATGTGTGTGCGTGCATGTGTGTGTGTGTGTATGTGTGTGTGTGAATGTGTGTGTGTGCATGTGTGTGTGTATGTGTGTGTGTGTGTATTATCTACTGTGGTGGCTATAGTTATTGTTGACAGAATATTAATGCCTCGGATAAAATGTCATGTAACATTTCGTTACAAGACTTTATGTTCTGAGTTCAAATCCCGCCGAGGCTAGCTTTGTATTTCATCCTTACGGAGTCGATAAAATAAAGTATCTGTAAAGTGCTGGGGTCAATTTAATCGATTTTTCTCTATTCTCCAAATTTTTTTGGCTCTATGCCTATGAATTGGCAGTATCGGTAGAGGATCGGACGCCATGCTTTCCAGCATAGTTACGTCCCTTTACAGTCTGAGTTCAAATCCCGTCGAGATTAACTTTGCCTTTCATCCTTACGGGGTCGATAAAATAAAGTACCAGTAATGTACTGAGTAATTGCTGGCCTTGTGTCAAAAGTAGAAACAATTATTATAGCTTACAAGATTCCTGGATTGTTTGTGCCTCGGAAAGAATAGACAAGTTCATTTCAAGAAGTATATATTTTTCTGTCTATCATAAACTGGGAATCTGATCGGTATTATTATACTAAGGCGGTATATTGGCAGTATCGGTAGAGGGTCGGACGCCATGCTTTGACGTATTGAGTTACGGCCCTTGCCATTCTGAGTTCAAATCCCGCCGTGGTTAACTTTGCCTTTCATCCTTATGGGGTCGATAAAATAAAGTACCAGTAATGCACTGGGAAATTGCTTGCCTTGTGCCAAACGTAGAAACAATTATTATACTTATTAGGAAAGATTCTTCTTCTTAACTATGCATGATTAAGAGTAGGAATATAGTCTCGAACAATTTTTGCCGCAGTCATTTTTATAGAAAACTAAGGAAAATAACTCACTGGGCTAATGGTAATGATTTAGAAATTGTTCGTAAAAAAATTCTCAATTAAATAGAATTTGCTTTTTATATTAGGAAGTCTCCTAGCAGCCGAGGTGTACGATAAAGTTATATCTATATACATAATTAGTATATTTCTCTATATTTCTTCTGTTGTCTACTTTGTTGTTTGTGTTTACTTTTGCATGCATTTATATTAACGTTTACGTGGACACCCAAAATTCATTGGATTCCTACATTTTACCCACACTCTGTCTGAACTTTCACCTGAATACCTCTTTTGATTACTGGACCTTTTCCTTGTTGTTTGCATTATACCAATATCCCACGACTCAACACCAATTTTCTTTCACTATTCTCTCCAGACTTTTCCCTCCTCGCCATTTCCATCTAATTATTCTTTCTTTCTTACCTCGTTACTTCCACCCTAGTCCTCTCTCCACCTTACTCTTCTTACCCACCACTCCTGTGTTTTTGCCTCTTCTATCCACCACATCACGTCTTTACGTTTCTCCTCACTTTCCTCACACTCACCCCTCCATCATGCGCAATCTCATGTCCTTCATCCACTAGCTCCATTACACACACACATACAAACGCTTTAACCCGCAACTTTCTCCCCATTTACATCCAATCGTTCTCCTTGGATCTCTCCAAGCTCCTCGTCACAAAAATAACGTGACAACAGTCATGTCACATTTCTAAATCTCTATCTCCACCACCACCACCACCACCTCATTCTCAGAGGATCCGCCTCAACTCAATCCATCCTTAGCTGCTCTTCATTCCATCTCAAGTGCGCAACTCACTCATTTCTTATCATATTCTTTAGACTATCTTACTTTCTCTAACAGTTCTTCCGCTCATATGAGGTTATAATCGAACCGAATCTTTTTGCTAAGCACAATATCATATGGGCGTTGTGATTCCTACAATTTTATTAATCTCTCTCACTCACTCTCTCTCTCTCTCTCTCTCTCTCTCTCTCTCTCTCTCTCTCTCTCTCTCTCTCTCTCTCTATATATATATATATATATATATATATATATATGTGTGTATGTGTGTGTATATGTGTGTATATCTATAATTATATATATATATATACATGTGTGTGTATGTGTGTCTGTGTATATATATATATATATATATATATATATATATATATATATATATATATATATATATTACTACACGAGTGCATGTAGAAAGTCGACTGGATTTCTTTATAGGTGACAATTTTTACCTGAACAAATATTAAAACATCGCTGTAGCTTAAAAATAGCAACTTATTATTTATAGATACAGAAATAAGGAGTTCATAGAAATTTGATATACTTCTGAAAGGTCACTAGCTAAATGTGTTAAAATAGCACAATATCTGTTTCTATTCCAAGAATGACTACACTAGTAATAAATAATTGGTTGTCTAGAAACCAATGCATTCTCAATGAGAAACTAAAGAATTCCATTCAAGAAAATATCTTTGCAGAATATAAGAATTGACGAATTCTTAATATACTCTTGGTATATCATGCCATCAGTTTTGCTGTTTTGCCCCCAGGCCCAGCACTGATGGAGGAGACTGATCAAAGATCAAACAATCTTTCAGCCATGACTATACTTTCTTTACATCTGTAATAATGTGGCCTGGATAATATTTAATGTATAATGCGGCTGATAGAAGCTCTCTCATTTGATCTTATTGTTTATCCTATAATTTTAAGCGATGCATTGGCAGAATTATTAGTGTTAAGTGGAATGCGTTACAATATTTAGATAAGGAACTTTATATTATAAATTCAAATCCTCATGCCTTACATCCCTGGAGGTCAAAGAAATAAATATCAGTCTATATAATTCACTGTTCACTTATATGACTAACCCTATAAGAAAGACAACCCGTTGAAGGATACGTCTTAAGGTGCAGGTCAATAAATTGTGTAGATTTATCTACAATTGTTGTATGTTCCATCGTTTTCGACACCCAGCATAAACCTGTTTATTCATTAGAATGTCCGACTCTTTAAATAAACACATGTAACTAGGATGAAGTTTTGAATCACTGAGGCAGTCCATTTCATTGGCTTCCACACGTTCCGTTTACACAATTTTGCTCACAACCTTTCGCTCGTTCCGAGGCTGTGGTAAAGTCACTTGCTTAAGTTGCGACGTAGTAGGATAAATTTTGGCACTTTATTATTGCGAAGGGAACTTCTTAAAACCTCAGTCATGTCTGCGTATATTTGTCCAAAAATCGTGCGTGTATACCTAATTAGTAATAAATTGAAGCTGACCATTTGTAATTTATCGTAAAGGAAGGAAAGTAACCACCACGTGATACTGTTGGAATAATGGAAACTCTGACATAGCTGGAGAGAAAGTCGGTGCTAATTCTCCGTAATCTAGACTAATGAAAATAATTACGAACTAGAAGTCACTTTCGCATTTTATGCCATGCTTTTTCGCAATCTTTCATCCTTTTATTCGTTTTTTCTCTTTTAATTAAGCATTATTAAGGTAATTGGCAGTATCAGTAGAGGATCAGACGCCATCCTTTCCAGCATAGTTACTCCCTTTACAATCTGAGTTCAAATCCCGCCGAGGTTGACTTTGCCTTTCATCCTTACGGGGTCGATAAAATAAAGTACCAGTAATGCACTGGGTTTTGCTGGCCTTGTGCCTAAAGTAGAAACAATTATTAAATAATATAAGATCAAAAGATGGTTAAAAGAGTTCCAAGTATTTTATTATGCACATTTCAAAAACAAATATCATCATATTATCATATCAACATATGTTGATTTAAAACTTCACTATTCACAAGTGTTTTTTAAGCTTCATGTTATGTATCCCTATTTTATCTGATGAAAACGCAGATATCATCCCATGATGATATTTTTTTTTGAAATGCGCATAATAAAATACTTGGAACTCTTTTAACCATCTTTTGATCTTATATTATATATAAGGGCGGTGCCCCAGCATGGCCTCAGCCGGATGGCAGTATCGGTAGAGGGTCGGACGCCATGCTTTCCAGCATAGTTACGTCCCTTTACGATCTGAGTTCAAATCCCGCCGAGGTTGACTTTGCATTTCATCCTTACGGGGGTCGATAAAATAAAATACCAGTAATGCACTGGGTTTTGCTGGCCTTGTGCCTAAAGTAGAAACAATTATTACTGGAATCTTAATCTATAATTTAAAAAGAGGATTAACATTTTATAAACTATTTAGTTTAGTACAAAATTAATGGGAAATTTTTTATGTGCTGTGTAAAACTAATTTTCATTCAGTTGTCTATGCTTTTATTGGAGGTTGATAACTTTCTTTTCAGAATTTTGTTGTTGTTGTTGGAGTAATTGTTTAACAGCTGCGTACACTTCCTAGTGGTAACTATTCAACTGTGAAATAGAAGTGAAACTTGTTTATTTTCAGTCAGCCAAAAGGGAATAAGCGGAGATTTGTTCTTCACTTAGGGACACAAAATGATGTCTGAAGTATCATGTTAACTGTGCCTTTCTACCTTACTTAGGAACATTCGAGACAACAAAGAACCTAACACGAGCAAGTGGATTGAACTACCAGTAATAGCAGGCACATTTCTCTCAGATAAGACCATAATGTCTTTAAAAAGAAACATTAAATAAGATTTATTATATTTTAGGTCATAGGCCTGCTTTAACAAGGCTGATCCTGGGCTAAAAAACAACTCTGAAATTTTATTTGACTTGTTTAATGAAATTCTATGAAAATTTAAAAACCTTCTCATTAATTAATTTATTTCAATCATACTAATAAATGGAATAATTTAGACAAATTTGACAATAAAATATAAACTCAGTCCCCGAGTCGATGTAATATTTTATATAGTTACTAAAAGTAACACATGAGAGAGCATAATATCCTGGATAATGACAAAGGGAAAGCAAGAATGGTAAAGTACAACTCAACAAATTTATGGTCCCTTTCTATTTCAAAGACCATCAACTAATTTTGAAAGAAGATGAAAGAAAATATCGAAGGCGCCATCTTTGTTAAGCGCGAATCTCGTTAGTAAGCTAGACCAACCAGTGATCACGTTTCAATTCAACTTATATAAAGGAGGAATCCATCATAGCTATGTTATTCTTCAGATGTGGCTGTATATGGGGGCTTCATGATGGACTAGTGGAGCAAATGTTAAACTACTTTAAGTTACTATATTTTAATAAATTACAAAGTTTCGAGGGATAATTACATACGTTTTCTGAGAGAAATACTCCGGAAAAGACCCTTGATCATATCAAATAGTCTTTTCCATCGGCTGATCTGAACTGAACACTGCAGCAAAAACCAAATCGATTCTAGTATTCAATTGCTCTACAGTGAGTGAATATACCAGCTGTAATAAATAATTAGGACTGCAGGGTTGCTCGATGCGCTGAGAATAGCCACAAACTATTTACTAGGCACCTGATATGAGTTTGAAAACGGAAGAACGCATTAGAATATGTAGTCTTACATATGTCTAAAAGACAAAATGGTTAAGTCCGGAAGGCCGTTTGATAATAGGTCTGAGTGCATATAACAAGAGCAGGTACAATAACCAAAACAAAAACAACAAAAAAACAACAGCATCGACAAGTCTTGTTTATTTCGTGAAATCTGGATGGATGAGAATACAAAGACAGTGATAGGATTTGGGCTTAGAATATTGTAGTATATCATAAAAGTTGGTAGAAAGTTTCCTCATTACCATACCTATTATCTGATTACACTAAAACCCTTCTGGTTTCATATGACTGTACGTCTCAGTTATAATTGTAGTTCTACCTATTCAAACGTAATCAACTTTTACCAAATTTTAATATTCTTTACCTCTATTGGCACACTATAAACTTGTGATATTGGACTGTTTACATATTTACATTTTCCAGCTCCCATATAACACTCAATAGCGTTTTATAAATAGTTTTTCAATTATTTATAAGCGAGTCTTAAATATTGCTTAAACTTTGCCAGTTTAGAAGCTGAAAGTCAAACATCTGTCCATGCTTATCTTCTCCAGATGAGTACATCTATAAATGGCTGTATATTTAAGTGACATAAAACTATCAGGTGTCAAGGTGTATTATTTATTGGAACGTATTAACTAGTGACAAGAAAGATTGATTTCAATAGTGAACTTTTGTGAACTAGGTAAAAGAAAGAGAGGAAAATATGTGGAAGGAGTCCCGGCTAAAATAAAATAAAGTAGTTGTAGCCGGAGAGAATGTTGCTTCTATAGCCATCTAAAACCTGAACTAAATGAAGGAAGTTAATGACTAGCAATGATTTATTTGTTCACTGTTTGTGTATTGTCTTTGTATTCTCGCCCAGAATAATCTATAAGCAATAAAGTTAAGATTTGCCACAACAAGAAATATATTAGATTCTTTTGACATGACTCAAAAGCCATTCATTTCTTTCTTTAGAGATGCAAAAATGTGATTTTGTGACATTCATTCTTTTCTCTGAACATTATTAATATGTTCGAAATGACCTCACGTAAAATAAACATCCAAACCATGTAGTAGTTTCCTATTGCTTGTGTCTTACTTCTTGTTATACAATGCTCACTCATCTCAAAATCGAGAACACTGTTTTATCATTACATGTTGTCTAAAAGTGAATTGATAAATTAAAAAATGGTCACACAGATATTATACCCCAAGCAGCTGGACGCCCTATCAAGCACTATGTTAATGTTAATGAATCTATGATATGATTTTATCGAACATACGGGTAACTACTGAGGAATCGACCTCAATACTCGACTGGTACTTCTTTGATCGACCACGAAAGGATGAAAGGCAAAGTTGACTTTGGTGAGATTTGAATGCAGAGAGCACAGAGAACAAGAAGGAATCCCGTAGAACATTCTATCCAACGTTCTCACGACTCTGACAATTTGTCGCCTTATGGTATCAACATTAATATTACTAAATGTATACAAACACACATATAACCACTTTTTCACACAAGTGATTTCAAGCTTAATTACACCACATGCTGCCTTGGGAAACTAAATTCTATCATTGCCTTGAATCGAAATAAGACATTTAGGATAATATTTTGTAAACGAAAACAGTGCTGAAGCCCATCAACTTTGCTACACCTATTATTGGAAGGAAGAATAATCCGTTACCTGGTTTAGCAATCTCAATTGGCTCTTAGATATATTTAACAGAGTTCAATCTGCTTGAAAACATTCGGACAAAGCATATAATATGAATATAACTAGATACGTTGCAACTTTTGCAACAGCAAATACCCTTTAATCATAAAGACATCCTTATTTTCATCCCCAAATTCGAGGCTTTGTAACGAACTTAGTTACTAACGTTTTTCTTCTGGCTGAGTCATAAACAAGACATTGAATATCATCATATTCATAGACCCAGATGTCAGTGATAGCATGTGAACCACTGACCCTTTGATTCTTACATAACATACCAAGTAGCAGGCACTCATGGCTATCAATAATTTGATAAACTCAGACGAATCTAGAATCCCATGCAATTTTGGTATCACACATACACACGTATACATACATGCATACATACATATATGCATGCATACATAAATACATACATACATACATACATACATACATACATACATACATACATACATACATACATACATACATACATACGTATATATGAACAAGCATATTTAGACACACGCACACATATTTATTCAAGGTAGACACATGCAAGTACATACCAATCAATTAACCAACCTACCAACCGCTTTCCAGTTTAAACTCCATATTGAATTTATTCGTATTACGTAGATAAATTTCTATCAGCGTTACAAATGTATCAGATGACTTTTAGTATATTACTTGCTTGAGTGGATAACTACACAGATTGTTGATAACATCATAGCTGAACTGAAATTGATTCTGCTATATCGCTCTGCTGTATCAAACAAGCTGTTCTTAGACGTGCACTGCAGCAAGCAAACAGATGAGTTTAAATCTAGTATATGTTAAGTCTCTAAGATGATATACTTATTTCCATAATGGTCACCTGGAGCAGATTGTGTCCCTAATAAAGAACCAGCTAATCCATGCACACTCTCTGTTTGCCAGCCACTAAAACTCTATTCAGAGCGAGCCAAACAGTTGATTAGACCACTTCATGGAATTATCGTAGAACCATATTCATTTGATGCTTGGTCAAACTTGTAATGTTTGTCAGTAAGAGATAAACTTGAAATTATATTATTAGATAAATTTGCTGCTTATATAGACAAATACAACGAGCTCATCATAGATGATTCATTGCTATTCTACTTCAGATTGCACCTTTTCACTTCTACTTGCATTCCTTTACTCATAAAGGGAATTAAATCAAAACCGATTATAAACTGAACAAACACGTTGCTATTCTAGTACACTGTGTTTTATGATCAGTGTCGGCTTCTTCGGCGGTTTTGTTGTTATTGCCTTGCAAAATAAATCTGCATACTACAGTAAAACCTATGAGCTAACTCTCATATATTTTGTCCTGGTCTTCTAGAATAACTCGTTATGACTGATAATCATGTGAAACAGATGTGGGGCGTGAGAAACAACCAACGAAAAATGTTATATGTAAATTACAGACACAACTCATATTGTCATCACATTTTCTTGACAAGCTACTACTTTCTAGCTTCCTATAATTGCAATGATGAATATTAAAAACGTTCACGATGATATCATACCTCCTTAACATAATAATAATGATGATAATAATAATAATAATAATAATAATAATAATAATAACAATAATAATATTATTATTACTACTACTACTACTACTACTACTACTACTACTAATAATAATAATAATAATGATTTCTTTATTGACCACAAGGGTTTACATAAAGTAGACATTAAGGACAGTACAGGACAATACAGGGCGGTACAAATGGGCATTTCTGCGTGTAAAAAAAAACAAGAAACAGAGGATGTAATAATAGAACAATGAAAACATTCCCCAATAGGGGGGAGACTTCCGAGGGACATTCGTGGAGAAAGCCCATTAAAAAGCCACAGTGACCCTGACCACCAGGGCAAGTGCCCTCTCCCAGTTTTCCACCCTTAATTTACAGACACATACTCAGAGTAGGCCCATTCACTCGAGCCATTCTTGCCTCCCTCACTCATCTTTCAACAAAATGCTGGGAAGAGTGCACTTCCCTTTCTACCTTGATTTTCCTTTTCAAATGAAATTTGAAAAAGTTAATCAGGGCATCACCGAAGAGGTAAGTGCTCGTCTTCAGCCCTTTCAAACGTGTCCACCATACTATCTCTTTCGCCATGGCCACCAGACAGATAAAAACTGCCTGCCCTTCCCGGCTAAAGGAAGAGTGCGGGGCAATCCTCACGATGGACTCAGCTGATAGTTGGATCCGTCCCACACGCGACAAAGCTCCTCGGTAGCACTGCGAGGCCAGGGATTTCTGGAAGTTGTCCATAGGCCCCGGCACGAAAGTTGTTACGAAGAGATTGGCTAGTTGATTTTCATCGACGTCTAGAGTTTCCCCAAGTACGTCGTCGCTCTTCCCCTCCACTAATCCTCTATAGAACACCGAGGTGGAGTTTCCACCGATCACATTGCCCGATTGGTCGAGGGCTGTGAGCGCCTGAAGACATTCCAGTCTCCAAGCGCTCCCTCTCGGTCTTCGCTTGACCCAGGACTGTAGCTCCGTCAAGGAAACGAGCTGGGGAAATACGTGTCTAGCAAACGGCGACCACACCTGATCACCGTCGAAGAAGAGGTGGAGATGTCGTAGCCTGAACACGTGTCTGCGCATCATCAGCCACGGCATGGCCAGCCCTCCATGTAGTGGGTGTTGACAGCAGATGGACCGCCTGACCATCGGAGCGCGTCCCTTCCACAAAAAGCGAAAGAGCAAACGCTCCAGCGCAGTCAGGCGGGGCTTAGGACAAGGTACGACGGCCAGGCGGTAGCAGATGACAGACGCGAAGTACGCGTTAGCCACCTCCGCTCGACCTTTCAGGGATAGCTTCCTCTCCGCCCATTTCTGGGTGAGAGAAGCCACCCTTCTCGTCACCTCGTCCCAGTTTTTGTCCGTCTGGAGGTCCGGACCGAACCAGACCCCTAGCAATTTAACCGGTCCGTCCGTCCAGCGTCCGACGACGCTGTTAGACGGCATGGACCTGCCTCTCCAGGTGCCGAGCTGCAGGCCCACTGACTTTACCTGGTTGATCATTGCTCCTGTCACCGCTTCGTATTCTCTTAGTGTAGTGCCGATCGCCTCGATGTGTTTGGCGTTCGACACCACTACGGTGACATCGTCCGCATATGCTCACACGGATCTTCCGCATCCTAGTTCGCGCGGGACGCCCCTCAACGTCTCCAGTTTGTGCAGTAATGGCTCGAGAGTCAATACGTACAAGAGGGACGAGAGGGGACATCCTTGGCGGACCGAGCGCATGATGTTGAACGGTTCCGAAAGGTGACCGTTCACTCCCACCACAGAGCAGATGTCGCTGTGCATGGCAGCGATCCAGCCTCTGAAGACGGGCCCAAAGCCAGCCGCCCTCAGGACTGCCGCTAGGTAACGATGGTCGACCCTATCGAAAGCTTTCGACTGATCTAAATTGATCAAGTCCCACCCGTGCCAGGTTCCCTAGCTACCCTCTCTACGATGTATCGCATGAGGTGGAGGATGTCGTGGATGGATCTGTCGGGAATGGCGCATATCTGAGCCTCTCCCACCAGACCACCAACGACAAGCGCCAACCTCTTTGCTGGCACCTTGGCCAAAATCTTGAACTCTGTGTTTAGCAGAGTTATGGGCCTGAAATTACCTATGTTATCCCCCTTGTTCGGATCCTTTCTCAGCAGTGCCACCGCTCCTCGGCTCACAGAGCTGGGAATTCTCCCGTTCTGTTGCCAGTTGCAGTAGACGTCCGCCAAGAGGCCTCCGAACAAGTCTGGCATCTGTACGTAAAGTTCATAGAGCAGACCATCCAAACCAGGCGATTTACCCTTGTGCAGTCAGTCATTGCCTCCCGTACTTCAGCGGCTGTTATCGGCTTTTCGTAACACTCCGCCTCAGTGGCCGAGAGCCGCGGCAGTCCGTCGAGGTAGACACTAAAGTCCATCCCTCGACCCGGCCCACCGCTGCCTCCGAACAGCTTAGCGAAGTGTCGCTGAAAAGCTTCACACATTTGCCCGGGATCGAGTAGCATGCGCCCGTCTGGTCCACCAAAGACCGGATCGTGGCTTTGTTGCCACGACGCGCCTCCGCCACTCGGGCCCATTGAACGGCTTTCGTCCCCTCGTATCTGAGAGCACGCACCCTAGCTCTGACAACGTAGCCTTCGTGCTTTGCATTGAAGAATTGATGAAGGGCCAATTTCGCCGCAAGTACGTCGGTCGCGATGCCTTTGCAAAGCGCCTCGTCTAATTTTCTAACTAGTTCTCCCTCTGCTCTATTTTTCTCTATTGCTAAAGCCCTACTAAACCTAATGGACTCTATTCTAATCGCTCTTTTCAGAGCAAACCACCACTTGTTGTTGACGATGGCCCCCGTTAACGCCCGCTTAACTAGTTCGTTAATCCGGTCTCTGTAGGCCTTGCGCGCTGGTAAGGACGCGTTTAGCTTCCAGTAGCCGGGTCCTCGTCTATGAAGCCTATCTAAGTCAAGCACACAGATCACTAATTTGTGGTCCATGTAGCTGACTATCTTGAATTGTGGACAGCCTATGCGAGACCTATCTATTTCTCTACAAAATACTCTATCTAGATATGATCTGGTTGACCCTATGCGATTTGTCTAAGTCCACATTGGCAAATTTATGCTGCCTATTCTGGGTGAGGTCATGTTGAAATGGAGTGGAAAAGATGGGAAAGACCACTTACCTTACTTCTTCTCGCAGAGGAAGGATGGTTTCACCATCCCTTTTCACTTGATCGTCTGGTGAAGGGACCGTTGAATCGCCCCTTCGGCTGGTCGTCGGCTCTTCTGTGAGTATAACCGAATATACCCTCCGGTTGAGTGTCCCTCCTAGGTCTCTGAAATCACCAACTGCGTTGGGGAATTACGTTTTAATGTTTGTGTATTGTTTCTGTGCTATTTTTACCAGTCCTATGTTCGTTGGTGTTTTGATTGGTGCTGGTATTATGTAGTCTTGCTGTGAAATGTCTGTGTGTTCAATTATGTAAGTCATTAATTTCTTGTTGTGTGTATTTATTGCTGCGCATTTGTTTTTCTGGGGTTGGGGTGCGGTTCTGCTATTTTCTTTTCGTTGTTGCTGGGTGTGTGTGTTTTGTTGTGTTTGCGATGTTGGTGCTTGTGGTGGTGGTGTTGAAGGTGTTGTTGTTGTTGGCGGTGGGGTTGCCGCCGATGGTGATAGTGGTGCTAGTGTGGGTGGTGATGGTTTTGGTGGTGTTGCTGCTGTAAATCTTTTTGCAGTAGCCTTTACCCTTTTTTCGTTTCTTTCCTCCCTTTTCGAAGGCGACGATGCGCTGCTTCTGCGTTTGTGCCTTCTTGCGACCTTTTGCCATCCCTCTCCCACCTCACACTCCATGTCCGATTCTGTGAGGTCGGGGAGGGGTACCAGCTCCACTCTTTCACTTGTTGTTGGTGGTGATGTTTGCAGTGGAGTCTCTGTTGCAGCTGCACTTGATATTGCTGTTGTTGTTGTTAATACTTCCACTGCTGCTGCTGTTTTTGATTTCCGTGGCGCGGGTATGGGTGCCACGGACCTATCCTTCCTGATTGCCGCCTGTCCTGTTGCTGGTAGCATTGGAGCCGGTTTCGGAAGGAGGGGGGTTTTCTCCTTTCTCAGGGTGTTTTCATTGCAGAAGGCCCTGAGGTGAGTCTTCGATCCACAGCGAAAGCATTTCGGGCGTTTGCCCTCAACACTTATGGGCAGTTGAGTGCTGTTATCAAAGTCTATCACATCCGGGATAGCTTCGATGCACTCCTGGTTGGTTTGGATTAAAATCTCAATGGAGGTGCCGACCCAATCTTCTTGTACTTTTTTCTGTACTTGCAGTACAGTTGTTTTGTCCTCGATTCCGACGAGGACAGACGCGGCCATCCAAGAAGGGGCCACCCCGGGGGGAGGGGACGTGGGTCAGTTTGACCCTCACAATTTTTTGTCCGCAGTAGGAGGGCACCAACACCATTTCGTCGCTCCTTAGGGTCACTAAGGATTGAGCCTTTGCCTCCTGGGGTGTGGCAAAAAGCACATCCACGGTGGCATATTTCTTGCCTCGGGTGATATGCGTTTTCCGCTGCCACACAGACCCTAAGGCTTTTTGTATTTGAGCCTCTGTGGCCCTTTCAACCCTACGGGATTTTGTGCTTACTGTACGGTACGTGACCATACAGTGCTGTTGGGTTTCGAAAATGTTTTCGGCTGCCTTGCAGATTGCTCGGTGTCCATTTTTCGTCACCATCTTCTTTGCTTCCTGTAATTCCTCATTTGTTATAAGGATGGTTTCCAGGTTCTTTGCGATACCTGCAAACGAGATTGGTTTATCTTTGTTGTTGTAGTTGTTGTCGTCGTCAGAGCTGCTGTTACTTTTGTTGTTGCTGCTGGTACTACGACTGCCGCCGCCACTGTTGCTGTGGTTGTTGTTGTTGTTGCTGCTGCTGCTGTTGTTGTTGCTGCTAATGCTGTTGTTGTTTATGCTGATGCTGATGCTGTTGCGGATGCTACTGTTGTTTTCCTTGTCACTGTTGTTGCTGCTGCTGTTGTTATTACGGCTGCTACTGCTATTATTCATGACGTCAGACGAATGAAATGGGTTTTCGTATTTACCGCACACATTATTCGCCGTTGTTGTCGTCGTGGAGAAATGTTCCTCGGTTTGCACGTGATTTTGGAAACTATTTATCTTTACTGGCATCGCTTGCGAAAGCGAAGGGAGGGAGAGAGACACATTTAGAGAAGGGAGGGAGAGAGACAGTCTTCTCTCTGGTGTAGTTACGATTGAGGAAGAAGAAGACGGAATGAGTGGGAGTGACTTGTAAACATTCTTTTTTGTAGCCATGTTTTTTTGGTTTAAAATAAATATTGGTCACGACACCCCAATAAGCGGTTATTTAACCCCGAAGGGCCAAATAACGGGCAGAAAGACCCCCTCTCACGAGGAGATGGGTGTTTTTTCTACGATTTGGTTAAAGTTTTAAACAATTTACAATTGTCATAGCAGTTAAAATTTACTATACCTTACAGAGCCCAGCCTCCGTCAACCATGGCATTCAATAATAATAATAATAATAATAATAATAATAATAATAATAATAATAATAATAATAATAATTTTTGTTCATCTAATTTAAATAGACCAATCTCGTTCCAGATGTTATGCATCCGTCTCCTATAGCTCCTCTCCTTGGGGTTACTTTTCAGGTAACATTGCATAACAGTTCTATTCAATTCTTTCGTCCAGTTGGTTCTGGTCCCTTTCCTTCTCTGAACAGCAAGGAGCGTATTGAAGTCACATCTGAACAGCAGAAATGCCATAAGCGCAGTAAATTCCCGAGCTGTGTCTATTATTAGGTACAGTGCGGGAATTCTGAGATGGAATGTTGCTGAACAAAAAGAAATGGATAGGAAGACTAGGAAGCTATTGACTATCTACAACATGTTCCACAAGAGGAGTGATGTCGATAGACTCTACCTAAGGAGATCTGAGGGTGGAAGAGGTCTTATCAGCATAGAGGACTGTGTTCAGATGGAGAAAAACAACCTACACAAATACGTGACTGATAGTAAGGAGCCAATGCTCAGAACTGTACTGAAGGAGGGGACAATAGGCCAGGGGATGTCCGAGGAGGAAATAACATCAAGGAGAAAGAGCAGCCTTCAGGAAAAATCCCCTCATAGTACCTTCTTTGAGAAAACTGAATTTAGAGATCCACAGACATGGAACTGGTTGAGAAGAGGAGACCTTAAAAAGGCTACAGAAGGAATGTTAATGGCTGCACAGGAGCAGGCCCTCAAAACGATGTGGTTGAAACACCATATTTACAAGGAGCAGGCTAGCCCACTGTGCAGGATCTGTGGAGAGAGAGAGGAGACTGTGCCTCACATTGTATCCGAGTGTAAACACCTAGCCCAGACCCACTATAAGGGCTGGAGACATGATGTGATGGGCAGGGTGATCCACTGGCACCTGTGCAAAGTAAACAACTTACCACATTCTGAGAAATGGTATGAGCATAAGCCAGAGGCGGTGATGGAGAACGATCAGGTGAAGGTGCTATGGGATTTTAGGATACAGACGGACAAGAAACTGGAACACAATACACCTGACCTGGTGGTTGTGGACAAAGAAAAAAGATCGTGTCTGATTGTGGATGTGGCCTGCCCATTCGACACGAGAGTGCAAGAGAAGGAGAGGGAGAAAATTAACCGATACCAGGACTTAAAGTGGGAGGTAAAAAGGATTTGGAACTGCCATGAAGTCAAAGTGATCCCGATTGTCATAGGCGCACTGGGGACTATCTCCAAAAGTTTCCAGGGATGGTTAAAGAAAATCGGCCCCTTCACGCTTTTTGGAACGCTTCAAAAGGCATGCTTGCTGGGAACAGCAAGAACCCTCCGATACGTCCTGAATATCTGAGGCTGCAGGTAGTGGCTTGATGTTCATTCCAACGGACTTTCCAGTTAACTAACATCAATGACTGAGATTCAAGGAATAATAACAATAATAATAATAATAATAATAATAATAAAAAAAAAACTAAGTCAGACATTTAAACATTACATTACAATGAAACTTATGCTTATTCTTTTTTGGGTTTTGTTTACCTATTTGTTTGTTTGTTTATTTATGTTCGTCTACAGCGTGATAGTGCCACACTAAAATCACCGGGCGTAATGAAATCACCGGTGGTTATGTAACCATACATTCACCAATCCTCGATAAGAGTGTTTAAATGTCGAACCTAAACAGTTCGAATAACGTTGAAGTGGAGACAGGAATGTCATGTGACAGACTCTCACCCAGCAGGTGCTCCCTGGCTCAGCAACAGGGACCTGGCTGTCAACCAAATACTGCTGGTGTCGGAGGAAGAAGAAGAAGGAAAGGGACCAGAACCAACTGGACGAAAGAATTGAATAGAACTGTTATGCAATGTTACCTGAAGAGTAACCCCAAGGAGAAAGGCTATAGGAAACGGATGCATAACATCTGGAACGAGATTGGTCTATTTAAATTAGATGAACAAAAATTGGCCGGACTGGCTCGGGTAATAAGAACTAATGGGTGGATAAGCGAGCTGGAACTGGGGGAACTGAGCAGAGAGATTAGGTTGGAAATGGAGAATGGAGTATGCCAGGCAAACGAACCAGTGGGAAATGAAGGTGAAGAGGTTGAGAGAACGGAGGAACCATCCGAAGCAGACAATGATATGAATGCTGAAATAAATAATACCTGGAACAAAGATACGGCCATTGAGGAGATGAATGCTGACGGGCTAGGACAGGATTTGGTTGATATCCTAAACTTAGTGGTAGATGAATTGAACAATGATAGTGGGAAACCTATGAACCTAAGATTTGTAGACAGGAAAAAGTTAAAAGAAACAACAGCTAAACAGGTAAACAAAGTCATCCCATACCTTGAGGCGAGGAGCCTTCACCAGTGCAACAGTATCCTCAAAGCAACAGCAAATGCGGTGAGGAAATTACTTGGCATAAAAGCGAGAGGAAACAACAAACAAGAAAGATCAGAACCTTGGTGGAAGAAACGACTGAATGGTCAAATCAGGGAAATGAGAAATGACATTGGAAAGCTTGAGTCCCTACTGAATGGGACACTAAAAAACATAGACACTAAAAATAGACTGGAAATAAAGTACAAAACTAGGATGAAAAAGCTTAATATTATCATAGAGGAACTGGAGCAACACATTGTAGCAAAGAGTGCAAAAATTAGGCGATACGAGAACAGAGTCAGTAAGTATAGACAGAACTCATGTTTGACAACAACCAGAAGATGCTGTTTGAACAGCTTGAAGGGAAAGAAAGAGGCAACGACTTGATACCTGAGGCGGAACAAACTAAGACATTCTGGAGAGGAATATGGGAGCAGGATGTTAAACATAAAGACCAAGCAGTGCGGATTGAGAGAGTACAAAAGGAGATTAGTGAACAGACACACCAACAAACTGATTTGAGTATCACATTTGAAACTCTTAAGGGGCAGGTCAAAAAACTAACCAACTAGAAATCACCACGCCCAGATGATGTGCAGGGGTATTGGATTAAAAATATAACATCCCTCCACCCGAAACTGACAACCATGTTCAATGACTGCTTGATGTCAGGTGAGGTACCAGAGTGGTTGACAAAAGGTATTACAGTTCTGGTAATGAAAGACCGAATCAAGGGTAATGATGTTACCAACTATAGACCTATCACATGTCTGTCCGTAATGTGGAAACTGTTGACAAGCATTATGTATGAGGAAATCTACCATCACCTCCACACAAACAACTTGTTACCGGACGAACAGAAAGGATGCCGAAAGAAGTCCCGTGGTACAAAGGACCAGTTACTTATTGATAAGATGGTAATGAGGAATTGCAAGAGGAGAAACACTGGTCTTGCCATGGGATGGATAGACTACAAAAAGGCATTTGACATGGTGCCTCATTCGTGGATCACCAAAAGCCTAGAGATCTTCAAGGTGGCAGATAACATCAGACAGTTGTTGGGCAAAAGTATGCAGTCCTGAAAACAGAGTTAACACCAGCTGGAGAATCCTTGGGAAGCGTGAAGATCAAGAGAGGTATCTTCCAGGGAGATAGTCTGTCCCTCTGTTGTTTGTCCTTGCCCTGATGACCCTGACCATTATACTGCGAAAAGTGAGAGCAGGATACAAATTGGGAAAGGGAGAGCTTACCACCAATCACCTCCTCTTCATGGACGATCTTAAACTCTTCGGGAAGAGTGAGAAGGAGTTGGATGTGGTTGTTGACACTGTCCGTATTTTCAGCAATGATATATGTATGCAATTTGGTATTAGGAAGTGAAGAGATTTGGTATGAAGAGGGGTAAATTGAGCAGAAGCAACGGAATCCAGGTACCAACATGTGACATGGTAAGGGAAATTGACACCGAAGAAGAATACAAGTATTTGGGTGTTCTGGAGGCTGATGACATCAAGAACAAAAAAATGAAGGAATTGATAAGATCTGAATACATTCGGAGAGTAAGGAGCGTATTAAAGTCACATTTTAACAGTAGGAATGCCATAAGTGCAGTAAATTACCGAGCTGTGTCTATTATTAGGTACAGTGCGGGAATTCTGAGATGGAATGTTGCTGAACAAAAAGAAATGGATAGGGAGACTAGGAAGCTATTGACTATCTACAATATGTTCCACAAGAGGAGTGATGTCGATAGACTCTACTTAAGGAGATCTGAAGGTGGAAGAGGTCTTATCAGTATAGAGGACTGTGTTCAGATGGAGAAAAACAACCTACACAAATACGTGACTGATAGTAAGGAGCCAATGCTCAGAATTGTACTGAAGGAGAGGACAATAGACCAGGGGATGTCCAAGGAGGAAATAACAAGGCGAAAGAGCAGCCTTCAGGAAAAATCCCTTCATAGTACCTTCTTTGAGAAAACGAAATTCAGAGATCCACAGACATGGAAATGGTTGAAAAGAGGAGACCTTAAAGAGGCTACAGAAGGAATGTTAATGGCTGCGCAAGAACAGGCCCTCAAAACGAAGTGGTTGAAACACCATATTTACAAGGAGGAGGCTAGCCCACTGTGCAGGATCTGTGGAGAGAGAGAGGAGACGGTGGCTCACATTGTATCCGAGTGTAAACACCTAGCCCAGACTCACTATAAGGGCTGGAGACATGATGTGATGGGCAGCGTGGTCTACTGACACCTATGCAAAGTAAACAATTTACCACATTCTGAGAAGTGGTATGAGCATAAGCCAGAGTCGGTGATAGAAAACGATCAGGTGAAGGTGCTATGGGATTTTAGGATACAGACGGACAAGAAACTGGAACACAATAGATCTGACCTGGTGGTTTTGGACAAGGAAAGAAGATCGTGCCTGATTGTGGAGGTGGCCTGCCCATTCGACAGGAGAGTGCAAGAGAAGGAGCGGGAGAAAATTAACCGATACCAGGACTTAAAGTGGGAGGTAAAAAGGATTTGGAACTGCCATGAAGTCAAAGTGATCCCGATTGTCATAGGCGCACTAGGTACTATCTGAAAAAGTTTCCAGGGATGGTTAAATTAAATTGGCCCCTTCACGCTTTTTGGAACGCTTCAAAAGGCATGCTTGCTGGGAACAGCAAGAACCCTCCGATACGTCCTGAATATCTGAGGCTGCAAGTAGTGGCTTGATATTCATTTCAATAAACTTTCCAGTTAACTAACATCAATGACTGAGACTCAAAGAATAATAATAATAATAATAATAACAATGATAATAATGGTTTCTTTATTAACCACAAGGGTTTACAGAAAGTAGTCATTAAGGACAGTACAGGACAATACAGGACAGTACAAATGGGCATTTATGCGTGTAAAAAACAAAAAAAACAGAGGATGTAATAATAGAACAATGAAAAATTCCCCAATAAGGGGGAGACTTCCGAGGGCCATCGTGGAGAAAGCCCAGGGCAGTTGTCCTCTCCCAGTTTTCCACCTTCAATTTACAGGCATATACTCAATTTACTTGCCTCTCTCACCCATCTTTCACCAAAAAGCTGGGAAGAGAGCACTTCCCTCTCTACCCTGATTTTCCTTTTCAAATGAAATTGGAAAAAGTTAATCAGGGCATCACCGAAGAGGTAAGTGCTCGTCTTCAGCCCTTTCAGACGCGTCCACCATACTATCTCTTTCGCCATGGCCACGAGACAGATAAAAACTGCCTGCCCTTCCCGGCTAAAGGAAGAGGGCGGGGCAATCCCCACGATGGATTCAGCTGATAGTCGGATCCGTCCTACACGCGACAGCAGGTGTTCGACATACAGCCACAAGTCAGCAATGCTCGGCCACTGGACGAGTGCATTGGTGGAACAATTTGAACTCTTAATTTCCATTCAATTTCCATTCCATATTTGCGTATAAACCACGGTAGCCAGCCAAGCAAATCGCTCATTTATTAAGAACAGACATATTTTCTTTCACTATTGATATGAATTTTTACCAATCATTTGATAATATTCTACAATTATTTCAATATTTTCTAGTTATGAAATATTTCCACGAAATACAATAAATTTCAAGGAGTCAAAATTCATGTTGATGTCTAAAATAGCATTAGACAGAACTCCCAGTTATTTCAGTGCATCATTTTATTGATCATAGAAATCGATTAGTTCAGTAATTTGTGGTTTCTATTAGTTATTTTGGATTGAATTTACCTTATATTCTTGACTTTCATAAATTCTGTGTACATAATTAATTATTGAACTTGCTATTATATCCACTCAACGTCAAATGGTTAATTTTGTTAAAATGTACGAATGCAATACTAATATAATGACTCGAGAAACAATGATAAGTAGACCGTAGGATGTATTTACTTTGAAATGTTATCATAAATGCACTTACATTTCTGATCATCATAAAACAAACTTTTATGCCTCAGGAGTTGTTGTTCCGTGCTTTTAAAATATATTGTATGATTAAATTAATTTGAGTGATATACTTAATTTGATAGACATTATAAGTGGTAGACAAAGGTTAGGGTGACTTAAACCGTTTCCCTTGGATAACTTTAGCGGAGTGTACCTCGTTGCAAGACTTTGGGTCAAGTTTCCTCCTTTTTCCCCATCAATCACGGAAAAGTTTAAAGGATGATGACTGTTTCTTCAGAATACTCTTGTGGCACATTAGGGAGGTGTGCAAAATGATTTAAAGTAAATTTATTATAAGACATCCCAATTGAATCCTTGGTGAGTAGTGCTTGATATTAGTGCCAGAATATTAATTGTTCAGGTATTTATAGTTGTGTTATATAATTTCAACTTTAATGCAATTCCCACAATAACTGAAGTGTAGGAACTCTGGAAAACATGTTTTTGTCATGGGATTCCTCCATATTTTATTAGAAGGCATCTAATACGGTTATTCTGAAAGAACCGCGGGAATGGCGTATCAGACATGCTAACAAAAATAGATAAATATAGAGAGGTGGATCAATTTAAAATTGTATATGGCTTCTACTCAAAATTGAATTAGTTACAAAATGCTGTATCTAAGAGTGTTATTTCACTACAATCAAACATTAAAGCATTGGTACCATTGTTATCAAATGCGTTGATATTCCATGAAATTAATTAAATTAAAAACATGTGTAATTGGATTTTGAATAAATCGTAAATGTGATATTTAAAATATTTGTTTCTACTTTAGGCACAAGGCCAGCAATTACCCACTGCATTACTGGTACTTTATTTTATCGACCCCGTAAGGATGAAAGGCAAAGTCAACCTCGGCGGGATTTGAACTCAGATCGTAAAGCGACGTAACTATGCTGGAAAGCATGGCGTCCGACCCTCTATTTAAAATATTGATATTAAATAATTATTCTGAACGTCGGGTTGCAATCACAGAGTGAAAATATACACCGTAAACCAGTGGTTGGCTCGTCGAAAACGTTTATTTACTCACAGTATACAGTATATATATATATATATATATATATATATATATATATATATATATATATATATATATATATATATAAAGGGTCAAGTATAATATTTATTTGTCTCAGCTACATAAGCAACAAAATAGATAATATACCTCTTCCAGACAAAATATTTAATATAAGGGCTTATATACAGGGTATATCAAATCGGATATATTTCAAAAGGCTATAATTTTGAAACAAATGACCATATAATGATGCGGTAACGTGTAAAAATACATGCCTGAATATAAAGTTTTATTCTTTTTTTTTTTTATAAAGGTTTATAAAATTATTCACATACTGAGCATTTGGAAAACTTGTAAATAAATTCGAATGATTAATTTTGATACAGTCTGTATATCAACTAGATATATTGTCTAATCGTCACCTCTAAGTTCAGGTGTCCGACTTTGCAAGTGATATGGAAGAGATGCTGAAATAAGAATGTGGGTGGTGATAAAACGTTATAGAATATTCTGCAATCCTATCCAGACTATTATCCTGTCTGGAATATTAAATTGACGAAATACTGTTGCTGCTGGTGTCGAGGAAGTTCATGATGATGATGATGATGATAGTGTCGTCACTGCTGCTGCTACTGATGCTGCTGTTGATAATGATGATGATGATGATGATGATCATAGTGTTGCCACTGCTGCTGCTACTGCTACTGCTGTTGATAATGATGATGATGATGATGATGATGATGATCATAGTGTTGCCACTAGTGCTGCTACTGCTACTGCTGTTGATAATGATGATGATGATGATGATCATCATCATCATAGTGTTGCCACTAGTGCTGCTACTGCTACTGCTGTTGATAATGATGATGATGATGATCATCATCATCATCATAGTGTTGCCACTAGTGCTGCTACTGCTACTGCTGTTGATAATGATGATGATGATGATGATGATGATCATAGTGTTTCCACTGTTGCTGCTACTGATGCTGCTGTTGATAATGATGATGATGATGATGATCGTCATCATCATAGTGTTTCCACTGTTGCTGCTACTGATGCTGCTGTTGATAATGATGATGATGATGATGATCGTCATCATCATAGTGTTGCCACTGTTGCTGCTGCTGCTGCTGTGTTGATAATGATGATGATGAGAATAATGAACAGGATCATGATGATGATGATATTTTGAGTGAAATGAACTCTTCTGAAATAAGTTTAATAAAATTCTTCCCGAACAATTAACCATCCGATGTCAAAATCTTATTTAGCCGTCAGACGTTCGATGAACATTTCTTGAAATTATTATCAAGAGGTTTAAATTACTTTAAAATAAATTTCCAAAATATAAACAAGTTTAAAGAAAAAAGATTATAAATAACAAATATCGAAAAATATTTTTCCAAAAGTAGTTTTCCTCAAAGAAGTCCCTACCCCAATAAAATAAAAAAAAATTATAATATTGGTAATAAGTCATGAAATAAAGATGCCATAAACAGTTCAATGAAACAAATTTAGATTTATTTTATTTAATATTAAGAAATTAAAAGAAACTTTTATAGGGAAAATTTCGAATTCATAGCGATTAGAACAAATATTAAAGGTTACGAAAAACTTACAAAAAAAATTAATTTAACTATTTCATTTTATGATATATATATGCGTGTGTGTGTGTGTGTGTGTGTCTATTTCTATGCTTTTCTATTTTCTTATTTTTCGGCATTTTATTCGTCCCAGAATAAGGTTCGATACATGTATTAAAAGTTCTTGCAAGAAAAAAAAAAAATATATATATATATATATACTAACAAATAATAAGGCTCAAACAGTGTGAAGGAACAAAATATCTGGCAGTAAAAGATCATTTTTTATGTCTTAAATTATTGGTCAACCAGTACAAATGATCTTTATGAGCCAAATTTCTGATGAACCGGTGCAAATAGGTTTTATATATCGACCAATAAAACCAACATTTATGGCATTAGATGTCGGTCAACCAATCAAAGTGGATTTTACAAGTTGTTTTTAACCAATAAAAAAACTGTTTTATGAGCAGAGTTATGGGTGAGCTGATAAAAAATAGCAACAGCTAACAAAACTCGTTTCATTATAATTCACGAGAATAATGGTTTGTGATTAATCTTCATACATAGATACATGCACACACACACACACACACACACACACACACACACACACACACACACACACACACACACACACACACACACACACACACACACACACACACACACACACACATATATATATATATATATATATATATTATAATAATAATAATAATAATAAGGATTTCTGATTTAGGCACAAGGCCAACCATTTTTGTGCGGAGGGGAAAGTCGTTTAAATTGACCCCGTAAGGATGAAAGGCAAAGCTAATGTCTGGTGGATTTGAACTCAGATCTATCCCCCAAAGCATGGTGTCCGACGCTCTACCGATACTGCCAATACACACACACACACGCACACACGTACGCACGCACACGCCCCCCCCCCCCCACACACACAATATATATATTGAAAGAGTGAAGAATAACATGGTCAACAGTACAGAAGAGGGTTTTATTTATAGTATTAACAATTGTTTCACTGATTAAGTTGTCTAAAAATTGCTGAACACTTGAAGCTGCGCGACTCAATTTTAAAAACGCTGTTAGCTTAACCAGATCATCAGAAAAGACTGTTAAAAATATGCTCTGCGTTTACGAATTCAAATTACAATACGGAGTATTCACAACCTCTAACCGGATTACTTATAACGATATTTTGTTATCCCTTATACAAATATATATATATATACACACACACACACACACATATATATATATATATATATATATATATATATATATATATATATATATATATATATTTATTAAAATAACAGATTAAAGTTTAAGCAAAGAATCGCTGCTTTCACCCTTAACGGGATCTTCTGAAACTAACAAAGTTAATCTGTAAACGCAGAACTGGATATTTCAAAAAACGTTGCAACCGGAGGAAGACAGGAATACGATACTTTGGTTCGTGGTAACGTTCGCTGGCAAAGAACGGGAGAAAACGAATAATACGTGATTAATGGGAGCGGTGAAAAACAATTACGCGCAAAGACAGAACCACGTTTATGGTATAAAAGAGGTCGTAGACTAATGTTCACTTAGGTGGTGCATAGAGACGTTCTCTGGCAATGAACGAAAAAACGAAGATAATCAGTCATATGTGGAGCGTGGAGAACAATAGCACGCAAAGACAAAATCACGTAAATGGTAAGCAGAAGTCGTAGACTAAAATTCTAACTAGGAGACCAAATGAATCTCCGCTACAGAGTTAAGAACAAAGTAAATAAATACAAAAGTAATAGAAACAAATAAATACATACACGCAAACAGATACCTACATACACAAGCATACGCAAAACCTTACCATAGGTATGCAAATCCACGCACAGTTCTCCACGCTCCACATATGACTTATTATCTTCGTTTTTTCGTTCATTGCCAGAGAACGTCTCTATGCACCACCTAAGTGAACATTAGTCTACGACCTCTTTTATACCATAAACGTGGTTCTGTCTTAGTGCGTAATTGTTTTTCACCGCTGCTATTAATGACGTATTATTCGTTTTCTCCCGTTCTTTGCCAGCGAACGTTACCACGAACCAAAATATCGTCTTCCTGTCTTCCTCCGGTTGCAACGTTTTTTGAAATATCCAGTTCTGCGTTTACAGATTGACTTTGTTAGTTTCAGAAGATCCCGTTAAGGGTGAAAGCAGCGATTCTTTGCTTAAACTTTAATCTGTTATTTTAATAAATATTTGCTCTACGGTTCTCATATATTTGATATATATTTTCCTTATCGAGCCCTCTTTGGAGTTTAGTCTTCAATTTTATTATTATTACTATATATATATATATATAAGATCAAAAGATGGTTAAAAGAGTTCCATATATTTTATTATGCGCATTTCAAAAACAAATATCATCATGCAATAACATTTGTGTTTACATCAGATAAAATAAGAAGACATGATATGAAGGTTAAAAAACACTTGTGGATAGTGCAGTTTTAAATCAACATATATATATATATATATATATATATATATATATATTTATATATACTTGGCGCTCCGGTCGAGATTTTACACAGCTCTTTCTCTCTCTCTCTCTTGTGAATTACCTTCTTACAATAATAATCAGTGATAAGTTTGTGGTTTAGGAATAACAAGAAATTAGTTTCATACTAGTTAGTTTAGAAATACTGAGTTCAGTAAAAATTGTGCTAAAATTTCTTCCTTGAAATTATTAAGTAAATCGCTAGCACTCGAATAGAATAAACAATTTCCCTCATTAATTGTCACTTAGCACTAAATCAAACTCATTCTTTTCTAGCATCGACTTCAGAAACGGAAGTACATCTTACTTAGCCACTCGGCCCGCTATAAAAAAAACCAGCGAAATCCATCTCACATCTCAAATCTCAAATCCTATCGACTTTAAATAAAGGAAGAACATATTGAAAAATGTAGTTCTAGATATAACATTTATGGAAATATCATGGAATGGTTACAGATGAAAGATCTTTATTTATAGTTCTCGAATAAAAAAAATATAATCTTATAGTTCCACGTGTTGGGAAAAGAAGATTCAAAGGTACGGTATGAGTAAAACACCAACAACGTTATGAAAGTTGTATATACACAGTTTCGGGAAATAACTTCTCAAACGTTTTCACTTTGTATATAAATAAATAAATAGCTCTGTTATTTAACAAAGAATCTTCTAGAATCAATCATGGAAATGTAATTTGCTTTGCTCTTTCTGTTACATTTTACATACAAATCATGCAAAACCTAACAATTCCATTTAATATCTTTTAGTCGTGTTATTCTGAAAGTTGCATTGTTGAAACTAATTTGTTAAAATTTATAGGAATCCATTAGCAGTTCTTGTCTTGAGGTGAAATTCTAGAGAATGGTCAGAAACATAATCAAGCGTCTTGACTTATGTTCTCCTACTGGGAAACATAACTATAAAATGTAGGTCATTGAAAGCTAGATGTTTCTTAATCTTCAATTAAAAACATTAACCAAATTTCCTAGAAGTGTATTAATCTCTCTCAAGTGTAATGTTATCCACCTTTATGTGGCTTGTTGTTAATTAGTATTTTCAGTTGTGTACACACACACACATACACACACATACACACACACACACACACACACACACACACACACACACACACACATACACACACACACACACACACACACACACACACCTTCATGCTCACACATACACACACACACTCACATACATTCACACACACACACACACACACACACACACACACACACACACACACACACACACACACACACATACACGAATACGCAGACGCTCATATACATATGTATGTATATGTGTATGTGTGTATCTACCTACCGACGTACCTACCTATCTATCCTTATATCTATATAGAGAGAGAGACGGAGAGGGTATATATATATATATATATATATATGCATACACTCTCTCTCTCTTACACACACACCACACACACCAAAACACACACAAACACCCCACCCCCACACACACACCAACACACATATATATCAGGAGATATCAACCCAGGACAGTTGCCTAGTGACACAATACAAAGCACATTTTTATATTGATTTCGTCACATTTCACTAAATATTCCATATCTTGAAACAACTTTCACGGAGTTGTTCAGGTTTGAATCTACACATGAGTTAACTATCGATGTATTTTAACCTATCAACTGGGGTATAATTGACTTACAATGAGTTTACATATGATTTTTATGGTTTGGTAAGAAATGGAAGGGCTCCAACCATGATTTCTTTACGGTGTCTTTGAGACTGGGGAAAAAAAAGGGATGAATGTATTCTCAAAATGTTGACATGACTAGAATGCTTAAAACAGACCTAATCCTGTATAGTCGTCATTTTTGTCATCATCATGATCCTTATCATTGGCATCATCATCATTGTCAGCGTCATGGGCTTCGTCTCCTTATCACTATCATCATCATCATCGTCGTTGACATCGTTATCTGCAACCAAATTCCTTCACTTCTCTTCCTTTTGTCACCTATTTCGTAGTATTTTCGTGTCACACAACCCACACTAACTACAGTACTTAAACATTGCTCCCTGATAGCATTATACGTCAGGATGTCCTTTCTTGCCGACAGTTTTCTTAATATCTTCTGCTTGTAAGTTTTCAAGCGAACATTTAACTGTAGCAATCTGACCAGTCTGAGAAGGCATGTAAAATTCAAGAACATTATTTCTCTCCATGTTTTTGGTATTATGTATTTTTGACTCGACTTTATTGTAAACCCCAACTGTCCCTGTATTTGTTGTTGTCCCCTATATGTCGGTCCTTGTGGTCAATAAATGAAACCATTGGCGGTGGATTGGGAGTATTGGTAGAGGGCCGGGTGCCATGCTTTGAAGCATAGAGTTACCTCCCTTTATGATCTGAGTTCAAATCCCGCCGAGGTTAACTTTGCCTTTCATCCTTACGGGGGTCGATAAAATAAAGTACCAGTAATGTACTGGGATAATTGCTGGTTTGGTGCCAAAAGTAGAAACAATTATTATTATTGTTGTTATCCAGCATAGTCACGTCCCTTTACGATCTGAGTTCAAATCCCGTCGAGGTTAACTTTGCCTTTCATCCTTATGGGGTCGATAAAATAAAGTACCAGTAATGTACTGGGTAATTGCTGGCCTTGTGCCAAAAGTAGAAACAATTATTATTGTTGTTATTAAAAGGCAGTGGTTTAGCAGTTCTGAGTTTTGATAACACCGTGGTTAGCTTCGCCATCCATCCTAAAGGCGTAGATAAAATAAAGTACAAATAAACACTGGAGACGATTTAATAGACTTTTCCCTCCCCTAAAATTGTCATCCTTGTGCCTAATCAATCAGAAACCTGTTGCTGTTGCTGTTATTGCTGCTATTGCTTCTACTCTTGTTGTAACAATAGTAGTAGTATATTAGTTTAGTTTATGGTACCAATAGTGATCATATATTAAACTTAATCAAGACAATTTTGTAACTGTCGCACAGAAAACTTTATTCACCGTGATGTTTATGGCTGGAAGAATGTGTGAGGGTGAAATGAGAGATCTTTGATTTAGAAGAAACAGAACTATTATTTGCTCTGTACAAGAGCTCAAATATCACATTAGAAGGAGGATCCGATGTTGTAATATGATAAATGTCCAGCTTCAAATTAAATGTAAGGATTATTACATATTAGACAAGATTCCTCAGTCATTTACCTTCGGATCATATAGCCTTAGTCAGGAAGATCTGATGCCACCAACAGTGTCCGATGTTTATCGGGTGTTTTCACCCTGAACCGCAATACCTTTAAGATGATGGAACAGTAATGTTTGCTAATTTACTGCTCAACTTCTCCTCCTAGGTTCTAGCTAAACTCCTTTCTCCTGCCCCGTAACCTACAAGCGGTTCTTTCCGTTACCTTCCCTTCCTGTGAGCTAATACATCCTCTAATTCCTTTCATTACAATTGGCAGTGAGCATTCTCCATACAGGTTGAGCCCGGGAAGCTCCTGCAGCCCACCTGAAATTGAAATAGCCAAACCTGATATCCTTTCAAAACGTCTCGATATAAAGGCGTATGCTTCCAAGGATATCGAGATTTTAATGTGAAAACCTGTGTATCTGAAAAATTGTCATATACACCAATGCTTGAAGAAGTATTAAATACTGCATCCACTCATCCTCATTCGGCCACCAAATATGTACAACTACAAACAATATTCACTCCTCTTTTTTATGCCTACATTTGTTTACACACCTAACTCACAACTTCTTTATAAACAGATGAAAAAATTTATATCTTAAACACAAATATAATATATGATAGATTATATATATATATATATATATATATATATATATATATATATATGCGTACAGATTTGACACGAGCCAACTATTTAGGCATTGACGTAGCCGCTTGTCATGCTACAAATAGCGTCGTTATCTCTTTTTAGACACACTCTACCATCCCGAGAGAAGAAGATAACAATGGGTTATAGGTTAATGTAGCCATAATTTGACTATGTACTTATATATATATATATATATATATATATATATATATATATATATATATATATATATATATATATATATATATATGTAGGAGGTGAGTTTTATTGTAGTACAATAAAGCAATGCAGATATCGGATAAGAAGCACTCTACAATTTGTAGGACTGGAGTATACATAATATATAAGATCAAAAGATGGTTAAAAGAGTTCCATGTATTTTATTATGCGCTTTTCAAAAACAAATATCATCATGCAATAACATTTGTGTTTTCATCAGATAAAATAGGAAGACATGATATGAAGGTTAAAAAACACTTGTGGATAGTGCAGTTTTAAATCAACATATGTTGATTTAAAACTGCACTATCCACATATATATATATATATATATATGTGAGATATGCATTTTTCAGTTGATATCCTATATACAAGTGGAACGCGTTTCTTCTTCAACGGTACGCGATGTGGCCCACCCACAGCCCCGGCGGACAGAATGGAGAAGGCGTTTCCCCGGAGGACGGTGAGGGAGACGCGCTGGAAGAGCCACTCCAACTCATGGGACTCACACCTGCGGCTGGCCAGCTCAGCGCCTATGGGGGTGAGTAGGGAGGTAGCCCTGGGTCCCAGGACACAAGAAGTCTCCACTGCCAGGGGTACGACCGCAAACCTGTCGGAGAGCGACCGGTATTTGATGAGTTGGGCCCCCTCAGCCCGACGTGCAGCAGAACCTTGGTCAGTCGCAGACTGCACCGGGTTGCGGCTGCAGAAAGTGTCGGTGCAAGTGGCATCCCAGGCGAGGGGTTTGCCATCGCGGAACAGGAAGATGGTCATGCCATCTGGCCTTTTGCCGTCCTCTCGATCCAACCCCACCGGCTCGAGCTGGGAAGGGAAGCCTGCAGTGTCCAAGCCACGCTTAATGATCTCGTTGAGGGCATTATGGCGTGGAATACGGCCGGCACTGTGGCGATAGGAAAGTGGGTGGAGGCCGAAAGAGTCATGTCTCACTGTTAGATGTAGTCGTCATAATTAAAGCGTTGATCATATAACAGCCTGTTGTTTTTATTGCTGTTGCTGTTTTTTGTGGCTTCCTTTTAACTTTCCACATCAACTTTTTCAACCAGATATATTGCAGTTGGGCTTCTTGATCTGAAAGGCTCATTATAGCGCTTTTCCTCTTGCTCCTACTTCTGGCTAAAAAAAAAAATATGATGGTGTCGTTGAATCAATAAATTCCAGCAGACCAAATATCCATCAAAGTCACGTCAACGCAGACCAACTATTCATGTTGTGCTTTGATGGTAACCAGAATCCAGAGGTCAACGTTTTCATCAATTAAACAGCTATGATATTGGCGATGGCAATGATTAAGGAAATATAATTTTCTATATTCTCTATTTTCGAAAACAGATGATTGTGAGTGTGGGTATATGTGTAAAGTATATTGGTTCAATTGCTGAACATAATCCTCAACTCATTTTGGATAATATTTAATATAACCAGCAGAAAAACCGCCCTCGGACGGTTTCTGCTAGCATATGTAGTATGCATATTAGACCAGCTCAGCCTCGCCATCACCCCAGGTTTACACTGCTACCGTGCTGGCTTGCCTCAGAAATTATTAGAGAGGTTTCACTGTGCTCCTCGCTATATTGCTATCTTTTGCTCTGGTTTCGGCTCGTTTTCCCACTCTTTCGCCTGCATATTGTTCTGTGGTCTAAGATGTGTGTATTACCTGCATGTGTATTATTTCTATTTCATATTTTCCTTTCCGTTTCCTTTGTATATATTATATTTGTTAGCGTTTTCGTTCTGTAACCATTATATTAAATGAGTTAATGTGCCTAAAGTAGAAACAATTATATTAAATGAGTTAAAAAAAAAGAGTTAATAAATAAATAAAACGTTATACTTGATTTACCCTCCATTTTCCAATTAAGCCGAACGCTATCATGACTGTATGAGCGTGTTTGTGTAAATGTATATGTGTGAATGTATGTATGTTTGTGTGAAAGTATGTGTGAATGTATGTGTATTTCTATGAATGTATGTCCGTGAATGTGTATTTTTAGAAGTTTGTGTTTGCGCGATTATATTTATATACTGATAATAGTTATATACTCATACATATAGATGTATGTATGTGCATACTCATACGCG
Organism: Eledone cirrhosa; assembly: GCA_964016885.1. NCBI lineage: Eukaryota > Metazoa > Mollusca > Cephalopoda > Octopoda > Eledonidae > Eledone > Eledone cirrhosa. The sequence continues at coordinate 46,061,289 of OZ024747.1, read as the reverse complement.
TCAGCGTGTAGAATATCTCTATCTCTCTCATAACACACTCTCTCTTTCTATATATATGGTAGTTGAAGTAGTGGTGGTGACGACGATATACCGGAATGCAACTTTGAAAAGAAGTCAATTTTAAATTATTTATTTTTACTAAATTATTTGTTTACGAAATTTAGTAGATAAATTATGTAATATTCATTCATTATTTTTTGAAAGTAATCCAACTTATTTTACTAATTAGATTAAAAGAAAAAAACCGTACGCAGTCCCGCAGCCCTTGCTTTATTATAGTTTAGATTGTTTCTACTTTTGGCACAAGGCCAGCAATTACGCCAGTGCATAACAGGTACTTTATTTTATCGACTCCGTAAGCATGAAAGACAAAGTTAACCACGGCGGTATTTGAACTCAGAACGTAAAGGGACATAACTATATACTGCGCATCATGGTGTCCGACCCTCTACCGTACTGCCAATCCACCGCCCTCTACAAAATAATTGTTTCTACTTTTGGCACAAGGCCAGCAAATACACCAGTGCATTACTGGTACTTTATTTTATCTACCTCGTAAGGATGAAAGGCAAAGTTAACCTCGGCAGGATTTGAACTCAAATCGTAAAGGGCTATGCCGCAAAGCACATAATATAATTGTTTCTACTTTTGGCACAAGGCCAGTAATTACCTCAGTGCATTACTGGTACTTTATTTTATCGACCCCGTAAGGATGAAAGGCAAAGTTAACCTCGGCAGGATTTGAACTCAGAATGGCAAGGGCCGTCAAAGCATGGCGTCCGACCCTCTACCGATACTGCCAATCCACTACCCTCATAATATAATATAAATATGTTCATTAAAAAATAAACACCAACAACAATGCAACATTATTAGCTTATATGTCTATTACACAGCACCAAATTGTACTTCATAACTATAATGAGATTGGGGAGTTTCCCGCGTTATATTTTAGGGAGTTTGGGAATCATTTGGGGATTTCACCCAATTTGCAGGGTATAGTTCTTCATTAGGATTTTTGTGGCATTCAATTTCTCGCTAGAACAGATAACAATAAGTAAGCTGGCTGTGTATAATTATTGCAACAAGTATGGGAGAGGGATGAAAAATGAAATACATACATACTTATATTTGCACAAACACAAACACACACAGAGACACACAGGCACACACACACACACACACAGACAGACACACAGACACACACACACACACACACACACACACACACATACACATATATATATGTATGTATGTATATATATACATACAGATACATAGATAATTTTCTGGTTTGTGATTTAGGATTGTTTGCGGTTAATAGAACTTCTATTATCATGCTATAGATGTATATAGGGTGACACTAGCTTATGATTAAACACAGTTTAATTTGTACCATCGCTACAATGCTTAAGTGACATCTGATGTTAATTTGGGTTTACATTCTTGAATTCAGATTTTGTGCGTATATATATATATATATATATATATATATCAAAATAAAGATCCGAAGGCATGGTATAAATTTCCAATCATTTTAATCACGACACATGTTTCAATAAGAGATGGATCGATCGTGTAGCCATGATCGATTATCACTGATCTCGTCAGGTGAAAATGAATTGTCTTCAAATCCTTGATATGAGGGAGAAAATTAACGGTGTTCACTCACAGAGTTTAGTCCCTCATATTTATACCATGCCTTCGGATCTTTAATTTGATACAAATACTCCGTTTTACATCATCTAGCTGTTCCCATAAATGGAATTGGAGATATACAAAAGCGTGGAGAACTTAATATTGCTAACAAAAATTTTATTGGACCGTTTGACACAATCAATAATACACCTTACTATATATATACTAGACCATTTTAAGGTCTATTTAAGGTAACTAAAAATGCAGTGGGAATACGAAGAAAGCAAGAACGGGGTGGGGTGTGTTTTCCTCATAAGTTTTCTACTGGGGGTCTAGGATATTTCTACGCTTTAAAGACAATATATCTCGCCCCAGGGCGTCAATAACTGGATAAGTTATTTGGAAAACGGAGGAGAGAGGGAAGGAAAGCAAATGGGAAGAAAGGAGAAAACAGTGACAAAACAGCGAAAAAAACAACAAACCGAGCAATGTGCGAGCAACTATAGGTAGGAAATCCAAGACCACTCGATAAGAGAACTTAAGTTCAAGACTGAGTGGTCGAGAGAAAAAAGACACACGTCTGATCGCCGCAGTTGTAAGTGAGAAGAGAACTGCTAAAGGGTCAGGTGAGGGGGTGAAAGTGAGAGGGAGAAAGGGAGAGGAAGAAAGTGGGGTTAGGGTAGATAGGGAGAGAAGGAGTGGAAGAAATATATATATATATATATATATATATATACACATATATATATACTACAGTATATATATATGTATGTATATATATATAAAATATATATTTATATATATATGTATATTATATATATATACATTTATTATTATTATTACCGTGAACTGCGGAATGCTCTTAATTCCGACCCTAGTTTATAGTGGTAGTAGATTGACCTCCCTGCCTCTGCCTATGTCTTTTCACTCGGCACTGGACAGAATTGCTTCCACATCATTCATTCTCATCTCGGGAACAATTTTGAATAGCGCCAGTTCGTAATTTGAACTCGGGAATTTTATATTCTCCGAGTGAAAAGAACCTTCTGACGAGAGTTTATCTTTTCAATGGAAGCCCGTAAGGACTATCCATTTATTTTTGAGACTCGAAACCGATTCGGTAAAGGTAACCATAGTAAGTACAGTGAATGTTTTGAAATTTATTTTGAAAATGTTTCTTATTTGCTAAACCTTGATTATAAATATATATATATATATATATATACATACAGTATATATATATATATATATGTATGTATATATAAAATATATATTTATATATATGTATATATATATATATATATATATATATATATATATATATATATATATATATATATATATATATATATGCAGAGGTTTTATTTAAATTGGTGGGATTCAACAAGCTTAACATTTTTTATAACTGATATAAAGCACCCAACAGTTTAGTGGAGTAAATACATAATATTTTAATAAATGGAAACTATATTTATAAAACTATATTTATTTTATTATATATATTTCAAGGGCAACCAAGGCAAATTATGGTGCGCTTTCATCAGATAAAATACAGATTTGTTTTATAATTAAAATACAGATTTGTTTTATAAATAAATAAATAAATATTGACATCTTTTTTCCGGGTATGCCAATATTTATTTATTTATTTATAAAACAAATCTGTATTTTAATTATAAAACAAATCTGTATTTTATCTGATGAAAGCGCACCATAATTTTCCTTGGTTGCCCTTGAAATATATATAATAAAATAAATATAGTTTTATAAATATAGTTTCCATTTATTAATATATTGTGTATATATATATATTTATATATATTGAGAAAGAGAGAGAAACATATATACGTATATATATATATCGCTCCCTCTATTTCCAAAGACGTGTACTGTTACATATCTGTTTCGTTCACTTCAATTAATAGGGGACATGCCTAATTTAGATATATGCCAGTTCTTAATTTACCACGTGTGACTCTTATAATAAGCAAGAGAAGTGAGAAGGGACAGTTGAAAATTGGTCAAAAATAGAAAAGAGATAGATATAGTACGGGTATACATGTATGTGTATAACCGTATCTACATCTATGTGTGTATGTGTACGTGTGAGTGTGTGTGTGTGTGTGTGTGTGTGTGTGCGTGTGTGTGTGTGTGTGTTTGTGAATGTGCAAGGAAGAAGCCATGTAATGTATAGAAAGAAATATGTTATCTGCAAGTAATTCAACTTTGACAAAGAAGTCTGCTGCAAGATGTTTATATTATAGGCAAGGAGTAATAGCTTCCGGCCTCTTAACAAACACACTATGCTAAAGCAAAAACTGATAGAAAGAAATGTGTTTACTGCTTCTGTCAGTGGATAGACATTCTAATGACAGTTATGACATGTTGTTCAGGTGACATACAGCACGATAAACTTGGAGTATGACTGAAAAACACATCATTCATTTGATTGGAATGACAGCGTGGAAAAGGGGTGGTGGTGATTAGTGAGGGGAAGGAGAGAGCAATTCCAAACTAATGATTTGTTTTATTAGAATAAATAACTCTTAGAACAATCTTGACATATTCCAATGTTTTGATGTCTATTCTATAAACCGTACCTGCTGATTGTAGAAGAGGCACCAAGAAAATAGCTGTTTTGCTATGGAAAAACTTCGAAAGACTACTTCAGAATTACTTTACTTCTATTTCATTCTCTGTCTGTCTGTTTCTATCTCTCTCGCTCTCTCTCTTCCTATATACACATATACACAGACACACACATACATGTGCAAGTATATGTTTATATAGGTATATATCTATATCTATATATATCTGTGTGTGTTTATGTATGGATATATATATATATATTTGACTTAACTAATGGTATTACATCCAATGCCATGTCAACTTTTGTCTCTCTCCTTTATCATTTTACTCATTTATTTATTTTTCTTTGATTATTCTTTGTATTTATACCGTTTCCTGGCGAAATGCTTATCAATGTATGGCAGTAATTGATGTATTTGCTCCCATCAATTTGTACAAACATCCGTATGTATATATATATAGGAGAAAGTATGACCCCGATGGCAGAGCTCAAGCCGCTTCGACGGCTATTTCTGGACTATTACCCACTCTACTATCCTAAGTATTGTGTTCTCTGGTGCGTTATCGTCCATCTGGTTCCTTACCACAACTCCTTCGTTATATATATATATATATATATATATATATATAGTTCAAGGAAACGACAATCTGAGGTCCAAAAGTCTTATTAGTTTCACACTTATTTGGAAAAGAGGAAAGAAAGTTTGACGTTTTGGACTTTAGCCTTTCTTCAGGAGTACAAAAATAGATACAGATCACAAAGGATTTATACAGAAAATAAAAGATAGTCCAAGTGCAAAAGAAAAAAAAATAGAATAAAATAAAATAAAGAGAGTAAATTAGACAAACCGTCTGTAGTCTTGGTAACGATTTTGGAACGCAAAGTGAAAATTGTGTGTATAGAGTCGATATTATTTGTGTGTGGATTGGCAGTATCGGTAGAGGATCGGATGCCATGCTTTGAAGCATAGAGTTACCTCCCTGTATGATCTGAGTTCAAATCCCGCCGAGGTTAACTTTGCCTTTCATCCTTCCGGGGTCGATAGAATAAAGTACCAGTAATGCATTGGGTAATTGCTGGCCTTGTGCCAAAAGTAGAAACAATTATTTGTGTGTGTGTATGTGTATGTTTAAACGTGTATGTTTTTGTAAGGTTTATTGTGAAAAGTATCAAAGTTTGCGTGTGCTATGCGTATATCTATGTGGTGTGTGGTAGTTGACATGTATGTGTGAGTGAATGTAAGTTGGAAATTTGAGTAAATTATATGTGCGTTAAGTTATTTTGTGTGTGTGTAAAGTATCTGGCAATATTAGCCTATGTCTGTGAGATGTGTGGATTTGTATGTGTGAGTGTATGATTAAATTTTAATGTGTGTATGCATGTTGAAGTTTATATTGTGTACGTGTAAAATATCTAACTGTCATTTGTATGTAAGAGTGTATGTATTAACGAATTTGTGACATATGATAAATGAAGTATGTTTAAAGTATGTTTAAAGTGTGTGGCAGGGCAGACTAAAGTAAGATGGTTGGGGCATTAAGGTTAGGGGGATAAAAAGTTTGTGAAGAAAATATAAGTTGCTGTTCTCTACGTGTATGCATAGATAGGTACCCTATATATGTGTGCAAATGTATAGATATGTGCATATTTGAGCTCACATGTGCGCGCAAATGCATGTAATTAAAAAAAATCTTTAATGAATTGTTATGTGTGTCCGTGCATATATAATTACTTACCTTAATCAGTTTAGATATCTACAAAGTATCTGATAAATTAAATAGCCCCTTCTCTTAACCACCAAAGTAGACAAAAATCCATAGAAAATTTGAAAATTTAGTCTATAGACAGATTTCGAGCCAGTTTGCCTTCCCTGTTTCAAATATAATGATGACCACGGGAAGGAGGAAGGATTAGTTGAGGGATAACTACTTCCCTTTTCATATTTTTGTCCACGTGCCCGTATTAAGGACGAGTTTAAAAGTGGCCATGACTGATGGTAGCACATACATGTCAAGTGTATGAAACTCTGTTTATACTATATATATATACAAAGAGAGAGAGAGAGAGAGAGAGAGAGAGAGAGAGAGAGAGAGAGAGAGAGGGGGAGAGAGAGAGCGAGAGAGAGAGAGAATCACCAGTGAATTGGCCGTATGCTTTCCAGCATAATTACGTCCCTTTATGGTCTGAGTTCAAATCCCGTCGAGGTTAACTTTTCCTTTCATCCTTACAGGGGTCGATAAAATAAAGTACCAGTAATGTACTGCGTAATTGCTAGCCTTGTGCCAAAAGTAGAAACAACTATTGTATATATATTTCCATTGTAAAACACAGAATGAGGGAAAGTAAATGTAGTCACAATCAGATTTGAGCTCGAAGTACAGAGCGTCGGAATAAATACTGTGATGTTTTCACTTCGACTCTTTATCAACTCTACCAATTCGTGAAGTAAGTGATAAGCACTGGAATAGAATTTCTCACTGTAACATTTCAATTATGGTTAGAATGTATTCAGTAAGAATGAGATATCTGAGACAAGTAGGGAAGCAGCCAGTAGTACATATACCCATAACGAGAATTCTAATGAAATGTCTGAGAGTAAATTGAAACAATTTCCTCACATTTTTGAAAATCTATGCAACTGTGAAAAAAATGATTTATTATAGACTAACCTGCTAAACTATTGTAATTAAGAAACGTGACACCCGATTACTGAAAAATCGAACAGATAAATATCTTGGTTCTCCATCTTATACCGACTCTCCTTTATTGAACCAATCAGCTTTCCTGCCTTATTCTTTGCTACTAATTCTACTTATTTGAGAACAACTATGATTAACTGAATAGCAAAAACGACATGTCTTATCCCCCCCTCTCTTTCTATCTATATATTCCTCACTCTCTCTTTTTCTATGTATATATATTCTTCTCTCTCTCTTTCTATCTCTCCCTCTCTATCTATCTATATATATATTCATTTCTCTCTCTCTCTCTCTCTCTCTCTCTCTCTCTCTCTCTCTCTCTCTCTTTCTATCTATATATATTCTGTATCTCGATCTTTCTATCTTTATCTATCTATCTATCTATCTATCTATCTATCTATCTATCTATCTATCTATCTATCTATCTATCTATATATATATATATATAGGAAAATCTGCTTCGTAGGAACGAGAGGTATCCGAGGTTAACTTTGCCTTTCATCCTTACGGGGTCGATAAAATAAAGTACCAGTAATGTACTGGGTAATTTTCTGGCCTTGTGCCTAAAGTAGAAACAATTATTATTATTATTATTATTATAGTTGCATTTATCTTGCTTTATGTTCATACGAGTTATCACCAAGTCACAACCAGTGACCTCAAGAGACAACAAGGTCCGCCATGTTCAAGAAAGAACATACATACACACACATGCATCTTTAGGTGTTTAGACTTGTGATGTACTTATATCGACAGAATCTTCCTTAGTATATGGGCAGTTCCCATTAGTACTATCTTTTGTATTTCTCCTATACGCGGGTTTCCTGGGATTTGCAATCATTAGACCCCTTAGGTATCATTCCTAGAGCGCCTACAACCACTGGTATTGTTTTAGTTCTCAATTTCCACATTTTTCCAATTTCTATCTCCAGGTCCTTATACTTGCTCAATTTTTCAAATGTTTTTATAGATACATTCTTGTCTATTGGAACGGACATACCCTCTTAGCAGGCAGACACTGATTTTGTGGTGATATAATCAGTCCTTTAGTCTCCGATTTCAGTCCAGAGGATGCCAACCACTGATGGGTTAAAGTTTTGTCAACATCAGGATTGTAGAGCTCTTTCTGGGTATTTTCCATACAGAGGCTTTTCTTGCCATTTCTTAGCCAGTTTCTGTAGCATTTCTTTCTTTGCAGTTATTTTTACCTGCTTTTCCTTTTCTGTGTTTTCCATTTCAGCAGTAAATGGAACTTCTGAAATTTGTAGTCCAGTACTGTATCTTTGTGCATCTTTTGTAATGGAGTATGATCATTTGATGCTTTCGTGTTTCAAAACGAGTTTGAGCATCCAATCATGTGATTCCCTTAGATATGTAGATAATCCAGTTGTTGCAGTTTTCAACGCAATATCTAACTGGATTAACCCACGTCCTCCTTCTTTCCTAGGGAGATATATTCTATCTGTATCTGCCTTAGGGTGATGCATTCTGTGCATGGTTAAGAATTTTCTATTTTTTGTATCGAGCCTGCGGATCTCTGTGCTTGACCAGTTGATGACATTGTAACTGTAGGTTACTACTGGTATGGCAAGCGTGTTTATGGCATCGATCCTATTCCTTGCATTCAATTCCGTTCTTAAGATTGCTCTTACTCTGCGGTAACATTCCTTCCTTATCCTTTCCCTCATTGTCGCGTGCTTGATTCCGTATCCTTCACAAACACCTAGATATTTGTAAGTTTCCTCTTGATCAAGTTCTCTTATCACATTCCCCCGCTCAAGATTAATGTCTGAACTTTTCAGCAGCTTTCCTCTGGTGAACGTTGCTTTGGCGCATTTATCTAGTCCAAACTTCATTTTAATGTCATCACTGATTTTCTCCACAGTGGATAATAGCCCTTGCAATTGTTGATCATATTTTGCAAATAGTTTCAGGTCATCCATGTAGAACAAGTGATTAAAGGTTTTGTCATAGACTTTATATCCATGTTTTGTTTCATTGAGCATTTTACTTAATGGTATAAGTGCGATGCAGAATAAAACTGGTGATAAAGAGTCACCCTGAAAGATTCTACAATTAATATTAACTTCTCCAGCTTCCAGTGATGTTTTTTCACTATTCAAAGGAGTGTCGTTTTCCATGTCTTCATACTGAATGACAGGAACCTCCTGACAACGGGAGATATTTTGAAAATCTCTAAACATTTTTCAATCCAAATGTGTGGCAAACTATCGAATGCTTTTTTATAATCTATCCAAGCAATTGATAGATTTTTGTGTCTATTATGACAATCTTCCCGTATCATTTTGTTAACCAAAAGCTGATCCTTACAGCCATATGAGTCTCGTTTACACCCTTTCTGCTCATTGGGAAATATATCATTTGTTATCAAGGGATCATATGTATATTCAGTTAGGACTGATGCTAAAATTGTATACATTGTGGTCAAGCAAGTTATCGGTCTGTAATTTTTGGGATTGTTTGTCTCATCATTCTTCGGAAGCAGGAATGTAATGCCGTTAACTAGCCATGATGGTATCTTTTCTGGCTCCTTAACTATTTCATTGTAAAGTTGGGCTAACATTTCATGAGACTCTGTGAAGGCATTTATCCAAAAGTTTGTATTTTGTCTTTTCCTGGGGATTTCCATTAGCTGGTTTTTCTAAGAGCCAAACGCAACTGTTCAACTGTTATATTTTACCATATTTGTTCCTCAAGGTGAGCTGTATCTTACATTTGTCTGTCTATCCATGGGGCATGTATATTATGAACTTTTTCTTCGGCCTAGATCTTTTCCCAGAATTCTTGCACTTCCTCCTTGGGTGGTATTGATTTAGCAGTTATTGTTGACTTGCCAATTTTTCTGTAGAAGTTTCTTTGGTTGTTTTTGAACATATTATTGTCTCTATAGAATCTAGATCGTTTTCAAAGCGCCTTATACGAACAGCTTTGGCCGACACTTTTTGCTTGATTATTTCTATCAGCATGTCTATGTCACTTGTTGATTTTATACTGTATTTTCTTTTCAATTTTCTAAGTTTAGTTTGTTTAACATGTTCACCTACTTTGTAGTTTGTTAAAATTTCTATGTCAGATCGGAGAAGGTTTATTTGGCGATTGATGTTCTCTTGCCAAGTAGTTTTCTTGTGGGAATTCCTTTGTTTTTTCATTTTCACTCCACATACGTGAGTGGTGACTTTAGCCGATGCATAATAGAGATGATTTAAATCAGTAATGTTTAGTTTGTTTGTAATGATAATGTTTTTGTGAATTATGTTAGTCTTGTGTATTATCTTTTGGTTCTGTTTGGAGTTCTGGATCTTAGGGACGATGTCTCGTTCCCCATGTCAGATTCTTTCATTTTCATAATTTCATCCTTCAAGTTGGCAGGTTCATTCTCATTCATTTCTTTATCAATTACGATCTCATTGTTTTCATTTTGAGTTTCATCTTGAGCATGCACTCCCTCCACTTTTTCGATCCTTTCTTTAATTTGTTCTGTTGTCAGTGATTCCGCCCGAACCCTGGGATTCGAAGTGTTACAATTTACCTCGTTTTCACTGACACATGTTTCATTTTCCCTTCGCTGACTTTGTGCTAATAGCTTGATCTGATCAATTTCTATATCAGTTAGTAACTTTTTTTTAACAATATTTCTTCGTATATTGGCTATTTTGTTACTGTCAATATAGCCTGTTTTCGGGATGTTTCTTTTTCCAGTTGATATATGTCTGTTCTGTATTCGATCTATTTGATGGGTAGTACATGGCAGTGTAGAAAGCCTCAAGGACTTCTTTATTGTCTTCCCTTGACCAATTTTATCTCTTTTTCTTTGGATTTCTTGGTGGTGAGCATGGAGGGCAACTGTAGGAGTATTCCGGTTATGGGAGATCTCCAGCTCTGAAGTGATGGGAAGGTTTGAGCCATTAGCTGATTTTTCCCTCTCTGAGGGACGCGGCCCTTTTTGACCCGGGTGACGGCCGATCCGGTATGAGATTTTTTCATTTGACATTTACTTTATTTTTTCGCGTTTTATCCTTAACCGCTAAGGGGTAATCATTTCGTGTTACCACTTCTAGGACGAGTGTAAACCAAGACTAGAGGGGTCGTCCTACCCTAGAGACACGGCTATTCCTCATCGGCCGCCATCCTGGTATTTCTTGGTCACGGGGTTTTCTCTTTTGTTGTTTTTTAAATTGTTATTATCATGAGTGGTTCCTTAATGTGAGCATAGCGTGGCTTAAGAATGAAATTATTATTAATAATATAATATACTTTTGCTGAATTTGCATGTTATTGTTGTTGGCTATGTCGGTGGTGGTGGTGGGGCTTTTTCTATTGTTGGTGGGGAAGGGGGAGCCAGCAGTGCCATAGTCGTTGACATTTGACCGTGTCACTAACTCAATCTATTTATATCTTTTGCTAGCCTCTCCCTTGTTTAGTGATACCGCCACCTTCCCATTTCTTAAGTTAACAGAAGGTAGTGGGGGAATAGTGGTGGTAGCAATGAAGGAGTGGTGGCGGCAGTGATGGGATAGTGGTAGTAATGATGGATGGAATGGTGGCGGCGGTAACTATAGTGATGGCGTTGTCATTACTGAGTTTTGTTGAATAGACTCTAGTAGTATGCGTTTGTTTGATCTGTGTATCTATGCGGTTTGTCGCGTATGTTTAATATATGAGTTGACATATTTTCTTAATATTTGAATTAAACATTTTGAGAAAACTTGAGATACAATAATAGTAATTATTATTATTATGCTGGGATTGGTGGTGGTGAAATTGCCGTTATCTGGCTGTTGTATTTAGTGTACACAGAGGGATGATGGGATAGGTAGTGTATCTAGTTTGTGGTGTTGGTGAAATTAATGTTATTTGGCTGTTCTATATAGTGTAGACAGAGGGGGTTTTCTTCCATTTATAACCATTTTCCTTTTTGAATATAAAATTTATAATAAAAAATTGAATATTTGAGCGATATAACAGGATATTAAGGATCCGAATTTTCTGAGAGCTGAGTCTGGTGCTTTATGTCTCATTTGTACTAAGAATTGTTATATCACAATTGTTTTAAATATGTTAAAAATCAAAATCTTACGGGAGCGATTTCATAACATTCTATCCACCAAGTGCGTCTTCTTCCCTTATTATTATTATTATTATTATAATTATTATTATTATTATTATTGTTATTGTTATTCCTTGAATCTCAGTCATTGATGTTGGTTAACTGGAAAGTCCGTTGGATTGAATATCAAGCCACTACCTGCAGCCTCAGATATTCAGGACGTATCGGAGGGTTCTTGCTGTTCCAAGCAAGCATGCCTTTTGAAGCGTTCCAAAAAGCGTGAAGGGGCCGATTTTCTTTAACCATCCCTGGAAACCTTTGGAGATAGTCCCCAGTGCGCCTATGACAATCGGGATCACTTTGACTTCATGGCAGTTCCAAATCCTTTTCACCTCCCACTTTAGGTCCTGGTATCGGTTAATTTTCTCCCTCTCCTTCTCTTGCACTCTCGTGTCGAAAGGGCAGGCCACATCCACAATCAGGCACGATCTTTTTTCTTTGTCCACAACCACCAGGTCAGGTCTATTGTGTTCCAGTTTTTTGTCCGTCTGTATCCTAAAATCCCACAGCACCTTCACCTGACTGTTCTCCATCACCGCCTCTGGCCTATGCTCATACCATTTCTCAGAATGTGGTAGATTGTTTACTTTGCACAGGTGCCAGTGGATCACCCTGCCCATCACATCGTGTCTCCAGCCCTTATAGTGGGTCTGGGCTAGGTGTTTACACTCGGACACAATGTGAGCCACAGTCTCCTCTCTCTCTCCACAGATCCTGCACAGTGGGCTAGCCTCCTCCTTGTAGATATGGTGCTTCAACCACTCCGTTTTGAGGGCCTGCTCCTGCGCAGCCATTAGCATTCCTTCTGTAGCCTTTTTGAGGTCTCCTCTTCTCAACCAGTTCCATGTCTGTGGATCTCTAAATTCAGTTTTCTCAAAGAAGGTACTATGAAGGGATTTTCCCTTAAGGCTGCTCTTCCTCCTTGATGTTATTTCCTCCTTGGATATCCCCTGGCCTACTGTCCCCTCCTTCAGTACAGCTCTGAGCATTGGCTCCTTACTATAGGTCACGTATTTGTATAGGTTGTTTTTCTCCATCTGAACACAGTCCTCTATGCTGATAAGACCTCTTCCACCCTCAGATCTCCTTAGGTAGAGTCTATCGACATCACTCCTCTTGTGGAACATGTTGTAGATAGTCAATAGCTTCCTAGTCTTCCTATCCATTTCTTTTTGTTCAGCAACATTCCATCTCAGAATTCCCGCACTGTACCTAATAATAGACACAGCTCGGGAATTTACTGCGCTTATGGCATTTCTGCTGTTCAGATGTGACTTCAATACGCTCCTTACTCTCCGAATGTATTCAGTTCTTAACAATTCCTTCATTTTTTTGTTCTTTATGCCATCAGCCTCCAGAACGCCCAAATACTTGTATCCTTCCTCAGAGTCAATTTCCCACCTGTTGGTATCTGGATTCCGTTACTTCCGCTCAACCTACCCCTCCTCATCACAATGACTCCACACTTACTAATACCAAATTGCATACATATATCACTGCTGAAAATACGGACAGTGTCAACAAGCACATCCAACTCCTTCTCACTCTTCCCGAAGAGCTTAAGATCGTCCATGAAGAGGAGGTGATTGATGGTAAGCACTCCCTTTCCCAACCTGTATCCTGCTCTCACTTTTCGCAGTACACTGGTCAGGGGCATCATGGCAAGGACAAACAACAGAGGGGACAGGCTATCTCCCTGGAAGATACCTCTCTTAATCATCACGCTTCCCAAGGATTCTCCAGTTGATGTTAACTCTGTTTCCCAGGACCTCATACTTTTGCCCAGCAACTGTCTGATGTTATTTGCGACCCTGAAGATCTCCAGGCTTTTGGTGATCCAGGAATGAGGCACAATTATTATTATTATTATTATTATTATTATTATTATTATTATTATTATTATTATTATTGTTATTACTCCTTGAGTCTCAGTCATTGATGTTAGTTAACTGGAAAGTTTGTTGGAATGAATATCAAGCCACTACCTGCAGCCTCAGATATTCAGGACGTATCGGAGGGTTCTTGCTGTTCCCAGCAAGCATGCCTTTTGAAGCGTTCCAAAAAGCGTGAAGGGGCCGATTTTCTTTAACCATCCCTGGAAACTTTGGAGATAGTCCCCAGTGCGCCTATGACAATCGGGATCACTTTGACTTCATGGCAGTTCCAAATCCTTTTTATCTCCCACTTTAAGTCCTGGTATCGGTTAATTTTCTCCCTCTCCTTCTCTTGCACTCTCGTGTCGAATGGGCAGGCCACATCCACAATCAGACACGATCTTTTTTCTTTGTCCACCACCACCAGGTCAGGTCTATTGTGTTCCAGTTTCTTGTCCGTCTGTATCCTAAAATCCCACAGCACCTTCACCTGATCGTTCTCTATCACCGCCTCTGGCTTATGCTCATACCATTTCTCAGAATGTGGTAAATTGTTTACTTTGCACAGGTGCCAGTGGATCAACCTGCCCATCACATCATGTCTCCAGCCCTTATAGTGGGTCTGGGCTAGGTGTTTACACTCGGATACAATGTGAGGCACAGTTTCCTCTCTCTCTCCACAGATCCTGCACAGTGGGCTAGCCTCCTCCTTGTAAATATGGTGTTTCAACCACTTCGTTTTGAGGGCCTGCTCCTGCGCAGCCATTAACATTCCTTCTGTAGCCTTTTTAAGGTCTCCTCTTTTCAACCAGTTCCATGTCTGTGGATCTCTAAATTCAGTTTTCTCAAAGAAGGTACTATGAAGGGATTTTTCCTGAAGGCTGCTCTTTCTCCTTGATGTTATTTCCTCCCTGTACATCCCCTGGCCTATTGTCCCCTCCTTCAGTACAGTTCTGAGCATTGGCTCCTTACTATCAGTCACGTATTTGTGTAGGTTGTTTTTCTCCAACTGAACACAGTCCTCTATGCTGATAAGACCTCTTCCACCCTCAGATCTCCTTAAGTAGAGTCTATCGACATCACTCCTCTTGTGGAACATGTTGTAGATAGTCAATAGCTTCCTAGTCTTCCTATCCATTTCTTTTTGTTCAGCAACATTCCATCTCAGAATTCCCGCACTGTACCTAATAATAGACACAGCTCGGGAATTTACTGCGCTTATGGCATTTCTGCTGTTCAGATGTGACTTCAATACGCTCCTTACTCTCCGAATGTATTCAGTTCTTAACAATTCGTTCATTTTTTGTTCTTTATGCTATCAGCCTCCAGAACGCCCAAATACTTGTATCCTTCCTCAGAGTCAATTTCCTTTATCATCTCACCTGTTGGTATCTGGATTCCGTTACTTCTGCTCAACCTACCCCTCCTCATCACAATGACTCCACACTTACTAATACCAAATTGCATACATATATCACTGCTGAAAATACGGACAGTGTCAACAAGCACATCCAACTCCTTCTCACTCTTCCCGAAGAGCTTAAGATCGTCCATGAAGAGGAGGTGATTGATGGTAAGCACTCCCTTTCCCAACCTGTATCCTGCTCTCACTTTTCGCAGTACACTGGTCAGGGGCATCATGGCAAGGACAAACAACAGAGGGGACAGGCTATCTCCCTGGAAGATACCTCTCTTAATCATCACGCTTCCCAAGGATTCTCCAGTTGATGTTAACTCTGTTTCCCAGGACCTCATACTTTTGCCCAACAACTGTCTGATGTTATCTGTCACCTTGAAGATCTCCAGGCTTTTGGTGATCCAAGAATGAGGCACCATGTCAAATGCCTTTCTCTAGTCTATCCATCCCATGGCAAGATCAGTGTGTCTCCTCCTGCAAATCCCCATTACCATCTTATCAATAAGTAACTGGTCCTTTGTACCACGTGACTTCTTTCGGCATCCTTTCTGTTCGTCCGGTAACAAGTTGTTTGTGTGGAGGTGATGGTAGATTTCCTCAGACACAATGCACGTCAACAGTTTCCACATTACGGACAGACATGTGATAGGTCTATATTTGGTAACATCATTACCCTTGATTCGGTCTTTCATTATCAGAACTGTGGTACCTTTTGTCAACCACTCTGGTACCTCACCTGACATCAAGCAGTCATTGAACATGGTTGTCAGTTTCGGGTGGAGGGATGTTATATTTTTAATCCAATACCCCTGCACACCATCTGGGCCTGGTGATTTCCAGTTGGTTAGTTTTTTGGCCTACCCCTTAAGAGTTTCAACTGTGATACTCAAATCAGTTTGTTGGTGTGCCTGTTTACTGATCTCCTGTACTGTCTCAATCCACACTGCCTGGTCATTATGTCTAACATCCTGCTCCCATATTCCTCTCCAGAATGTTTTAGTTTGTTCCGCCTCAGGGATCAAGTCATTGCCTCTTTCTTTCCCTTCAAGCTGTCCAAACAACATCTTCTGGTTGTTGTCGAACATGCGGTTCTGTTTATACTGACTGACTCTGTTCTCGTATCGCCTGATTTTTGCACTCTTTGCTACAATGCGTTGCTTCAGTTTCTCTATGATAATATTTAGCTTTTTCCTCCTAGTTTTGTACTTTATTTCCAGTCTATTTTTAGTGTCTATGTTTTTTAGTGTCCCATTCAGTAGGGACTCAAGCTTTCCAATGTCATTTCTCATTTCCCTGATTTGACCACTCAGTCGTTTCTTCCACCAAGGCTCTGCTCTTTCTTGTCTGTTGTTTCCTCTCGCTTTTATACCAAGTAGTTTCCTCACCGTATTTGCTGTTGCTTTGAGGATATTGTTGCACTGGTGAAGGCTCCTCGCCTCAAGGTATGGGATGACTTTGTTTACCTTAGCTGTTGTTTCTTTTAACTTTTTCCTGTCTACAAATCTTAGGTTCATAGGTCTCCCACTATCATTGTTCAATTCATCTACCACTAAATTTAGGATATCAACCAAATCTTGTCCTAGCCCGTCAGCATTCATCTCCTCAGTGGCCGTATCTCTGTTCCAGGTATTATTTATCTCAGTATTCAGATCATTGTCTGCTTCGGGTGGTTCCTCCGTTCTCTCGACCTCTTCACCTTCATTTCCCACTGGCTCGTTTGCCTTGCATACTCCACCCTCCATCTCCAAACTAATCTCTCTGCTCAGTTCCTCCAGTTCCAGCTCGCTTATCCACCCATTAGTTCTTATTACCCGAGCCTGCCCGGCCAATTTTTGTTCATCTAATTTAAATAGACCAATCTCGTTCCAGATGTTATGCATCCGTTTCCTATAGCCCCTCTCCTTGGGGTTACTTTTCAGGTAACATTGCATAACAGTTCTATTCAATTCTTCCGTCCAGTTGGTTCTGGTCCCTTTCCTTCTTCTTCTTCCTCCGACACCAGCAGTATTTGGTTGACAGCCAGGTCCCTGCTGCTGAGCCAGGGAGCACCTGTTGGGTGAGAGTCTGTCACATGACGTTCTAGTCTCCATTTCACCGTTATTCGAACTGTTTAGGTTGGACATTTAAACACTCTTATCGAGGTTTGGCGAATGTATGGTTACATAACCACCGGTGGATTATTATTATTCTGGACCCAGAGGGTAAGCTGGTGGTGCTGAACGTGACCAGCGGAGACGGGCAAGCTTTCAGGCTAGTGGCCGTCTATGCCCCGACAGGAGCAGGGCGGCCTGATTTCTTCCGGCGTCTGGAGACCTTTCTTGGAACGTCCCGCTCTTTAGTGTTAGTGGGCGACTGGAACGGGATCTTAGATGCACGCTGGGATTGTGTGGGATTAGCGGATAGGGGTGAAGGGTGCAAGAGCCTCACCAACCTGCTCAGGCGTTTTGAACTGTCTGACAGGTACCGATTGGATTTCCCGAATGCGCCAATGTGGACTTGGACAAATCGCATAGGGTCATCCAGATCATATCTAGATAGAGTATTTTGTAGGGAAATAGATAGGTCTAGCATAGGCTGTCCAAAATTCAAGATAGTCAGCTACACGGACCACAAATTCGTGATCTGTGTGCTTGACTTAGATAGACTTCATAGACGAGGACCCGGCTACTGGAAGCTAAACGCGTCCTTACCAGCGCGCAAGGCCTACAGAGACCGGATTAGCGAACTAGTTAAGCGGGCGTTGACGGGGGCCATCGTCAACAACAAGTGGTGGTTTGCTCTGAAAAGAGCGATTAGAATAGAATCGATTAGGTTTAGTAAGGCTTTAGCAATAGAGAAAAATAGAGCAGAGGGAGAACTAGTTAAAAAATTAGACGAGGCGCTTAGCAAAGGCATTGCGACCGACGTGCTTGCGGCGAAATTGGCCCTTGACCAATTCTTCAATGCAAAGCACGAAGGCTGCGTTGTCAGAGCAAGGATGCGTGCTCTCAGACACGAGGGGACGAAAGCCGTTCAATGAGCCCGAGTGGCGGAGGCGCGTCGTGGCAACAAAGCCACGATCCGGTCTTTGGTGGACCACGACGGGCGCATGCTACTCGATCCCGGGCAAATGTGTGAAGCTTTTCAGCGACACTTCGCTCAGCTGTTCGGGGGCAGCGGTGGGCTTGGTAGAGGGATGGACTTTAGTGTCTACCTCGACGGACTGCCGCAGCTCTCGGCCACTGAGGCGAAGTGTTGCGAAAAGCCGATAACAGCCGCTGAAGTAAGGGAGGCAATGACTGGCTGCACAAGGGGTAAATCGCCTGGTTTGGATGGTCTGCCCTATGAACTTTACGTACAGATGCCAGACTTGTTCGGAGGCATCTTGGCGGACGTCTACTGCAACTGGCAACAGAACGGGAGAATTCCCAGTTCTGTGAGCCGAGGAGCGGTGGCACTGCTGAGAAAGGATCCGAACAAGGGGGATAACATAGATAATTTCCGGCCCATAACACTGTTAAACACAGAGTTCAAGATTTTAGCCAAGGTGCTAGCAAAGAGGTTGGCGCTTGTCGTTGGTGGTCTGGTGGGAGAGGCGCAGACATGCGCCATTCCCGACAGATCCATCCACGACATCCTCCACCTCATGCGATACATCGTAGAGAGGGTAGCTAGGGAACCTGGCACGGGTGGGTCCTTGATCAATTTAGATCAGTCGAAAGCTTTCGATAGGGTCGACCATCGTTACCTAGCGGCAGTCCTGAGGGCGGCTGGCTTTGGGCCCGTCTTCAGAGGCTGGATCGCTGCCATGCACAGCGACATCTGCTCTGTGGTGAGAGTGAACGGTCACCTGTCGGAACCGTTCAACATCATGCGCTCGGTCCGCCAAGAATGTCCCCTCTCGTCCCTCTTGTACGTATTGACTCTCGAGCCATTACTGCACAAACTGGAGACGTTGAGGGGAGTCCCGCGCGAACTAGGATGTGGAAGATCCGTGTCAGCATATGCGGACGATTTCACCGTAGTGGTGTCGAACGCCAAACACATCGAGGCGATCGGCACTACACTAAGAGAATACGAAGCGGTGACAGGAGCAATGATCAACCAGGAAAAGTCAGTGGGCCTGCAGCTCGGCACCTGGAGAAGCAGGTACATGCCGTCCAACAGCGTCGTCGGGCGCTGGACGGACGGACCGGTTAAATTGCTAGGGGTCTGGTTCGGTCCGGACCTCCAGACGGACAAAAACTGGGACGAGGTGACGAGCAGGGTGGCTTCTCTCACCCAGAAATGGGCGGAGAGGAAGCTATCCCTGAAAGGTCGAGCGGAGGTGGCGAATGCGTACATCGCGTCTGTCATCTGCTACCGCCTGACCGTCGTACCTTGTCCTAAGCCTCGCCTGACTGCGCTGGAGCGTTTGCTCTTTCGCTTTTTGTGGAAGGGACGTGCTCCGATGGTCAGGCGGTCCATCTGTTGTCAACACCCGCTACGTGGAGGGCTGGGCATGCCGTGGCTGATGATGCGCAGGCACGCGCTCAGGCTACGACATCTCCACCTCTTCCTCGACGGTGATCAGGTGTGGTCGCCGTTTGCTAGACACGTATTTCCCCAGCTCGTTTCCTTGACGGAGCTGCAGTCCTGGGTCAAGCGAAGACCGAGAGGGAGCGCCTGGAGACTGGAATGTCTTCAGGCGCTCACAGCCCTCGACCAATCGGGCAATGTGGTCGGTGGAAACTCCACCTCGGCGTTCTATAGAGGATTAGTGGAGGGAAAGAGCGACGACGTACTTGGGGAAACTCTAGGCGTCGACGAAAATCAACTAGCCAATCTCTTCGGAAGAACTTTCGGGCCAGGGCCTATGGACAACTTCCAGAAATCCCTGGCCTGGCAGTGCTACCGAGGAGCCTTGCCAGTTCGGGATAAACTCTACAGGCATGGAGGTGCCGTCAGCCGGGCATGTCCGAGATGCGCGCAGGGCGACGAAACCGTCCTGCACGACGCACTCGTCCAGTGTCCGAAAATTGCTGACTTGTGGGTTTATGTCGAACACCTGCTGTCGCGTTTAGGACGGATCCGGCTATCATCTGAGTCCATCGTGAGGATTGCCCCGCCCTCCTCCTTTAGCCGGGAAGGGCAGGCAGTTTTTATCTGCCTGGTGGCCATGGTGAAAGAGATAGTATGGTGGACACGTTTGAAAGGGCTGAAGACGAGCACTTACCTCTTCGGTGATGCTCTGATTGACTTTTTCAAATTTCATTTGAAAAGGAAAATCAGAGTAGAGAGGGAAGTGCTCTCTTCCCAGCATTTTGTTGAAAGATGGGTGAGAGAAGCAAGAATGGCCCGAGTGAATGGGCCTACTCTGAGTATATATCTGTAAATTAAAGGTGGAAAACTGGGAGAGGGCACTTGCCTTGGTGGTCAGGGTCATTGTGGCTTTTTACTGGGCTTTCTCCACAAATGTCCCTCCGAAGTCTGCCCCCTATTGGGGAATTTTTCATTGTTATTTTTTGTTACATCCTCTGTTTTTGTTTTTTACACGCAGAAATGCCCATTTGTACCGTCCTGCATTGTCCTGCACTGTCCTTAATGTCTACTTTATGTAAACCCTTGTGGTTAATAAAGAAATCATTATTATTATTATTATTATTATTATTATTATTATTATTGGTAGGGCAGTGGATTGGCAGTATCGGTAGAGAGTCGGACACCATGGTTTGAGTTCAAATCCCGCCGAAGTTGACTTTGCCTTTCATCCTTACGGTGTCGATAAAATAAAGTACCAGTCACGCACTGGGGTCGATTTAATCGACTTTCCCCTCCCCCAATTTGCTGGCCTTGTGCCTCTATAAGAAACCATTATTATTGGTGCACTGTTTTCTCATTAATACATTTAGTGTTGTTTATCTTTATGCTGTCATCGATGTTAAAGCTGTTGGAGTTGTTCGTTAATCCCATTCCTAATATTGTTGTTGTTAAATATTTGTTATTGGATTTGTTGTTGCTGTTATTGTTTTTGTGGTTATTGCTTTTTTTCTCTCATTCATCTAAATACTCATACATATTTATTCATCATATATTTGAAATAGTTTTCAATCAAGAACGATCAAAGTAAGAAATTGTGTATGTATTAACAAAAAAACAAAAACAAAAAAAACTAAAAAACAAAAAAACTGCTGGAGAATAATCAATTAGATAGCAGTGTTGTCGATTGAAATTGAATGGAGATCATTTCTGTTTCTTTATTTTGTATCAAAGCTCTCTTTACTAGAAATTGCTCAGCAGAGGGTTCTGGAAAAATATTTAATTCCATAATATTAATTCCTCCCAGAATATCAACGAAGAGCATCTAATTCTTTCACTCTGAAGTATACTCGTTTCTTTATCATTCAGTTGTCTTCGTTCTATATGGTGGAATCTTAAGTCATAAAAAAGGAAAACGTTTTCCTTGGCATATACATACATATATATATATATATATATATATATATATATATATATATATATATATATATATATATATATATACATATATATATACTGTGTGTGTGTGCGTATTTGTGTGTGCGTATGTGTGTGTATGTATGTATAAAGAGAGAGAATGGGAGAGAGAGGCTATTGAAGGTAGGAAGGGAATGAACCCTTATCCCTTCTTCTATGTCACATTCAAATTTAGAAATATTCGTATAATAAACGAAGAATTGCTGACATTGACAATGAACCGTAAAGACATAGTTTGCACACATACACACAAAAGCAAGTAAAAGACTGATATTTTCATTGCTTTGCAAGACATTTAGGTTTTACATGAACTTATACAAACAACAACTGTATTTTAAGAGAAAAAATACCAGTTTGATGACCCAAGGCAGAAGTATTATCAACATCAACACCAACTTCTACTACTTCAAAAAACAGTAACAGTATTGAAACATATTTATTTTTACTCCAACGAAAATATTTTTCCTATTTCATATATTAGTTGCACCATTGCTAGCTTTAGAAACACGATAAATCATATTTGGATATATATCTATTCCCGTAGAAAGAGTCAATGTAGGAAAGAAACGTTACGAAGTAGAACCTCAGATTGCCTTACGACTAGGCACAAGCAAATATTTTAAAATATATATATATATATATATATATATATATGGTCTATACTGTCTCACAAAATTAGCGGGAGATTTCAAATACCGTTGAAGGAACAACTGAAATATTCCCTACTAGATATATGAGGAAAACCCTCTTCTTTGTTACCGAAAGTATATCCCCAAACCATGCAGAGATATTGAAGCAGAGGTACACACCCGTCCATGCACTTGTGCCCCTGTTTTTAGGATGGAGAAGTGACGATCCGTGGCATCATTTTCAGTCACATTTCTATTTGTGGTATGGGTAGTTTGTCGGCGCAGGAATAATAAGGAGGAGATATGGAGACATGAGCTCATCAGAATGAACTTACGAAAGAAATCTGCAGGGCCATACTTCAGCTGCGCCTAGTACGAGTCTTTTAGTCTGAAACATACCTATGTGTACGGTTGACTAAAGCCAAACACACGAGACATTTAGACATGAGGAAATAATCCTGTTTACCAATAGATTCTACACACATCTGACACAGCTATTCGTGAGTAGCATTTTGACAGTAAATCCCTATGAAACGCTATCTCTCTCCCTCGCACTTTATCTCTACCTCTATCCCTTTATTTGTCTTTCTCGCTCTTTAAATCTCTCTTACTCTCTCTTTTCGTTCTTTATCTCTCTCGTCTATGCCCTTCAGTGTTCCCGTGTTCCCTTTGCGGGTCTTTATATATCGGACAAACGGGACGCCGTATGGCGGAGCCTTTTGCCGAGCATTTGAGGGACATACGACTCGGTTTGGATACTCCTATCGCCCGTCATTTCTGTTCTCCTGGTCATTCTTTCCTACATGTTTCAGTCCTGGTTGTCCTTTTAAATCATGGATCACAGGCCTCGCGTACCAGGACTGAACAAAGTCTGATTCACCGCCTTGGGGCCTATTCCCCTCTTGGACTCAACTCATCTCCCCAATTTCTCTAATACCCCGTCCATTATGACACCCCTAGATTCCTATCACTTTCTCTTGATCATTAACATCTTCTCTTACGACTAATACATGCTGTCTATATATGCTCACTTCACTTTTCCCTTCACTGCTCTGTATACACACATAAACACTAGGCATATGACTTTTTTACAACCCCATATTAGCATGCTATTTTCTAATGAGGATTTTGTCATAAAGAAAGAATTACAGTAGTTTTTTTGTAAATTTTGAAAAAAATTCTTGAACATACTAAATTATATTTTTAATTTTTTGGTAATTAGCCAGTCCCATAAAATAAATACCTAAAACAATATATTATGACAATAAAAAATTAATTTTAATTATTAGTTAGACAAAATTTAATCTCTAAGGTTCTACTACTTTTACAAAATGCCAAAAGATCCTGCACAACTTTTACAGCTCGCTCAGCGCAAATGTTCGAGCGTTGCGTCACAATTGGAGATTCTTCATTAGACCCAAGTTTTCTGACGATGTTTGCAGCATTTTCACACTTGGCCTTAATTAGTTGGTCAATGAGTTTCTGCTTGATGTCAGCTCTATACAGTTGACTTGAGAACCACATTTTTCCCCACATTCCGCAGGTGTATTCGGCACCAGCGCGCAGCTTCGCTCGTTCATCAGGCATCAAAATAAACCCAAGCAACAAATAAATTGCTCGGCTATTCCAACGAGCATTGTGAAAATTAGGTAATTTCTTAAAATTTATTTTAGGAAACGCACCGTTTTCAAAGAAATGTTGCACGGCTATCATGAGATGCTGAAGGAAATCCATGTCACTTCTCCAGCGCGTCGGGGTTTCATTAATTTCCGTCATTCCATTTGAAAAGTTCTGCTTCAGTTCGTCATAGTTCTTTAAAATGGCCTCAACAAAGTAATAATTGATATATGGCGAAGTTGTTTTGCTACTATATAGTTGATCAAAATAAACTTGCAATGCACGGTCAAAAATGTGGTGCTGGCATCCAACATATAATGGCTTGCTGTAACCGCGATGCGAGAAATCACTGTTGAGCATGGCAACAACTCCTGCCTTTTTGCCGGTATTGACACTAGTTGTGTCGGAGACTATCATCACGATAGATTCCCACAATTCATATTTGTCAATAACTTTTTTCAATCCATTAAATATAGTAAGAGCCTTTCCATCGGTTAATGCCATCGGCCTCAGGCGTATTTCTTTCTCATCATTTTGTATCACTACAACCTGATATTCTACGTCTCTCATTCGTTTTCCATCAAAATGAAGGCTCCATTTTTCCCTTTTGAGTTCATTTTTAAACTTTTCCATGAGTTTCTCACCTTCTCTGATAACTGCTTTGTGCATTGCCGACTTACTCAGAGTGCTCACCTTAATACCACCACTTTTAAATTCGTTGCAAACTGCTGCTGCTTTTCTACTAGGTAATTTAGTATTTCTTACTAGGTAAACAGCATGAGCTGTGTTTTCTCTTTTTCGTTTTTTTTTTCTGGTGAAGGTGAAGGTGAAGATTTGTAATCGCTGGTATTTGTATCGGTGTCACTGTAACTTTCATTTGAGTCCAGATGAATGTATGAGCAGGATGGCTTATCATGATCTAGTTCTTGTTTTTTTTTGTTTTTAATTCTCTTAGAAGGATGGATTTTCTTTTCACTGTCTATTTTCATTGTAGTATACCCAACCTTTCCACAACTCTCAACTTTTCATAAAATGACAAATCTTCGGCTGCTATCCATATCCCATAGCTTTTTGTAATGTCAAACAGATTATTGAAATTCGCAGAGCCAGGTCTTTTCACTTCTTTTTCCTTTTTTTTTAAAATTATTTTTTCAATTTTTCGAGGTATTGAAAGTTTGTTGATAGTTGGAAAGATGAACTTTTCCCATAAACTTTCACATTCTCCAGTAATTATCTTAATTCTTTTTTGGGTATTTTTCTCTTCAGCAGCAAGAGTGATATATCTATCAACGATCTGTTGCTCTCAGTAGGTAGCTTGCATAATTCGATTAATGAACTTTGAATTTTCGTTTTCCTAGATTTCTTTCTCTTCTCAAAATGACAAATATTTTGTGCCCAAATCTTTTTACTTTCCTCTTTAGCAACTGGATTTTTATACATCTGAAATTTATAATATTAATATAATATACTTATAAATATTAAAATATAGTAATAAATATACCTCGCAAATTTTAATTTATTCTATTTATGTATTTAATGAATTTTATGAACAGATTAAACTGGCAAATAAGTGATGAACAAGCAATAAAGTTGATCCATTAAACAATTTGAAGAAGAATACTATATTTTATAAACTGTTAAATTGCACACTATATTTTTATTACATACACACCTATATTGTATATGCAATTCTATATTAGTTAATCAATGTTTGAGAATCTACCTTGTGCAAGAGTTTTTTAAAATTCTAATATTTTTTAACATGCTCACAAGTATTTTCTAGTAAAAGTTCATCTGAAAATGGCATGCTCATTTATATTTTTAACAAAAGTGTACTTTAGGAATATGCCTAATACACACCCTTATATTAACATTTGCTCATAGCTTCGTACGGACGTATAATAACACACACACATTTCTGCTTACCTTTTACACACACACACACACACACACACACACACACACACACACACACACACACACACACACACACACATATATATATATATAGAGAGAGTAATAATAATAAATTTGAAGACTAAAATCCAAAGAGGGCTCGATAAGGAT
This sequence comes from Eledone cirrhosa, assembly GCA_964016885.1. Classification (NCBI taxonomy): domain Eukaryota; kingdom Metazoa; phylum Mollusca; class Cephalopoda; order Octopoda; family Eledonidae; genus Eledone; species Eledone cirrhosa. The sequence continues at coordinate 46,035,156 of OZ024747.1, read as the reverse complement.
AAATATATATCAAATATATAAGAACCGTAGAGCAAATATATATATATATATATATATATATATATATATATATATATATATATATATATATATATATATCAATCCGCCCGTGCCTTCAATCTTTTAAATTTCTCATTCTTTCCTCTGATAAAGGACTAGCGTCCGAAATGTTAAGACCCTATTCCTGCTATTTCAATTGTTAACCTAATATATTCCCTCCATTTACTGTACCGATTGTGATGTTATTTCTGTTTACCTTTTACATACATACATATATATATATATATATATATATATATATATATATATATATATATATATATATATATATATATACTTAAATTTAGTATGTATTTAAATCTCCAGGCTCCATTTAACAAATTCCAGTAAAATATGTATATACTGTTATTGCACTGTAGCTACTAGTCATATCCTTAAATGGAAATATTGTGGTGTGAAAGGATGAATCATTAGTATTTTTATTCGTATTAATAGTAACTGTAATTAAAAGTTCACTTAAGAATGATTAATAAATCAAGTCAGTAATTAAAAAAAAATATCAAACCTGAGTTTGAATCTCTCTATATAATTCAGTCATGTTTAAGATCATCATCAGCGAAAAGATGCAAAAATCAAATATTATCTAAATCTAAGGAAATGTCAATATTGTACATGTCCCTTGTGTATGCGTCAGTGTTCGTGCTTCACATGACAATGACTATGTATTAACAAGTTTGTCGCTGGAGATATGATATTAAACGAAAGTTATCTGCTTTGTTCTCAGCAATCTTGCTTTGGTTTAACAATATTTACATGTGTAAAGTCCCACATGCTGATACAGATTATGCAATCTGGAATGCAGCCAATATCTTGATGGAAAAGTACTTTACTTGCTGTAGGCCTATTTAATTAATACACACTACTGCTTTTATCAACTCCATCTCTTCAACATATTTCTTGAAGATTTCATTGCATTTTCTATGTTACTTGCTTTAAATCAATATGACTTAATTATTTTAAGGATGGTAACTTGGCAGATACAGTGGATTGTTTGACTAAATGTATTACATTGTTATTGAATCTCACCTGAAAGGAATGGAAGTTCAAATCCAATAGGATTTAATTTGCTGTTATTTACTACTTGGCCTACCCTAATTGGGGTGATCTATAATCAAAAACATTCCAGTCCTGACCAACTAGTTGAATCTATTTCTCACTTTTAGTGACATCCAGGGTCACCCCGTGAAATTAGTGCCCTAGACAATAGTAGATGAATCACTACCTCCTTATGGACAACTGACGCTGCAAACCAGGTCCGAACACAGAACACCCAAACTCCCACTGCCATCGCCTCCATCTCTCTCGCTCTCCCCATCTCTCTCTCTGTTATGAGCAAATGAGGTCCCACGTGCTGGCTGCCCCACGGCCCCTCTGGACAGAAGAATGGAGTAGGCGTTTCCCCGGAGGATGGTAGGGGAGATGCGCTGGAAGAGCCATTCCATCTCGCGAGGCTCACACCTGCGGTTAACTAGCTCAGCGCCCATGGGGGTAAGTACGGGGGTAGTCAAGAAAACCAGACGTCTCCATTGCTAGGGGCTCGACTGCAAACCTGTCGGAGAGCGACCGATACTTGGAGAGTTTACCCTCCTCGACCCGAAGTGCAGCAGAATCTGAGTTAGTCGCAGACTGCACCAAGTTACCGTTGGAGAATATGTCGCTGCAAGTGGTAACCCAGACGAGGGGTTTACCATCGCGGAACGGGAAGATGGTTATACCATCTGGCCTTTCGTCGGCCTCACCGACTCGAGCTGAGAGTGGAAGACTGCAGCATCCAAGCCTTGCTTTATGAACTCGTTGAGCGCAGCATAGCGTGGAAGGCAGCTGACACAGTAGATATAGGAAAGCGGGTGGATGCCGAAAGAGTCCATGGTGGATCTGCAGCAGCATTTGTGTGGTTCGCAGATCCGGAGGCCAATCCTCTGGGAAACCCCGATACGCAGGCTATCAATCACCCAATGAGAGCAAAGGTAAAGTGTGAATTAAGAGATGTATATCACTTATCTTTTAGTTATTTTTCACGAATAGGAACCATAATTTATTCATGTAATATACCATGGAAATACAGTTTAATAGAAAAAGAAAAAAGGGAAATTTAGATTGAGAAGAAAGAATGGAATGTAAAATAAGAAAATGTAAAGAAAAAGAAAAAAAAGGATAGGGACGGAAATGGCAAGCACTATAGTGTCACAGAAGAATGAGAAGCGGGAGGGAGGATGATTCGGCTCTGGGCCTAAGGCGTGGCGGTAAATGGGCTGCGCCACGCGGACAATGGCCAGCGACACCTGCTGCATCAGCCACCTAACCTCGTGGAGCTCCTTCATCAGAAGGAAGAGCTCGACTGTACGTAACAGAGGAACTTTTAGTTACATTATTTGAGGTTAACTTTGCCTTCCATCCTTACGGGGTCGATAAAATAAAGTACCAGTAATGTACTGGGTAATTGCTGGCCTTGTGCCTAAAGTAGAAACAATTATTTATAAGAGAAACATACATAATACTTAATTTTACATCTGTGAAACGGTCGTAACTGTGTATAATCAATAAAGACCTTAATGTGAAACCTCGCTTTGTCTGCAATATGTATATATATATATATATATATATATATATATATATATATATATATATTATAATGAAATGACAGGAGGCTGGATTTTTGTAAATCCTTGAAAGGTTTATTATACTATGATCATTTCAATGACCGGGTTCCGTATGAATCCGGTGATATCATCAGGTATTCGAAATATAATACGTGAATGTAATAGATAAAATCCATGGGGCTGAAAATGGAGGGCCCGAGGGCGACCGCTATTGTGTTCCTTCAACCTCAGCCGGTCGCCCTCGAGTGACGTGGCTAAAGTTTATAGTATGCTACTACCGGTCAGATAAACGAAAACAGAACAAATCGGAACTATTAGATATATCAACCTGAAAATGTTAAACTGTTGAACTTTAAATTTTCTAACCTCTTTAATATTGAATATTGATTATTAATTTTTTAACTTCATCCTATAAGTCTAAACATTGTAACACACTGACTCCCAATATATTCACCTCTGCTAAGATGCGGGTCCCTGTGAACATTTTCTCGCGCCACTCCTGGCCTGACTGTGGTCTGACATTAATGTCGACCTTCCTTCCTCTCTCTTTCTATCTTACTTCTTGTAGCCATCAACCATTACTTTTCTACTCCTCTAAACAAAATTTTAAAGTTCCAACTTTCTGTCGGACTGTTGGGTGGGTTTTAACGGCGGCGCGACCAGCTCCCTGGCGCACGAGCTTACCTGGAGTGCTTGGAAAAATAAATTTCCCCTTCTTTCGGTAAATGAAAATACTCGGCGTAGCTTAATTCGCCATGGGGCCCGGGGCGCGGCCGGTGTTTTAACCGCCACATAGTACCTTTAAATTACAGAACAAATCGGAACTATTAGATATATCAACCTGAAAATGTTAAACTGTTGAACTTTAAATTTTCTAACCTCTTTGATATTGAATATTGATTATTAATTTTTTAACTTCATCCTAGAAGTCTAAACATTGTAACACACTGACTCCCAATATATTCACCTCTGCTAAGATGCGGGTCCCTGTGAACATTTTCTCGCGCCACTCCTGGCCTGACTGTGATCTGACATTAATATCGACCTTTCTTCCTCTTTCTTTCTATCTTCCTTCTTGTAGCCATCAACCCTTACTTTTTTACTTCTCTCTTCTCTTCCTTCTCTTCTTCCCTCTTCCTGCCTTCCTCCCGCAGACTTATCTTCCTTCCCCCTCTTGCTTGCCTATATCTGACCGATAGTAGTTGCATTTCTTCTTTTAGCTGACATTAACCCTGGCTTCTCTTCTTCTTTCTTCCCCCTTCTTCTCTCTCCTTCCTTTCTTTCTTTTACCTTGTGTCATGAGATTGACGCTAACTTATGTTCCCATCCCTTTCTGTTTTCGTTTATCTGACCGGTAGTAGCATACTATAAACTTTAGCCACGTCACTCGAGGGCGACCGGCTGAGGTTGAAGGAACAGAATAGCGGTCGCCCCCGGGCCCTCGATTTTCAACCCCATGGATTTTATCTATTACATTCACGTATTATATTTCGAATACCTGATGATATCACCGGATTCATACGGAACCCGGTCATTGAAATGATCATAGTATAATAAACCTTTCAAGGATTTACAAAAATCCAGCCTCCTGTCATTCCATTATAATATTTAACTCCGTAATAGCACCACCAACTACAAAAACAAAGACAGTTGAACTGCTTTACGTTGAGTACTCTCTATATTATTGCATTACGATTGACCATACGGAATAGACCAGCTCTATACAGTGGTAAACCTGAAACCTGAATAAATATATATATATATATAGATAGATAGATAAATATACACGGGTGTGTATGATTGTGTATAGAAGATTATATTAATAAGAGGAATTCCAACTTTGTCTGATTTACTCTTCTATCATACTATTTCATTATAATACCATTATAAATTTTAAAGGATTGTAAATAAAACGAGTAAATCAGACAAAGTTGGAATTCCTCTTATTAATATATATATATATATGTATATATATATATAAGCGTTAACCTCATATATACCTTCGATATACTGTACCGATTGTGTTGTTATTTCTGTTTACCTTTTACACCCCCCCCCACATATATATATATATTTATATATATGTATATATATATATATATATATATATATGAAACCGATAAGTGTAACAATTCCGAATGAGCTTGATTCAATAAGTTTTAATGGGTGTTTATTTGTGGTGGGTGGTGGTGGTGGTATTGGTGTTGTTGTTATGGGTGTTTATTTGTGGGTGGTGGTGTTGGTGTTGTTGTTATGGCTGTTTATTTGTGGGTGGTGGTGTTGGTGTTGTTGTTATGGGTGTTGATATGATTTCTAATATTCAAATAATACAAATATTTGAATTAATATTTTCCTTGGATTTTATATTCATCCATCATTTTAATGGTAACATATATTTTATATAAAGAGATATATAAGTGCGCACACGCACAAGCAGGCACACACCCACTCACAAATATGTACATATCTCAACTGGCAGTATCACTAGAGGGTTGGATACAATGCTTTCTAGCATAGTTACCTCCCTTTACAGTTTGAGTTTACATCCCGTCGAGGTTAACTTTGACTTTCATCCTTACGGGGTCGATAAAATAAAGTACCAGTAATGTACTGGGTAATTGCTAGTCTTGAGCCAAAAGTAAAAACAATTATTTGGTTGGTTGATGACTGTCATATGAATGAGTATAATACATTTCGCGCCAGTTCGCGTTACAAGGTTCTTATTATATTTACCTTTAAAAAAATGAAGATTATATAGGACAAACTAAACTCACACTCAGAAACAGAATGACAATTCATCGCCAACAATTACGAGACCCTACCACAAGACAGATACCACTCAGTGCACATCTAGACATATGCGCAAGTGATAAGACACCCAAATTCTAAGTCTTCCCATTTTAACTTTGCGCTGACAATACAAATAAAGAAAGAAAATATGTTTATTCAAAAATATAGACCAGCACTAAATATAGTTTAATATACATTATGTTAACACCATAACATGCTAACCATCCAAACAGACACATACATACATACATACACACACATAACACCTTCTTTAGAAAATAAAAACCAGAACTAAATAAACCTTAACATACGTTAATACTCTAACACCTTAACATGTTAACCATACCCCCCACCCCACACATAACTCCCTCCCCCCATTTCTACTAACGGAATCATTTTCCTACACAAACTCACACACACACACATATATATTCTCTCCATCTTAACATGCTAACCATACTCCGACACACACATATAACCCACCCCACACACATAACTCCCTCCCCCATTTCTACTGATAGAATCATCATCCTACATACATACTCACACACACACACACACACACACACACCAGCGCACAAATAAAAATACATATCTCTACTGTCTTTATTTCAATAGAAAGTCTGAATGTTGACACCCCAGCACATCAGCCATACTCACTGAACCAAAACAATTCTCCCCATCTCTTTTTTCTTGACTATTATCTTTTGTTTGGCACAAAATTCTCTAAATGGCTAAAAGAAAATTCCCAAATACTGTAATTTGATGTACTTGTTCGAGTGACAGTCATAATTTAATTTATAACCAATCAAATTACATTTATATAAAAAAAACCTTCTTGAGCCACTTCTTTTAAGTAAAAAGAAATTCAAACACAAACTGGCGCGAAAGTTGATGGGCTTATTCACGTGACTGCATCAACCAACCAAATTTCACTCCTATATGAAAAAACATTCTGAGCCCCTCCCCCGCCCTTTTTTTTAAAGGCAAATATAATAAGAATTTGTAACGCGAACTGGCACGAAATTTATTATACTTATTCACATGACAGGCATCAACCAGCCAAATTACTTTTCTAAACACTTAGCATTTCGAGCCACTTTTTTCCATATAAAACAGAAGTAACATTCGAACACCAACCAGATGCGAGAAAAACCACAAGCCCTCCATCTCAATTCTACTTTTGAAAAGTACAAGAACTGCGAAACCGGTAACGGAACCAAATCAATATTTAAAAAAACACTCCAGTTGCATTTTCGATTTCATCTTTTTTCCTTATCTATCTATCTATCTATCTATCTATCTATCTATCTATCTATCTATCTATCTATCTATCTATCTATCTATCTATCTTTCTGTTTATAATCTAGCTGTCGTCTGTTCTACAGTGTGGATGTAATTCACTTCGCGCAGAAGTTTTGTTCAAATTTATTACGGAAATTTTGTGAGTTCAAATTTAATTTTGATACCATTGTGTAGCTTGACCCCCCGTCTGAACTGTCAGACGGTGGGTCAGCTCATCTTTACCCCTCCTAGAGGTGAAAAGCCTGTTTTAAAAAATGTTGTGTCAAAAAAAAATTTCAATCGTCTGACAAAAATGTTGAACGAAGCGAACGAAAATAGTGGTGGGGGAACAGCGGTAAGTGTTGTAAGCTCGCACGCTTTTGTCCCCCTTCCTTCCCAACTAACGTCATAGAGAAGGAAGGAAAAATTAAAATAAAAACAGACGAATCTGCGGAGAAAAATGACGAAAACACAAATCTGGACATGGATTCCAACAACGAAAAAAAAAAATTTGAAAAATTGCATGACAATACTAACACCACAAACAAAGACACAACAGACACAAAAATAACATTTGAAAATAACACCATAGCAGAAAGCAAAGCAGACGACAGAGTCAAGATTTCATTTGCACAAACAACAAAGAAATCTTTGACTTATATACCCGAAAATATTTCAGATGTGGCACGAAGAATCACAGACGCCAAACAATACATAAGTGAAGGAGAGAATGGTATTTTATCGGTAAAAATGCCTCAAGAATTCACCAAAGACATTGAAAGCCGAACGGTCAAGTTCCGCACCATCAACAACACTACAAAAAAACCTGAACAGCCTTCTCAAGCAGATATCAAAACAGTACTCACAGAAGTACTTAATGAAACCACTTTCATAAGAAAAGACAGACTGTATGGAAGCCTAGCAATTATCATGAAGAACGAATCGGCGGCAAAAAAATGTGCTTTGTCACCGATTCGTTCGAAAAATTTTACCTTTTATTCATCTTATATGGGTAAAAGAACTCAACGCATATGGCTGGATGCAATGATGCCAGATGTGGACTACTGCTGGCTCATAGCTGGCTTCATCGATCCAGTGAATGACAACGTGATTTCCATTGGGAAAACCACAGGCAATGCGTTCAGTGGAACAGGTAAAGAGCTGGTAGTGCAAATGAAGCCTGAACGCATCGCCCAAATACCCGACAGAATCCTATTAGAGGGCCACGGGTATATAAACATTAGCGTGGAGGGGAGAAGGCCGTCCTGCCATATCTGTGCAGGCAGAGGGCACCTGAAGGCCGCTTGTCCCCAACTCAACAAAAAGAAAACCCTGCTACCAACACCAGCTCCACCACCACCACCACAACAGATAAACAAACAACAAAACTCAGTCCCACCCAACCCGTCCCTCAGTAAAACCACACCACCACCACAACACAAACAGTCACAACACATTACCCCAAAACAAAATACAGGCCCACCCAACCTCTCACTCAATAAAACAACACAACCACCGCAGACACAACACACAACACAGTCTAACATAGTGACATCCATCTCCCCCACAAAGAAAACCAACACGGAAACATTACCAACACTGAAGATAACCCAACGAATTCGGAGGAAGAAACGGAGTCCTTCAGACAGAGTAAAAGGAAAAAAAGAAAACATGTGCAAAACACACAAGGCCAAACAACCCACACCCAAATGTCAACACAATCCAACAAAACAGAAAACACCCCTCCAGCAACAAACAAAACCAAACCTGCCCCTCCCCTCTTCGAAACACTCACACCATCCGAAAAAAAGACATTACACTATACTTACATCAACAGAAACAATAATAAATTAAATGAACTCATAAACAATAATCCTTCGGTACAAACCGAAGGTGTAAACTTTGTTTCTTCAGAAAACTACCCACATTTAAAATTAATAAAGATCCCAATGAACCTCTACCAAAAACTAAAAAAGGATTTTAAGGAGGACGTAGGACCACCCTCTGTCAAACCCATAAACCGCGTCCTACTAAAAAGCTTTCTCCCTCCCCTTCCCCTCCCCAACACAACTCCAAACACCCCAACCCCACCACACACTGACGACCCCACACCACCACAAGACACCCCTTCACCCAACACCCCCGACCCCATGGAAGTCGTGCGACCCGAACCCCGGGAAGCGGAAAGGTAGGTCTCTACACTCTCCTTTGGCTCTGCCGCCCACATGGATGTGTTAAGAGTAGGATGTTTGAATGCACGTGGCCTGGGCTCAACTTGGAAGCAAGCAAAGCTTCTAAATGACCTCAGGTCATGTAGTATAAATGTAATGGTTATCTGTGAGACTCGAATCAGCGTCGTGCGGCAGTTGGCCCCCACCTTCGATGACTTTGAGGTGCATGCATCTCTCTGTCAACCTGGAGGTGGGGGTGGGGTTGTCGTACTGCTGCAAAAACACCTGGGTCTTGCCGTACAGGTTGTGCACTCGGACCCGGAGGGTCGTTTGTTAGTGCTAGACGTTGGCAGTAGTGAAAGTGCGGCCTTGAGACTGGTCGCCGTCTACTCCCCTTTCGGAGCTGAACGGCCCGACTTCTTCCAGCGTTTGGAGACTTTTCTGGGAACGTCGCGTTCCCTGCTTCTAGCGGGGGATTGGAATGACATCCTAGATGCACGTTGGGACTATGCAGGAGCATGTCCTAATAGAGGGGTGTGTAACAGCCTCAAGGGGTTACTCGACCGTTTTAACTTGGTCGATAGGTATCGACTAGATTTTCCAACTGTGCCTACCTGGACTTGGAGAAACCACAGTGGTCAATCTAGATCGTACTTAGATAGATTCTTAGTTAGAAGTAAGGATAGGGACATATTAAGCTGTCCAGAAATGCGCACGGCTGGCTACACGGATCACAAATTAGTGACCTGCGTAGTCAATCTCGAGAAAACACATAAACAGGGTCCCGGTTACTGGAAACTTAATTTGTCTTTACCGGCAAAAGAGACTTACAGAAACCGGATTAGCAGATTAGTTAAGGAGAGGTTGACGGGTGCAATCGTCAACAACCGATGGTGGGCATCTCTCAAAAGAGAGATTAGAACAGAATCAATAAGTTATAGCAAGATGTTAGCTGCCGATAGGAATAGAAACGAGAAAGAATTAACAGGTAAATTAGAAGAGGCAATCAAGAGCGAAGATGTGGCCAGAGTGCTGGCATCGAGGACGGCCTTGAACCAGTTTTTCGATGCAAAGCACGAAGGCTGCGTCATTCGAAGTAAAATACGTGCTCTAGGTAATGAGGGGGCCAAAGCCGTTGGCTGGGCCCGCGTGACAGAAGCTAAGAGTGGAAATCGATCTACCATCCGGTCGTTGCAAGACGAAGATGGACGGGTGATCCGGGAGCCTAAGCAGATGTGCGAGGCCTTTCAAAGGCACTTTGCCCGATTTTTCGGGGGAGGCGAGGGTTCGGGCGGGGGCGTGGATTTCGGTCCATACCTCGACGGCCTGCCGCGTCTCTCGAGCGAAGAGGCAGAGTCCTGCGAGGGACCAATCTCGGCTGATGAGATCGGAGATGCGCTGAGCCAATGCAGCAGACGCAAATCTCCAGGTCACGATGGTATACCTTACGAACTTTATTTAGCAATGCCGGTCTTCTTCTCCGAACTCCTCGAAGCGGTCTACTGCAATTGGCAGCAGAACGGGAGAATTCCTTGTTCTGTAGCCAAGGGCGTCGTCACGCTGGTGAGGAAGGACGAGAACAAGGGAGATAGTATAAATAATTTTCGGCCCATAACTCTGCTAAACACAGAGTTAAAAATTTTGGCCAAGGTGTTAGCAAAGAGGTTGGCGCTTGTCGTGGGTGGCCTGGTGGGAGATGCGCAGACATGTGCTATCCCATCCAGGTCCATTCACGATAACCTCCACCTCATGCGATACATCATAGAGAGGGTTGGCAACAAACCCGGCTTCGGTGGGGCCCTGATCAACTTGGATCAGTCTAAGGCCTTCGATAGGGTCGACCATGGTTACCTGGATGCGGTGCTAGCGGCGGCTGGGTTCGGTCCTGTTTTCAGAGGCTGGATCACTGCCTTACATAGCAACCACATCTGTTCTAGGATCAAGGTGAACGGCTACCTTTCGAAGTCGTTCGAAATCACACGATCCATTCGACAGGGGTGCCCTCTCTCCTCCCTTCTGTACGTATTGACTCTCGAGCCTTTACTGAGGAAGTTGGAGTTGTTGCAGGGTATCCCCCTGGAACCAGGATTGAGCAAAGCGGTGTCGGCCTACGCTGATGACGTAAAAGTAATGGTATCGACCGACTCGGAGATCGAGGCGATCGGTACCATACTGGAGGATTACGAAAGGTTGTCAGGAGCGAAACTGAACCGGGAAAAATACATCGGGCTGCAACTCGGAACGTGGAGAGGCAAACCGATGCCTCCCGACGGTGTCGTCGGATACTGGACGGAGGGCCCGGTAAAGTTGCTTGGGGTCTTGTTTGGACCGGATCTCCAGGTGGAAAAGAACTGGAACGAGGTTACGAACAAGGTGTTTGCACTAACCCAGAAATGGGCCAAGTGTAAGCTGTCCCTAAAAGGCCGGGCGGAGGTGGCGAACATTTACATAGCGTCCGTCACTTACTACCGCCTGACTGTCGTGCCTTGCCCTAAGGAAACACTCACCACCATGGAACGCATGCTCTTCCAATTTCTTTGGAAGAAGCGCCCTCCTATGGTGAGAAGATCCATCTGCTGCCAACAACCTTCGAAAGGAGGGCTGGGGATGCCGTGGTTGATGATGCGTAGGCACGCATTAAGGCTACGGCACCTACAGGTATTCCTCACTGGTCAACCGGTGTGGGCTCCGTTCGTGAAACGAGCCTTTCCGAGACTCGTCTCGCTCACCGAGCTACAGTCCTGGGTCAAGCAAAGATCTGGAAAACTGGGAGACTGGCACACTAGTGTGCTCAGGCGCTCAGGGCTCTCTGGCAAGCGAGCCAAGCCATCGGTGGAGAATCCACCTCATCATTCTATAGAGGGCTGGTGGCTAGCAGGGGCGATGACACCCTTGGAGAGTCGCTGGACATGGAAGAAGACGAACTGGCCAGCCTGTTCGGTAGGACTTTCGGCCCAGGACCAATGGACAACTTCCAGAAGTCACTGGCCTGGCAGTGTTACCGAGGGGCTCTACCCGTTCGAGAGAGGCTCTACAGACACGGGCGCCCGGGCAGGGATCCCTCAAAAAAGATTTGCCCTAGATGCGTGCGTCACGAAGAAACCGTTGCGCACGCATTGGTGCAATGTCCGGGCGTGGCTGATCTGTGGGGCTACGCCGAACGACTGCTGTCGCGTGTGGCGCCGATTCAATTGACCGCCGAGTCCGTGATGACAATCAAACCGCCTCCCCTCTTCACAAAGGAAGCAAAGGCGGTTTTTCTGTGCGTAATAGCCATGTTGAAAGAGGTTGTTTGGTGGACACGATTGAAAGGTCTGAGGTCAGGCAACTTCCTCTCTGGCCATAGTCTGGTCTACTTCTTCCGATATCACTTCGGAAGAAGGATAAGAATGGCGAGAGAGGTGCTTGGCCACAGGCAGTTTTATGAAAGGTGGGTGATAGTGGCGAGAATGGCTCGTGTAAATGGGCCTTCTCTGTATACCATCCTGTAGGTAAAGAAGGAAAGGAGAGGGGAGCACCTTCTCCATGTGCTCCCCGGGCAAAGGTTGGCACACTTTTTCGGGGGTGTGTGCAACCCCCATCACGTCCCCTCCCTTTTGAGGTTATTTTCGATTATTTTCATGCTACACCCTTTTTACTCGATTGTATGTAAACTCCCCCTTTGTATTTGTCCCTTCTTTTTATGCCTTTATGGTAAATAAAGAAATATATCTATCTATCTTTCTGTTTGACATGTGGAAAATCGCCGGTAAGCTTTTTTGTTAATTTCTATGCAAAAAACCGAACTAATTGTTTGAAAAAACATAACACTTTGTAGATTAACCCCAAGCTGAATTGTCAGCCGGGTGGTAATCCCATTTTTCGACCCTGTAGGGGCGAACATTTTATTTTAAAATTAATGCTGGAGAACGTTAATAGAGAAAAGAGAGAGAAAGAGGCAGATATTAACGTTATATCTGCTTCTGCTACTATGGACGTCGCCATAGATACAAGTGTCAACAAAGAGAAAAATATATTAGCACTTGAAAATTTTAAAATTTCTACCGTCTCAGCGGAAAAAATTACAATAACACACAGGAAAACACAGGAATTAAACCAATTAACATACATACACATGAAAAAAAGACACCAACAACTCTACAGATACATATACACATAATGTTTCACTTCGACAAGGAACTGAGATTTCCAACAACGATAACAACAACAACAGCAACACCACACAAAAAATAGAAAATGTCTTTCGCTGAAACAGTGAACAAAAAACAAGATTTTATAAATCTTGATATCTCCAACGCAAGAGATATGCTCCAGCAAGGGAGAAAATTTGTAACTTTCGAAGAAAGAGGTGGGTTTAGAATTAACTCACCCCTTGAAATAAAGGAAGACACAATCCGCAGATCAGTCACCTTTAGGACTGTGTCAAATTCCACAAGAAAGCCGACATTTGTTAACCAAGCAGATATAGAAGATGCTTTCAAGGAAATTCTAGCAAATGTCGATTTTCTCCAGCGAGGAAAACAGTACGGAAGTGTTTCCGTACTGTTTAAAAGCGAGGCACTCGCCCAAAAAACTCTGTGACACCAATGGTGTCAAAAGCGTACACCTTTTTCCCTACATACATGGGAAAAAGGACACAAAAAATAAAAATAAAAAACATACCTCCAAACATTAACATCTGGTGGATCTTGGCTGGCTTCGTAGAGCCAGAAACTGATATGATACTTTCGATACGAAAGTCTATTCGACAAAGGTGGGCGGGCACAGATTTGGAGATTCTGTTGCAAATGAAACCGGAGAGAATCTCCAAAATACCCGAAAGAGTCGTTATCGATAATAACAACAAAATAAACATTTCGGTAGAAGGACGAAAATTTCATTGCTTTCGCTGTGATAGCACAGCACACCTAAAAGCCTCTTGTCCACAAACACACAACAACAACATCATAAAAAAAACGCTATTACCAACACCAACACTAAAACAACCACCACCACCACAAGTACAACGACAGACGAAACGAGCAACCACACCAAAACAAACAGACACTCAACCAACAACAACAGAAAAAACAGAGACAACACCCCTGAAGAACACAGCCCCATTCCATCCCACTCCATCAAATACCACCACCACACAACATACCCTTACCCCACCCACCTGACGATGATTATTCATTGATGGATGAAGCTGCTTCTCCTTCTTTAAGTGAAGAAGAGGTAGAACCGCGGAAATCTAAAAAACAAAAAAGAGACACCACAAAATCCCCAAAACTCAAACACCAACACCAACACACAACCACAGACACAAACAACAACACAAACAACGCCACAGTCAAACATCCTCCTATCAGCAAAACCAGCACCAACACCACCCCAAACACAAGCACTCACCATAAAAAGAAAACTCCCGGACGAACAACAAACTAAAACAACACAAAAAACACAAACAACAATACGCATACATCAACACAAACAACAAGAGTTTGATGGAGGTCATCTCCCAAAACCCCGAGGTGGAGACGGAGGGCAAAACTTTCGTCAAGGCAGAATCGTCTCTACACCTTAAACTTATAAGGGTTCCTATGGAAACCTATAATGACCTAAAAAATAAATTTTCACAGAACGTGGGCAACCCCTGCCACAAACCCATCAATCGCGTCCTGTTAAAATGTTTCTCCACCCCACCCAACACCCCATCCAGCACCCAAATGGAGATTGAACAACCCGATCTCCAGGAAACGAAAAGGTAAGTGCACCTTTCGTCCTTTTTCTCCAACTTTTCTTCACCAACATGGCTAGTTTACGAGTTGGAACCGTGAATGTGCGTGGCCTAGGGATGCCCTAGAAACAGGGCCAACTTTTAAACGACCTTAGGTCACACAGTATGGATGTGATAGCCATCACCGAGTCCAGGATCCACAACAGGCAGCAACTAACTCCCATCTTCGACGACTTTGAGATCTACGCATCTCTCTATCAGCCAGGAGGTGGAGGTGGAGTGGCTGTCATGTTTCGGAAGAACCTGGACGTCGGAGTACAGAAAGTACACTTGGACCCGGAGGGTAGACTGTTAGTCCTAGACGTGAATAGTATCGGAGGTGGAGCCTTCAGACTGGTGGCCGTTTATGCCCCGACCGGGCAATCGCAATCACGGCCAGACTTCTTTAAGCGTCTAGAGTCTTTTCTGGGAACGTCTCGCTCCTTACTTTTAGTGGGGGACTGGAATGGTATCCTAGATGCACGATGGGACTATGTGGGAGCATGACCCAGTAGAGGGAGGTGCAACAGCCTCAACACTTTAATCGGCCAATTCCAACTGGCCGATAGGTATCGACTGGATTTCCCGACTGCACCACAGTGGACGTGGGCAAACCGCAGTGGGACATCTAGATCGTATTTAGATAGGTTCTTCATTAGAGAAAGGGACAAGGAGATGTTAAACTGTCCACGAATGCACATGGTTGCCTATTCAGATCACAAGTTAGTCGTCTGCTTAGTCAACCGTGATAGAATACATAGACAGGGTCCCGGATACTGGAAGCTGAACGTGTCGTTGCCGGCACATAAAGCTTACAGTGAACGGATAAGTAGACTAGTCAAGCAACAGTTAACGCGAGCCATCGTCAACAATAGATGGTGGTACTCTCTCAAGAAAGCAATTAGAATAGAACGATAGGGTATAGCAGAGAGTTAGCCTTAGAGAAAAACAGAATAGAAAGAGAACTAGTAGCCAAGGTAGAGGAGGCACTTAGAAGTGGCAACGCGGCTAGAGTGTTAGCGTCGAGAACGGCACTGGACCAGTTCTTCGATGCGAAGCACGAAGGCTGCGTGGTCAGAAGCAAAACACGTGCTCTAGGAAACGAAGGAGCGAAAGCTGTCAGCTGGGCCCGAGGCAAAAAGTAGCAACAAGTCCACGATTCTGTCTTTGAAAGACCAAAACGGACGCGTGCTACTTGACCCCAAGCAAATGTGCGCGGCCTTTCAGCGGCACTTTGCGCGACTGTTTGAGCAGAACGACGGTGAGCCGAACGGGGCAATGGACTTTAGTTCATACCTCGACGGCCTGCCGCGTCTCTCGAACACGGACGCCGAGTTCTGCGAAAGACCGATCACGGACACTGAGATACGGGACGCTCTGGGCCGCTGCGGGAAACGCAAGTCACCCGGTCTAGATGGTCTACCCTAAAAATTTTACATAGGCATGCCGGACTTGTTCTCTAGCGTCCTCGAAGCCGTCTACTGCAATTGGCAGCAGAACGGGAGAATTCCCGGTTCTGCAGGCAAGGGCGTAGTAACGCTGATCAGGAAAGACGAGATTAACAACTTCAGGCCCATAACTCTGCTCAACACAGAGTTAAAGATTTTGGCCAAGGTGCTAACGACGAGGTTGGCGCTTGTCGTCGAGAACCTGGTAAGGAAAGCGCAAACGTGTGCTATCCCGACCAGGTCCATACACGACAACCTCCACCTCATGCGATACATCATAGAGAGGGTGGGTAGTAAACCCGGCTTCGGTGGGGCTCTGATCAACTTGGATCAGTCTAAGGCATTCGATAGGGTCGACCATCGATACTTGGAAGCGGTTCTCAAGGCGGCCGGTTTCGGTCCCGTGTTCAGAGGATGGATCGAGGCGATGCACACCAGCATCTGCTCGAGAGTCGAGAGTCAAGGTGAACGGCTACCTATCGGAGCCGTTCGCAATCACGCGTTCCATTCGACAGGGGTGCCCTCTCTCCTCCATTCTGTATGTATTTACTCTAGAGCCACTACTGCAGAAATTGGAGCTGTTGCAGGGCATCCCTCTAGAACCGGGACTGCGCAAAGCGGCGTCGGCTTATGCCGACGACGTGACGGTAATGGTGTCGAGCACCTCGGAAATCGGGGTGATCGGCAACTTACTGAAATAATACGAAACGCTGACGGGAGCAAAACTAAACGCTGACGGGAGAAAAACTAAACCCGGACAAGTATGTCGGTTTGCAACTCGGTACGTGGAGAGGCAAACCGATGACGTCCGACAGCGTCGTTGGACGCTGGACGGACGGACCGGTGAAATTGCTCGGGGTCTGGTTCGGTCCAGACCTCTAGGTGGAGAAAAACTGGAACGAGGTCATGTCGAAGGTGTTTGCACTCACCCAGAAGTGGGCAGAGTGCAAACTGTCCTTGAAAGGTCGAGCGGAGGTGGCGAACACTTTCATAGCGCCCGTCATCTACTACCGCTTGACTGTCGTGCCTTGTCCCCGTGAACACCTCGCCAAGATGGAACGCATGCTCTTCCAGTTTCTGTGGCAGAAGCAGGCTCCGCTGGTGAGGAGATCCGTCTACTGTCAGCACCCTTCCAACGGAGGGCTGGGAATGCCATGGCTGATGATGCGCAAACATGCGCTGAGGCTGCGGCATCTCCAGGTATTCCTCACCGACCCCCAACCGGTGTGGGCACCGGTGAAGAAAAGACCGAAAACGATGGGCGCCTGGCACATTGAATGCGCTCAGGTGCTCACAGTCCTCTGGCAAGCGGGCGCAGCAATCAGTGGAGACTCCACTTCGACATTCTATAGAGGGATTGTACGTTACAAGGGCGACGACGTGCTCGGAGAGACTCTGGGCGTCGAAGACGATGAGCTCACCAGTCTGTTTGGTAGGACTTTCCGCCCGGGACCTATGGACAACTTCCAGAGGTCCCTGGCCTGGCAGTGCTACCGAGGAGCTCTACCGGTTCGTGACAAGATCTACAGGCACGGACGCCCCGGCAGGGATCCTTCCAAGAGGACGTGTCCAAGATGCGCGCAGGACATTGAAACAGTCCTGCACGCAATTGTACACTGCCCGGGCGTAACCGACCTGTGGAACTATGCAGAACAATTGCTGTCGCGTATGGGACAAATCCAGTTGACTGCCGAGTCCATACTAAGGATCAAACCGCCAGCCTCTTTCAAAAACGAAAGAGAGGCGGTTTTCCTCTGTACGGTGGCTATGGTGAAAGAAGTTATATGGTGGACGAGGTTGAGAGGACTGAGGACAGATGCCTTTCTCTCCGGACAACAATTGATTCCCTTCTTTAAGTATCACTTTAGAAGGAGAATCAGGGAGGAGAGAGAGGCACTGCACCCCAGTAAATTTACTAAAAGGTGGGTGAATGAAGCGAAAATGGCCCGAGTGGTTGGGCCTTCTCTGTTTATAAACCTGTAGGTTGAGGAAGAGAGCAAACGGAAGAAAGGAGCACTTTCACAACACGCTCCTGGAGTTGAGGGTTGTTCTATCGACGGGGTATTAAACAACCCATTTGTGGCGCCTACCCTCTATTGGGGATTACGATTGTTGTAATTGTTTGTTTTTATATTTTTTACACGACTGTATGTAAAATCCCCAGCATGTCTTTGTATTGTCCCCTTTTCTTGTGCGCCCATGTGGCTAATAAAGAAATCTATTTATCTATCTCTCTATCTATCGATCTATCTATATGTAAGGAAAAAAGATGAAATCGAAAATGCAACTGGAGTCTTTTTAAAAATATTTATTTGGTTCCTTTATGTATGTTGTGTGTATATGTGTATATTTATGAGTAGTATGTATGTACGTATTTGTATGAATGGTTGTATGTATGTATGTATGTGTATGTTTGTGTGTATGTGCGTATATATTTATGTGTATGTGTATGTATACGCGTATATGTGTATGTATGTGTATATATATATATATGTATATATATATATGTATATATGTATTTTTATATGTATGTGTATGTGTATATATGTATGTATGTATATATATGTGTGTATGTGTGTATATATCTATATGTGTACGTATGTATGTGTCTGTGTGTATATATATATATATATATATATATATATATATATATATATATATATATATATAACGGCGTTGATTTAGTTTTGCGAGGTTTTTTATATGAAATCGTGTGTCGAAACAAATATTGTTATACTTGGGGAGGTCATATTTGTGTAATATTGCCAGAATTAATAACAGAACACACTCACTGTTTGGTGATAAACTATATATATGTGTTTGTGTCTATATTGTATCTGTATTATTTTTGACCGTTGGTCAGTCAATGGCAACATTGAGGACCGAATAAATTAGATTACCGATATAAAAGACACAGAAGCGAAAAGCGAAACCAACCAAACAGTGAGTGTGTTCTGTTATTAATTCTGGCAATATTAAACAAATATGACCCTCCCCAAGTATAACAATATATATATATATATATATATATATAACAATATATATATATATATATATATATATATATATATATATATATATACAAAATTAAGATAAATCAAAGTGAATTTAATATAAATCAAAATTATTGGTGTCATGCCAGAAAAGCATGCGCCATATCACCCGTAAAATAAGCTCCAAGATTCTAATGAATAGGTCCGAGCATTTTATAACAACTAGAAATTGATTAACATATAAATAAACATATGAAACAATCACAGGAGATAATTTTTACAAGTGCGTAAGCACACATAGCTAGGTAGGTAACTAAATAAATTTAACTAGAACTTCAAAAATAGATACCTTATAATATGATTAATCTTCCCTGTATATATTCCATTAAAGAAATATATTTCACCAATTAATCGAATGGTAAACCACGGAGGCAGATATTTGGATTTTCAACAAGGAAGAAGTCCAGCCATCTGTGTTTACGCATTAAGCTCAAATCAGCGACTGGCCAGTAACACGTGCTGTATCTACTAAAAATACACACATCATACCAGCTTTGTCCCAGTGGCGTGAATAGGGTTATCGACAACTAGAAACAGCAGTCAAGTCCTTTCAACAGAGTTAGCTCTACAATTAAGGAGCCGTATTTGAACTAGAAACAGCAGTCAAGTCCTTTCAACAGAGTTAGCGCTACAATTAAGGAGCCGTATTTAATATGGCTCCTTAATTGTAGAGTTAACTCTGTTGAAAGGACTTGACTGTTGTTTCTAGTTGTCGATAATCCTATTCACGCCACTGGGACAAAGCTGGTATGATGTGTGTATTTTTAGTAGATACAGCACGTGTTACTGGCCAGTCGCTGATTTGAACTTAATGCGTAAACACAGATGGCTGGACTTCTTCCTTGTTAAAAATCCAAGTATAGGCCTCCGTGGTTTACCATTTGATTAATTGGTGAAATATATTTCTTTAATGGAATATATACAGGGAAGATTAATCATATTATAAGGTATCTATTTTTGAAGTTCTAATTAACTTTATATAGTTACCTACCTAGCTATGTGTGCTTGCACACTTGTCAAAATTATCCCCTGTGATTGTTTCATATGTTTATATATAGGTTAATCAATTTCTAGTTGTTATAAATATATATATATATATATATATATATATATATATATATATATATATTATATATGTATATATATATATATGTTTATATTTGTGTATATGTCTATGTGTACGTATGCATATGTATGTACGTGTATGTCTATATATATATATGTGTATGTGTGTATATATGTGTGTATATATATATATATATATATATATATATATATATATATATATATATATATATATATATATATATATATATAGATAGATAGATAGATAGACAGATAAATATACACGGGTGTGTATGATTGTGTATAGAAGATTATATTAATAAGAGGAATTCCAACTTTGTCTGATTTACTCGTTTTATTTACAATCCTTTAAAATTTATAATGGTATTATAATGAAATAGTATGATAGAATATTAAATTCTAAGTGTTAATTGAACAAGTATTTTCATGCTTTCGCAATCTTCAGGTTCATAATATGTGGTGACAGTCAAGTTTGCAATTTTCAACTGTAATAAGATGGGTAAATTTTCTACCTTTTATACATTTTATACAGGGAAAAGTGGCTCCAGAATGCTAAGTCTTGCAAACTGTATTTCGACCAATCAGTGTGTAGTTTCACTGAATTACTAAAGCTGATTGGCTGGTTGAGCATGTCTAACGACCAATAATTAATCATATCCAAAGCATCAATTGTTTTGCTATTTTTAGAAATGATGAAAATAGCATTTTCTATTAATCATCACCATCAACATCACTTTTATTATTAATATTATTGTTGTTGTTGTTGTTGTTGTTGTTGTTGTTGTTGTTGTTGTTAGTGGTCGTAGTCATAGTGATAGTAGAAGTAATACCCCTAAGCGTTATTATTGTTCATTTAGCTTGGGTTTGAATTTATCAATAAAATTCTTTTCTTTGATTTTTCTCTTGATTTCACTTGGGCTGTGTAATTTGTAGAATGGGAATATTATAAATAGGTAGAAAAAAGGTAGAAAATTTACCCATCTTATTACAGTTGAAAATTGCAAACTTGACTGTCATCACATATTATGAACCTGAAGATTGCGAAAGCATGAAAGTACTTGTTCAATTAACACTTAGAATTTAATATTCTATCATACTATTTCATTATAATCCCATTATAAATTTTATAGGATTTTAAATAAAACGAGTAAATCAGACAAAGTTGGAATTCCTCTTATTAATATAATCTTCTATACACAATCATACACACCCGTGTATATTTATCTATCTCTCTCTATATATATATTCCTATTGTGTATATGCCAACATGTCTGGAAAGCAACAAATGAAATCAACAGAATCAGAAAGAATTCTAAAGGAGATATCATCGAAATTATCAACACTTGTCACGTTGATGGACACACAATCCTCTATTTTAAAGGAAATAGAAAAACAATCTACAGACGGAAAACTTATAACTGAACATATAAACTCTGAAATTAAAAATTTAGCTGAAATTATACAGTTATCAAAGATACAAGAGAAAGCCTACCACAACCCCCTTGGATGTCAGAAATAAACGAAAGAAATTTGGAAAACAAAACACATCGAATAAGAAAAGAAATGTGGAAGACATGGAAAAAATTCCTTAACATAAGAAAACAAAATTTCTGGAAAGCATACAAATGCGAAAAATATGTCGAAACACATTCGAAATGGCTCTCTCTAACGGCACCCATACTCCCTCGTAAATACCTAATTACAGAAATTGCAGGAGAACCAGAAGAAGAAACAAAATTCCGAATGAACTTACATTGACAAAATTCAGGACCGACATTTCCATTTCTGAATGTAAACAATCCCGCTACAAAGCCAAATATGAAGCTATTGATGACCAAATTGAAGTTGAAATTTCAAAGCTAACGACTGGTATTATAGCTGAAAAACTACGAGAACTATGGATCAGAGATATCTCAAAAGAAGAAAACAAATCAAGAAAGGTATGGCAGTAGAAATAATTATTTCTCGACGAATATGCTGCAAATTACGGTAAAGACTCTGGAACCCTGAGAAAAAGCATTAAAAGTGGACAATCTCATCAACACAACATACGCCAGAACACGTGCCAACACAAACACTCACCTTACCTTGAATCAAAGAAGAACTACGGTAATAACTCTTCGCCTTTTCTACAAAAACACCCTAACGCACACAACATGAACAAAAAGGCACAAACACGATAGATATTCCTTGACCAGACCATGAGAAGTAGTAAAACCAGGAGATCATTCTCAAGATCTCAACAGAGACTACCAATAAGGAATGGGAAACAAAACGTAGAATAACCAGATCACTCTCAAGATCTCAACAGAGATTGCCCACAAGAAACTGGACGAAAAAACGATCTAAACCTGAAAGCAAACCTAGGTCATTTCCCCAGATTGTTAAAAATAATGCTAACAGGAAGAAAAATAATATACAGAATATCAAAAATAGGACAACATACATAACGAAACCAAATATAATATCACGACCAAAAGTTCATCAAGCGAACACCAACAGGAATATAAATCCTGAACAGAGAAAAATCCATTTTTTAACGTCAGGACAACAAAAACCGGAAAAAGAAAAACTCCAGGAGGAAACATACCCAAAACGTAGATCCTAAATTAATTAATTTATCTAAAAGAGATCTTGACAATGATGAAATGCAAATTCTGTCAAAAGGACTGAAATTCACACCAACTCCAACAGTCAACCACCAAGAACTGAAGGAGGATACCCAAGAATTCTGTCGAAAATTACGTCTTGTAGAATTCTTCGCTGATAAAAGTAATGAGAGTGATGAATCACTAGTAAAGAATAGATCAAATTTCACTCCGCCAAAAGGAAGAAATATCTATCTCGACCAATACATTGACATCCTGTCTAAATTTCCTCTTAGACATAATACTAATGTTAGGCCAAACATTAACAAATCAGAAATGTCTGCACTTAAACGTATACAAAATGATAAAACAATAATAATTAAACAAGCAGATAAAGGGGGTGCAGTTGTTATAATGGATACTGAATACTACAAGGATTTGGTTGAGGAACAACTGAAAGACACAACATTCTATCATGAAATACCGTCAAATATAGACCACAACATCATGAAGAAGATCAACAACCTGGCTTCAAAATACCACAACTCACTTACTGATAAGGAATTTTGAGCCAAAACCAGGCAACCTGTATGGCCTACCGAAAATTCATAAGTCAAAAGAAATACAACTGACAGTAAGAGAACAAAACAGTGAGTACATTAAATTACTACACCCAAAAGACTTAAAACTTAGACCTATTATAGCTGGTCCAACATGCCCCACCCATGTCTAAGCAATTTTGTTGACATTATTTTGAAACCACTATGTATTCACATACCCAGTTTCATCCGGTATGATATCGACTTCCTGTCCCATCTTCCCAAAACCACGGAAGCGAATTCACTTCTACTCAGTTTTGATGTGGTAAGCCTTTACACCAACATTACACATGATTTAGGAATAAAGGCGGTTAAATACTGGGTGGAAAAACATAGAGAAGTGATTCCCATCAGATTCTCAGCGCCATTTATATTAGACGCAGTTAAACTTATTCTGGAAAACAACACTTTCTTCTTCAATGGAAAGAATTACATCCAAATTAGAGGCACAGCGATGGGAACGAAGTTTGCTCCCTTTTACGCGAACTCTGTAATGGGATACTTAGAACAACAACTCTACCAAGAAATAGAGGAAAAATATAGTACTGACTTTAGAAAGTACATTGAAAAATCTTGGAAGAGATACCTTGACGACTGTTTCATCATCTGAACAGAATCTCTAGATACTCTGGATGAGTTCAATATCCTCCTGAATAACCTACACCCATCTCTCCAATTCACAAAACAGATGAGTAGGACCAAATTACCATTACTAGATATAATGATAATCAAAAACGACACCACCATTACCACGGATATATATTATAAACACACAGACACCCATCAATATCTGAATTTTAAGTCGTGCCATCCACCTCATACAAAACGCAACATCCCATACTGCCTAGCCAGAAAAATTTGTACCATTGTAGAAGATACGAATACCAGGTACAAACGCCTAAAAGAACTAAGAGAATTTTTGCTCAAACAAAAATACCCATCTCTACTTATAGAAAATGGCATACAGCGCGCTATAAAAATACCTATACAACAACTTAGGACAACCCAAGGAGAAGAAACCAAGAACTGGTCATACCATTTATAATGACACACAACCCATGTCACCAGAATATCTTCAACACTGCCAAAGCAAACCTACCGATCATTGCTCAAAGTAATGAATTAAAAGGCTTAATCACAGATCGATCTTTGACTCTTAGTAAAAGACAGCCAAAAAATTTGAAGCAATTACTTACAAAAGCAAAGTTTGACCTTAACAACAAAGACCAATCATTCACTGTATCTAAATGCAATGATAGTCGATGCGGCACATGTCAATCTATACACGCCGGTCAATATATGAAAACAAAAACTGGAAAATTATTCCCAAATGCAAATATGAACTGCAAAAGCAGAAATCTAATTTAGTGCATTAAATGCCCGAATTGTGAAGAACTATATGTCGGTCAAACTGGAAATGCACTATCGGAACGTGCACGGGTACACCGTCAACAAATCAGAGACCCCAAATGTCCGTCAGATACCCCTAAGTAACCATCTAGCAACATGTGGTCAGGGAATATTTATAATATTCCCATTCTACAAATTACACAGCCCAAGTGAAATCAAGAGAAAAATCAAAGAAAAGAATTTTATTAATAAATTCAAACCCAAGCTAAATGAACAATAATAACGCTTAGGGGTATTACTTCTACTATCACTATGACTACGACCACTAACAACAACAACAACAATAATAATAATAATAAAAGTGATGTTGATGGTGATGATTAATAGAAAATACTATTTTCATCATTTCTAAAAATAGCAAAACAATTAATGCTTTGGATATGATTAATTATTGGTCGTTAGACATGCTCAACCAGCCGAGACGCTTAAACCAATCAGCTTTAGTAATTCAGTGAAACTACACACTGATTGGTCGAAATACAGTTTGCAAGACTTAGCATTCTGGAGCCCCTTTTCCCTGTATCAAATGTATAAAAGGTAGAAAATTTACCCATCTTATTACAGTTGAAAATTGCAAACTTGACTGTCACCACATATTATGAACCTGAAGATTGCGAAAGCATGAAAGTACTTGTTCAATTAACACTTAGAATTTAATATTCTATCATACTATTTCATTATAATACCATTATAAATTTTAAAGGGTTGTAAATAAAACGAGTAAATCAGACAAAGTTGGAATTCCTCTTATTATTAATATATATATATATATATATATATATATATATATATATATATATATATATATATATATATATATATATATATATATATATATATATATATATATATATATATATATATATATATATGTATATATATATATATATAAGCGGTTACACAACAGTTAGTTCACCATACTGAGAACAATTGTTTCACCTTAGCGGATCCTCAGCTCGTAATAGAGGTCCTTTACGAGCTGAGGATCCGCTGAGGTGAAACAATTGTTTTCGGTCTGGTGAACTAACTTTTGTGTAACCACCTCTACCTAACTCGTCCAATGGACTGAGTGCTCTACAACTACGGATATTACCTTCCAGTGTACTACCTATATATATATATATATGTACGTCAATACTCATCTTTTTCCATTTATCTGAGGGTTCTAAACCCCGCTATCAAGCTAAAATTCCTGAAAGCTAGATATTTTCTAATATATATATATATATATATGTGTATGAATGTATGTATATATATGTGTGTGTATATATATATATATATTTGTGTATATATATATACATATGTATGTATATGTGTATGTAAGTGTATGTATGTGTGTATGTGTATATATATATATATATGTATATATATATATATATATATAGGAACAAATATGACCCCGACGGCAGAGCTCAAGCTGTTTCGACGGCTAATTCTGGGGTCATACTTCTTCCTATAACCCACTCTACTACCCTAAGTATTGAGTACTTTGGTGCGTTATGGTCCATCTAGTTCCTTACCACATTTTCTTCGTTACACACACACACACACACACATATATATATATATTTCTGAAGACGGCATATATATGTGTTTGGTATGTATATTTAATTTTGATAGTTTGTATAATTTTGTATAATTT
>OZ024747.1:45988667-46001167 GCA_964016885.1 Eledone cirrhosa | reverse complement strand
CACCAACACCACCAACACCACCAACGCCACCAACACCACCAACACCAACACCACCACCAACACCACCACCACCAACACCACCAACACCACCAACACCACCAACACCACCAACACCATCATCACCACCATCACCACCAACATCACCAACACCACCACCAACACCACCAACACCATCATCACCACCATCACCACCAACACCACCAACACCACCAACACCACCAACACCACCAACACCACCAACACCACCAACACCACCAACGCCACCAACGCCACCAACACCACCACCAACACCACCAACACCATCATCACCACCATCACCACCAACACCACCAACACCACCAACAACACCACCAACACCACCATCACCACCAACACCACCAACACCACCAACACCACCAACACCACCAACGCCACCAACGCCACCAACACCACCACCAACACCACCAACACCATCATCACCACCATCACCACCAACACCACCAACACCACCAACACCACCAACGCCACCAACGCCACCAACACCACCACCAACACCACCAACACCACCAACACCACCAACACCACCAACACCACCAACACCACCAACACCACCAACACCACCAACGCCACCAACGCCACCAACACCACCACCAACACCACCAACACCATCATCACCACCAACACCACCAACACCACCAACACCACCAACACCACCAACATCACCAACACCACCAACACCACCAACACCACCAACGCCACCAACGCCACCAACACCACCACCAACACCACCAACACCATCATCACCACCATCACCACCAACACCACCAACACCACCAACACCACCAACACCACCAACATCACCAACACCACCAACACTTCCAAACGCCACCAACGCCACCAACACCACCACCAACACCACCAACACCATCATCACCACCATCACCACCAACACCACCAACACCACCAACACCACCAACGCCACCAACGCCACCAACACCACCACCAACACCACCAACACCATCATCACCAACATCGCCACCAACACCACCAACACCACCAACACCACCAACACCACCAACGCCACCACCAACGCCACCACCAACACCACCAACACCACCAACACCACCAACACCACCAACACCATCATCACCAACATCGCCACCAACACCACCAACACCACCAACACCACCAACGCCACCACCAACACCACCAACACCACCAACACCACCAACACCACCAACGCCACCAACGCCACCACCAACACCACCAACACCACCAACCCCACCAACGCCACCACCAACACCACCAACACCACCATCACCACCAACACCACCAACATCACCAACACCACCAACACCACCAACACCACCAACACCACCATCACCACCAACACCACCAACACCACCAACACCACCAACACCACCAACACCACCAACACCATCATCACCACCATCACCACCAACACCACCAACACCACCAACATCACCAACACCACCAACACCACCAACACCACCAACACCACCAACACCACCATCACCACCAAAACTACCAACGCCACCAAAACCACCACCAACACCACCAACACCACCAACACCACCAACGCCACCAACACCACCACTAACACCACCAACACCACCACCAACACCACCAACGCCACCACCAACACCACCAACACTACCAACGCCACCAACACCACCACCAACACCACCAACAACACCACCAACACCACCAACGCCACCACCAACACCACCAACACCACCAACGCCACCACCAACACCACCAACACCACCACCACCACCAACACCACCATCACCACCAAAACTACCAACGCCACCAACACCACCAACACCACCAACGCCACCAACACCACCACCAACACCACCAACAACACCACCAACACCACCAACGCCACCACCAACACCACCAACGCCACCACCAACACCACCAACACCACCAACACCACCATCACCACCAAAACTACCAACGCCACCAACACCACCAACACCACCAACGCCACCAACACCACCACCAACACCACCAACAACACCACCAACACCACCAACGCCACCACCAACACCACCAACACCACCAACGCCACCACCAACACCACCAACACCACCACCACCACCAACACCACCATCACCACCAAAACTACCAACGCCACCAACACCACCAACACCACCAACGCCACCAACACCACCACCAACACCACCAACAACACCACCAACACCACCAACGCCACCACCAACACCACCAACGCCACCACCAACACCACCAACACCACCAACACCACCATCACCACCAAAACTACCAACGCCACCAACACCACCAACACCACCAACGCCACCAACACCACCACCAACACCACCAACAACACCACCAACACCACCAACGCCACCACCAACACCACCAACACCACCAACGCCACCACCAACACCACCAACACCACCAACACCACCATCACCACCAACACTACCAACACCACCAACGCCACCACCAACACCACCAACGCCACCACCAACACCACCAACGCCACCTCCAACACCACCAAGACCACCAACGCCACCTCCAACACCACCAACACCTCCAACACCACCAACACCACCAACACCACCAACGCCACCAACACCACCACCAACACCACCAACACCACCAACACCACCAACACCTCCAACACCACCAACACCACCAACACCAACAACACCAACGCCACCACCAACACCACCA
Organism: Eledone cirrhosa; assembly: GCA_964016885.1. Taxonomy (NCBI): domain Eukaryota; kingdom Metazoa; phylum Mollusca; class Cephalopoda; order Octopoda; family Eledonidae; genus Eledone; species Eledone cirrhosa. The sequence continues at coordinate 45,998,461 of OZ024747.1, read as the reverse complement.
ACACCACCAACGCCACCAACACCACCACCAACACCACCACCAACACCACAAACACCACCAACGCCACCACCAACACCACCAACACCCCCCAACACCACCAACACCACCAACACCACCAACACCACCAACACCACCATCACCACCAAAACTACCAACGCCACCACCACCACCAACACCACCAACACCTCCAACACCACCAACACCACCAACACCACCAACACCACCAACACCACCAACACCACCAACACCCCCCAACACCACCAACACCACCAACACCAACGCCACCACCAACACCACCAACACCACCAACACCACCAACGCCACCAACACCACCAACACCACCAACACCACCAACACCACCAACACCCCCCAACACCACCAACACCACCAACACCAACGCCACCACCACCACCAACACCACCAACGCCACCAACACCACCACCAACACCACCACCAACACCACAAACACCACCAACGCCACCACCAACACCACCAACACCCCCCAACACCCCCAACACCACCAACGCCACCAACACCACCAACACCACCAACACCCCCCAACACCACCAACACCACCAACACCAACGCCACCACCAACACCACCAACGCCACCAACACCACCAACACCACCAACACCACCAACACCACCAACGCCACCAACACCACCAACACCACCAACGCCACCAACACCACCACCAACACCACCAACGCCACCACCAACACCACCAACACCACCACCACTACTGTCGTTACAATAATTATTATTATTGATATTATAATTAATGTGGTTGAGTAGAAAGAGAGAGTGATAGATGAAGGTGACAATTCATTATTAACAATCGGTAGAGAGTCGGACGCCATGCTTTCCAGCATAGAGTTAAATCCCTTTACGGTCTGTGTTCAAATCCCGCCGAGGTCAACTTTGCCTTTCATCCTTACGGGATCGATAAAATAAAGTACCAGTAATGTACTGGGGTATTTGCTGGCCTTGTGCCAAAAATAGAAACAATTATTAACATTATTATTAAGATTATTAAGGGGCGGTGGATTGGCAGTATCGGTAGAGGGTCGGACGCCATGGTTTGCAGCATAGAGCTATGGCCCTTTATGATCTGAGTTCTAATCCCGCCGAGGTTAACTTTGCTTTTCATCCTTACGGGGTCGATAAAATAAAGTACCAGTGACGTACTGGGGTCGATTTAATCGATTTTCCCTTCCCCAAATTACTGGCCTTGTGGCTTTTGCCTTTCATCCTTATGGGGTCGATAAAATAAAGTACCAGTAATACACTAGGATAATTGCTGGCCTTGTGCCAAAAAGAGAAACCATTATTACAGTCATCCTCTTAGTCCTTCTACACTTCCTCTTTTTCCTAGTTTTCGTTTTCCTTTTCATCTTTATCACCATTAGCAACATCATCATAAACTATGCTAAACACTAAAGCAGAGGTTAAGCCATTGGTATGTCAAAATTTGGTAATATTTTTCCCATATCAAAGTCATATCATTTCATTTATACATTTAATTGTGTTTTATGAATTTTGAAAAAAAAAAAAAAAAGACTGAAGCAGCATAGCGTACTCTTTACACTGCTAATGTAATTAGTTAAAGCTATGAACAACATACGCGGCATTTTCAGAGGAAATAATTAAGATTATGACTTGACAAAAATGGTACTGTGCCAAACTAAATTCCTAAGAGTACTCTACATCCCATAGCAGTTGTCTCCAGAACTGGTTTGTTAATAACATAGGGTTTTTAGTTCTGGGTCAGACCTTACTTAAGTAAACATATATTCAAAATTTATTCCACAAGTGACCACTTCCGTGTGTTTCCAAGGAATTCTACATCTAGGAACACAATGTTAAAAGGCAGCGGAAACTAGCATTTTAAAGTCGAATTTCCTTACTAAAGCAAGAGGTTGCTTTGCAAGCTCTGTGAATGGCTTCAGGATCATCATGGGGTCCTTTCTCATGTAATGTTTAACGGGTGGATGATTTTCCTGAAGCCAACTCTTTTAATTGACTTTTACAACACGCATGGACACGGTGTGCCAATTCTAAACTTGATAAATATTGGGGCAGAGTGTATTTATTCTAAATAGTATACACACAGTGATACATACAGTGTTCCTATTATATAATATAATTTGTTGGAGACTTTTACAGCGATTACTAGTATCTTAAATGATGGCGTAGGCGAATTCTATTACCGATAGAATAATTACTTTAAGCAAAATTTATTCAAAGGTTAAGCCATGTCATACACTCTGACGCATTAAATTTCCAGGTGGATTCCATTGTCTCTGGAATGCTTAGCCGTTTATACGTTAGTTTCATGAGCAGGCTTTTCAGTTGGACAAAGAACAGAAAGGCTAATTGTCGAAACCGACGGAGATCCATTCCACTTGTGCCTAATATAACGGAGTGTCAGCAGTAGAAATGAGCTATTACACAATAAAACATTCCAGTGATTACTGAAGGTTATTTCTATGGATTGACCCAATTGTTTCATTGCAATTTACTAATTGAATACGAATCCCTGGAATTAAGGAATCATCCTTCAAATTTAGAAGTGATTTGCAGCCATGGTTTATATATATAGTTCTGTTATTTCTAGCATCTTTCGATATATATATATATTTATATATATATATATATATATATATATATATATATATATATATATATATATATATATATGTATTTATATAAATATATATATATATATATATATATATATATATGTATGTATGTATGTATATATATATATATATATATATATATATATATATATGTATGTATGTATGTATATATATATATATATATATATATATATATATATATATATATATATACGTATATATGTATATAATATATATATACATATATACGTATATATATATATATATATATATATATATATATATATATATATATATGTATATATATATAAATATATACGTATATAAATATAAATATATACGTATATAAATATATATATATATATATATACGTATATATAAATATCATATGTATTATATATATATATATATATATATGTGTGTGTGTGTCTGTGTGTGTGTGTACTTATACATATACAGATATAATATGCATATTTATATAATATCTACATAGATACATACATAAAGGCGTACACACACACACACAGGCACATGTGTGTACCAATGTATAGTTCATTGTGTGACGCTGATTTTACCTGCGTCCAGATGTTGTCATTAAACAATCAAGCAAACAGAAATATATACAATATAGATTGGTTGTACCAAAACACTTTTGATTGGCAGCAAATCTAATTCTAATCAAGGGAGATAATTATATTCAACACCCAATACCACAACTACCATATTTTTTGTTTTTATACTTTTGAGCTTTACATTGACCATCCTCATTCACTCTTACTCTGAATTATTACTAATGTTAACTTGTGTAAATATAAAGCTTAGCGTTGCTGTAGTTGTATTCTTGTTTATATGTTGTTTTCATCGCTATGTTGATTGCTATGTTACCGATATAGAAGACGTTTCTTTCTGTTAATTATTGATGAACTAAATATATTATTTCTTCCCCTATTAAGCTGGTTCTAAATTATGTATATGAAAGAACAAGATAAACGTAAACAGGCTTTTGTTAAGAATATTCCAAGAATGTCGTATTTTGTACATCTCTTGGCTCTTTCAATTTGCTAAGTGTCAAGACTCGTTAGTCTTACCATACAAAATAGCAAGAACCATGCAACATTGTTTTGGAACAAATATATGTATGTATGTATGTATGTTCTTCTGGTTTTATGATTTTATGAATTTTTACCAATAGAGAGAGTCGGTTTCTAACATAGACACAAGACTCTCTCATTGGAATTTAGACAACATCAACTAGGTAGATATGTCTGCATATCTGCATGCGTACAAGTGTGTGGAGTTATGAATGTTGTTGTATGTGTGCATGTGGTTGTATTGAGTTATATGTGTACATGTGGATGTTTTGAGTTATATGTGTACATGTAGATGTTTTGAGTTATATGTGTGCATGTGGATGTTTTGAGTTATATGTGTACATGTGGATGTTTTGAGTTATTTATGTACATGTGGATGTTTTGAGTTATATGTGTACATGTGGATGTTTTGAGTTATATGTGTACATGTGGATGTTTTGAGTTACATGTGTGCATGTGGATGTTTTGAGTTATATGTGTACATGTGGATGTTTTGAGTTATATGTGTACATGTGGATGTTTTGAGTTATATGTGTACATGTGGATGTTTTGAGTTATATGTGTGCATGTGGATGTTTTGAGTTATATGTGTACATGTGGATGTTTTGAATTATATGTGTACATGTGGATGTTTTGAGTTATATGTGTACATGTGGATGTTTTGAGTTATATGTGTACATGTGGATGTTTTGAGTTATATGTGTGCATGTGGATGTTTTGAGTTACATGTGTGCATGTGGATGTTTTGAGTTATATGTGTACATGTGGATGTTTTGAGTTATATGTGTGCATGTGGATGTTTTGAGTTATATGTGTGCATGTGGATGTTTTGAGTTATATGTGTACATGTGGATGTTTTGAGTTATATGTGTGCATGTGGATGTTTTGAGTTATATGTGTGCATGTGGATGTTTTGAGTTATATGTGTGCATGTGGATGTTTTGAGTTATATGTGTGCATGTGGATGTTTTGAGTTATATGTGTACATGTGGAAGTTTAGAGTTATATGTGTACATGTGGATGTTTTGAGTTATATGTGTGCTTGTGGATGTTTTGAGTTATATGTGTGCATGTGGATGTTTTGAGTTATATGTGTACATGTGGATGTTTTGAGTTATATGTGTACATGTGGATGTTTTGAGTTATATGTGTGAATGTGGAAGTTCTGAGTTATATGTGTGCATGTGGATGTTTTGAGTTATATGTGTACATGTGGATGTTTTGAGTTATATGTGTACATGTGGATGTTTTGAGTTATATGTGTACATGTGGATGTTTTGAGTTATATGTGTACATGTGGATATTTTGAGTTATATGTGTGCATGTGGATGTTTTGAGTTATATGTGTACATGTGGATGTTTTGAGTTATATGTGTGCATGTGGATGTTTTGAGTTATATGTGTACATGTGGAAGTTCTGAGTTATATGTGCATATGTGGATGTTTTGAGTTATATGTGTACATGTGGATGTTTTGAGTTAAATGTGTGCATGTGGATGTTTTGAGTTATATGTGTACATGTGGATGTTTTGAGTTATATGTGTACATGTGGATGTTTTGAGTTATATGTGTACATGTGGATGTTTTGAGTTATATGTGTGCATGTGGAAGTTCTGAGTTATATGTGTGCATGTGGATGTTTTGAGTTATATGTGTACATGTGGAAGTTTTGAGTTATATGTGTACATGTGGATGTTTTGAGTTATATGTGTACATGTGGATGTTTTGAGTTATATGTGTACATGTGGAAGTTTTGAGTTATATGTGTACATGTGGATGTTTTGAGTTATATGTGTACATGTGGATGTTTTGAGTTATATGTGTACATGTGGATGTTTTGAGTTATATGTGTGCATGTGGATGTTTTGAGTTATATGTGTACATGTGGATGTTTTTAGTTATATGTGTGCATGTGGATGTTTTGAGTTATATGTGTACATGTGGATGTTTTGAGTTATATGTGTCCATGTGCATATGTTTATGTTTTATCTGTAAATGTGTATATGCAGTTATTAGATGCAGAATTGTATCTGCGATTATCGGGGCGCCAGGATACGTTAGTGACTGTCTCAGTACAAATCCCGAGAAGCTGGGCTTCACAGAACCAGAAAGAACACGACTAGTTAGGAAATTACAAGTACAATCCATTAATAGAGCATTGAAATTATATAAAACATTCCAAAAATTCTACATGTACACATGTACAGATGCAAAACATGCGGATATATAACTCAAATTATCCACATCCAGATACAATAAGATGCATACCTACACACAGACGCACGCACGCATGCAATCATGCATACATATCCACCTAGTTGATTTTGTCAAAATTCCAATGAGTCTTGTGTCTATGTTAGAAACCTAATCTCTCTCTCTTTTTCTCTCTCTCTCTCTCTCTCTCTCTCTCTCTCTCTCTCTCTCTCTCTCTCTCTCTCTCTCTCTCTCTCTCCCCTCTCTCACCACCCTTTTTCTCTCTACCTATTTGTATAAAACTGGAAGAACATATATATATGCTCCAAAACAATCTTGCATGGTTCTCGCTATTTTTGCCAATTTCCCAGTATGCAGGCCTAGAAATAAATGAAGTGCACTTTTCTGCTTTTGCACATAGATATCTACAGACTTACTCATACATGCATGGAAACATATACACAGTTCCAAATTCACAGATAATTCTTGGAATATGGTTGCTAGCTATAAGAAGGATGAGTGTTGGATTAATTAAATATTCTTATTTCAGTTCGTTGATAATTGAACAAGTTTTAGAGATGTTTTGATATATTTCTCTAAACACATAATCGTGAAGCGTTTAGTTCCATATAATAAATCGACGAAGGCAGAGAAACCGCCCGACAACCTTCTGCACAGAAGATTACGGTACAGTTTCGAAGTTTCTACAGCACTACAAAATATTTACAATTATTTTTACCTACACAAAATATGTGGCTCCCATTTCTGAAGTGTAAGGGTGAAAAACTGTTTTAAAGCGTAGGAATCTATTATGAGCGAGAATCAAAGGGTTAGTTTCCGGTTTAGCAACTGTTCTAGGGTGTATTCTCATGATACTTTCAATGAGTTCGTAATACATTGGTGGGTCTGTGCACAGGGCCAATATCTGGTTAGCTTGTTTCACATCTCAACTCTCCAAACATATTATTTTCATAATGCTTGAAATTCAAGCAAGATAGACACAGTTTTGGGTAAATATTTAGTTTCAGACATGTATTTGCAACAATATAAATTTGCCTTAAACCTTTAGTATTTAGATTAATCTATATATACTATTGTATTTTCACAAGAACGTTTCTAACAAGGTTTTCAACAATAGTAGAATAGGAATGTACTGTGTGTTTCTTTTTCTTTCTAGCGCTTCTAGCACTTCTAGCGGTCGTCGATGAGGATGCTAGAATAGTCGGCTGTTTCCAGTGTTCCTCTCTAAAATCGTGTTGCACTGAAAATCACTTTAGTTCCGCTTAGAAACTTCGCAGATCCCGAGCTTATACACATATTAAAACCACAAACTATTATGTGTAACTTTGATTTGCAGTTCACATTTCAGCTTGCAACTTCAAATCATATTTCATTTGCATTGAATTGTGTTTGTTGCGCAAGGAATAGTTAGGCTTCTTGCACTCCGTAAATGAGACCATTACAGCAAGTTCCACACTTGGCAATATGTTCAACGTCCTAATTTAGCTGCTGAATACGAGGAAATATTAATTTTTTCGGCATGACACCTTCTCAGCAGACGCCAGGTTGTGCAAACAAAATCACCTTACAGCGATGTAGGAGTCGGATTGTACTTTGTGGAGGTTATATATATATATATATATATATATAAATAATAATAAATAATACATTTGAAGACTAAAATCTAAAGAGGGCTCGATAAGGATAAATATATATCAAATATATAAGAACCGTAGAGCAAATATATATATATATATATATATAATATAAGATCAAAAGATGGTTAAAGGAGTTCCATATATTTTATTATGCGCATTTCAAAAACTTTAATCTGTTAACATAACAGATTAAAGTTTAAGCAAAGAATCGTTGTTTTCACCCTTAACGAGATCTTCTGAGACTAACAAAGTCAATCTGTGAACGCAGAAGTAAATATTTCTAAAAACGTTGCAACCGAAGGAAGACAGGAAGACGATACTTTGGTTCGTGGAAACGTTCCCTGGCAATGAAAGAAAAAAAACGAAGATAATACGTCATTATTTGGAGCGTTGAGAACAATTACACGCAAAGACAAAACTACGTTTATGGTATAAATGAAGTCGTGAACTAATATTATATATATATATATCTATCTATCTAAGGCGGGTAAAATTCCCGAGATCCATGGACGAGTTCTCTCCAGCGGTCTCTGTCCCTCATTATCGCTGCCATGTCCTGCATCTCCAACAGACCAGTGTCTGTCCTTAGAGCATCAACATACGTTAACCTTGGTCTTCCTCTTCTCACTCAGATGGTGGATGGGTGCTACACGAGAATGCTGAGGATGGCTCTGAACATTAATGAGTATACACTGAGGATGAAAAACTCAGAGCTGTATGGGAGCCTCCCAAAAGTCAGCTCAAAAGTGACACAGAGGAGACTGAGGTTATCTGGACATGCTCACCGACATCCAGAGTTGACATTGCACTCAGTACTCCTTTGGGAGCCCCTACACACACACACACACACACACACACATATATATATATATATATATATATATATATATATATATATATATATATATATATTTATATATATATATATATATATATATATATATATATATATATATATATATATATATATATATATATATATATATATATATATATATGTAGATAAATCTACCAAGAGTTTACGGTAGTGTCCAATCCGTATGAAGAACTCAATGTATTCCGGATATCATGGAAAGAAGAGATGTAATGAAAAATCACTTTCGGTGAAAGATAAACGGTATACAGAGTCAAGATAAAATATTAAACAAATAATGAATAAACAATGAAACAGTTCCTTATATTAAACAAAAAAAGTTCATTATTTAACGATCGTTTCTAGGATATATATGTGTTAGAATTGGCATGCATATTCAACAGATCTATGTACAAAATTATACAAAATTATACAAACTATCAAGATTAAATATACATACCAACACATATATACGCCGTCTTCAGATTATTTCTGAAGACGGCGTATATATGTGTTGGTATGTATATTTAATCTTGATAGTTTGTATAATTTTGTATAATTTTGTACATAGATCTGTTGAATATGCATGCCAATTCTAACACATATATATCCTAGAAACGATCGTTAAATAATGAACTTTTTTTGTTTAATATAAGGAACTGTTTCATTGTTTATTCATTATTTGTTTAATATTTTATATATATATATATATATATATATATATATATATATATATATATACAGTATAAAGGACGAGGAATCAGTAATGCATCAAACCACAATTTATTAACAAATTACTTATGTTTCTCCGTCGACCGGCTTGAGGCAGGATCTGTTCCATATCGAACCTGATTCTGCATTCGAACGTTCTTCAGATATGTCTTGTTCTAATTCTAGCAGACCCATTATTTCGGCCTGTCCATTGGTTCTGTAGTCCCATAGTCACCACCATCCTTCTGACCACTTACATTCAACCATTGGATGGAATCATTCATGCTTAACCTGTCAACATCTAAAGCTGGTCACCAATTGCTACTACGAGTTATATATATATATATATATATATATATATATATATATATATATATATATATATATATATATATATATATATATATATATATACAAGAAGGTAGTACAGCATAATCGAAGCTCTGGTTGCGGGCAAGCTAAGGAATGCTGTCGGGAAGTGCAGCCAAAAGCACTCAATAAGGAATTTTACGTTTAGACAGCTATGCAAATTGAAGCCAGCGACCAAAATGCGAGCCGCTAGGACCAGAACAACGAAAGAGACCGACTCAGGGAAATGTTTGACAATTAGCTGGACCATCCTGATATATATATATATATATATAT
>OZ024747.1:45948667-45981167 GCA_964016885.1 Eledone cirrhosa | reverse complement strand
TCACAAAGTGCATATATCCACACTATATATAGAGAGGTATAGTTACATTGATACTCAACCAAAAATATACATACACACAGATAGATGCAAACACAAATACACATTTACACATGTGCACATAATCATATGCACAGAGATTTATACATATCTATATCTACACATACACACCTATACCCACATATATATCTACACACATACAGACAGACACACACACAGACACACACACACACACACACACACACACACACACATATATATATATATATATATATATATATATATATATACATACACACACACACACACACATATATATATATATATGATAAAGAACACAAGAGCGTCTACAACATCAACAGATTTTTATTGGCTTACAATGTTTCTTCCTTACGTAACCGTAGAATTCTTCAGAGCTATAAAGGGGGTTTGATTGGTGTTATGGACTCTATATACACATATATATACACATACACAAATATATTCCCATATAATACATACATAGATATATATCTACTCATGCAATTACGGGTGGTTGTGTATCTTGTTGCCTTTAGTCATTAACACATAAACCTAAGGAAGCTAAAACATTAAAAGGTAAAAGATAAGCATGAATGCATATAATTAGGGGAAAGGGGTACTAACAAATGTTACTCTATATAGAATTATAGTGAGTTGCTATTTAGAATATTTAATTAGGTTTATAGTATTTAAATGTTCTTCTTATAATGTGATTACAAACTATAATCAGTTCCTGTCTTTTATTTAATAAATCGTCCTTAGATTTAGTAATTTCCAAGATCTCCCCCGAACATAATCTGCATTCCCTCCTGTTCCCAAGATATGGAATTCTTTGTAGAATGGTGTTCCATGATAGTTTGATTTTTTATTTCATTGTTTTAACTTATATCATGACTCTGTTTTCATTTTAATGTTTTATTGTTTTCCGGGATTTATCTTAACCCACAACATTTTCAACATATGGATTACATTGAGTTCTTCATGCAGAATAGACCCCACAACTTACCGTGGATATCTCTGTGTATATATGTACACACACACACACATATATATATATATATATATATATATATATATATAGTAATAATAATAAATTTGAAGACTAAAATCCAAAGAGGGCTCGATAAGGATAAATATATATCAAATATATAAGAACCGTAGACCAAATATTTATTAAAATAACAGATTAAAGTTTAAGCAAGAATCGCTGCTTTCACCCTTAACGGGATCTTCTGAAACTAACAAAGTCAATCTGTAAACGCAGAAGTGGATATTTCAAAAAACGTTGCAACCGGAGGAAGACAGAAAGACGATACTTTGGTTCGTGGAAACGTTCCCTGGCAAAGAACGGGAATAAACGTATTATATTCGTTTTTCCCCGTTCTTTGCCAGGGAACGTTATCGTCTTCCTGTCTTCCTCCCGTTGCAACGTCTTTTGAAATATCCACTTCTGCGTTTACAGATTGACTTTGTTAGTTTCAGAAGATCCCGTTAAGGGTGAAAGCAGCGATTCTTGCTTAAACTTTAATCTGTTATTTTAATAAATATATATATATATATATATATATATATATAATTGTTTCTATTTTTGGCACAAGGCCAGCAATTCACCAGTACATTACTGGTACGTTATTTTATCGACCCCGTAAGGATGAAAGGCAAATTTAACCCCGGCAGGATTTGAACTCAGATCATATCTTTCATTATATATATATATATTTATATAATGAGAGATAGCGAGAGAAGAGTTCCAGACATATACATACACAAATATGTGTATAAGAAAGTTTAATTGTAATAAGAACCAACATTAAATATGCAGTGATTATTTGAATTACCCTAGGCTGCAGAAGAAATTGTTTATGCAGTGTTATAGTATATTAGTTTATGTGATTTGGCCAGTAAATTTTCACAAGTCTCTTTTCTGGTGATGGTGGTGGTGGTGGTAATGATAATGATGATGATGATGATGATGATGATGATGATGATGATGATGATGATGATGATGATGATAATATATTGTTCATGATTTGTACAGAAAAAAGATTAACAATTTCTTATTTTGTACTATAAAGTCCCTTGCATACACACAATAGATAAAGTGAATTCAAAATTGCAATGTGCGGAGTGCGAAAGTTGATTATATTTGGCCCACAACTTGAATAGTATCGATCTAGAAAGGGTAAAAGTCAAAGGTCACTTCAGCAAGATTTGGAAACCAGAACGTTAAGGTGCGCAATAGAACACAGCAACATTATAGAAACAGTTACAATTATCTCTAGTAGATTTACTGAATAGCAGTTGAGAATGGTAAGTAAGTATGGCTGATGTGACTGGGTTTATTTTCAGCCTGCAACTGTAGGCTGGAGAACAAAGCTAAGTAAATATATTTGCCTTTGGTAATTGGGATGTCTGTGTAATCCTGGATCTATGGTGCTCATTGAGTAGCCCCAAGTGACTGGCCTGTCTTTTCTTCTTATTGTATACTGTTCTTTACTCGATGCTATGTAAAACACTCATTGTCTAGCAATGTTTCCTTATAGCAGTTTCCTCTCATCAGTTGTATTCGTGGCAAAAAGAAATAAAAAACGATCATCAATATTTTTGTCGCTGGTTTTTTTTGTTTATTTTTGTTCATGTTATTACCAATTCTTACAAGATGGCAGTAGCTGTAAAGGTCTTTAGAGTAGAGGAGAAAATGTCCTGCGGTATTTTGCTGGTTTTCATTAATTTCTAATTTCAAATCTCCCTACAGTGATCACAGCTTTTGATCATTCTGAAGTTGATAATATAAGTACCTTTCAAGTACTTTGAGTCTAATAATTCGACGTCCCCTCCTGCCTATCAATTTATTGTCATGTTCCAATAATGGAAATCATTTCAAATTCATATTTTGCGGCAGTGGATTATATAAATGTGTACAGTGGAGCATAAAATGTTTTGTTAATATTTAGATACGATCAAAATCCAACTGAGTCTTTGTAGCATTTCGCACATATGAGAGAATCGAAAGAATAATTAACAGTGAAGCACAATAACCAAACATAGAAAAAAAGGTTTATTTTGCTAATCATATGGTCGAAATCTTACTCAGCGTGAACGATAGTCAACTGATTTTTACCTTAATATATTCTTATGTTCTATTTTATGTTATGGGCCAATAGCGTAAAAAAATACTTTGGTGGTATTTCCAAACAGAACCCATATAAACGAAATATTGTTCTCTAACTAACAACATTACGATATTCTATATATGTTTGAAAAAAGCAAAAAAAAACATTGTTTTAAAACGGATGTCTTTGAATTTAAAACTAGTCATGATTTTGTCAAGTTAATTAAAGGAAAGTCTAAAAGTGCCATCGTCATGGTATTGAACATTCTTTTGCAGGGTTCTGGTGCCAGGTTGTTTAGCTGTTTTTGTATTGAACACAATAACAATGACCAGTGAGACTCGTGGAAATTTCACGCATTAAAAATAGAATTCCATAGCAATGTTTCATTATGTTAAATATTTCGATTATGTCTTCGATTTTGATCCTTAGTTTCCGTTACTTATGGCAAGTGCAATACGGATTTCTTATGTAGACCGAATGCCAACAATTTGGTAGAAGAAGAAGTCTATTAAATTGACAGGTACGTTATTTTACCTACATCGGAAGGATGAAAGGCAAAGTTGACATAGACAGGATTTGAACCCCGAATATAAAGGGCTGTAACTAAATGTTGCAAAGCAATCCACTGCCCTCATGGCAAGCAGACCTAAAAGATGAAAAGTAAATTAGTAAGTTATATAGTCAAGTGAATCACCTCAGATACGTATTAATTAAAAGGTGGTAGACTGATATTGTTAGAGTGTCGGAAAAAAATGCATTGCCGTTTTACCCCGTTTCCTTTAGCTTCTGAGGATAAATTTGTCACCAAAATAAAATGACTGACAATATTTGAGGTGATTTAATCGACTAGGCCCTCTCCTTGTCTTATTATGTGAAATGATTACTTCTAAATAAAACAGTCAGTCATGACAGGATTTCAAATCGAGACACGGTGCTAGAATTATGATTTGAAGATTTTACCTTGCTGTATTAAGAATAAATATTTAAATAGATTTCCTTGGTACAGTTCTTTTGCACAAACATTTCAAACGACGGTCGAGGATTTCTTTGACAAGCGGTATCAGTTAGCCATAAAATTTTGATGAGAGACTATAAAGATACGCTCCTTTTTTTCCCATCGTGTGTGTGTGTGTGTGTGTGTGTGTGTGTTTACGAAAGGCTATCTCATCGACAGTACTCAAATCTGCGAGAATGAGAGAGAAGGATGATAGACGAATCGACGTCATATAATTTAAGTACTTTATTTTTCAACACTGAAAGGATGAAAGATAAAGTTAATTTTGAATTTCGACAGAGGCCTGAAAACTGGAGTAGATATCACAGAGCATTGTAACTAAATTTATAACTAATCTGTGAGTTCACCAGAGATAATGAAGTCATACAATTGGTATTACATAAGCAGTATTGCTTATGTAATCCTTATCGATCTAACGTAGTACTTAATCTCTTGATCTTGAATTTACGAAAGACAATTTTAGTGGAGGCAGACTTTGAACTTGGAAAGTAGAACACCGAAACTAAATACTATTTGTCATTATATTCGTTTACACTAAAACCGCTACCACACCTGCTATTCCATAGACATTTTAACTAATTAAAAATATAGCCGTAGTTAAGATAACATATCATTATATTAATTAATGATTGATTAATAATTGTTTCTACTTTTGGCACAAGGCCAGCAATTATCCCAGTGTATTACTGCTACTTTATTTTATTGACCCTGTAAGGTAGAAAGACAAATTGATTAATAATGGCGGTGGATTGGCAGTATCGGTAGAGGGTCGGATGCCATGCTTTGACGCTTAGAGTTATCGCCCTTGCCATTCTGAGTTCAAATCCAGCCGAGGTTAACTTTGCCTTTCATCCTTACGGGGTCGATAAAATAAAGTACCAGTAATGCACTGGGTATTTGCTGGCCTTGTGCCAAAAAGTAAAAACAATTATATTAATTAATGATTAATTGTGGTCAACAACGACGAAATTTAAATTATAATTTGTCAAATATAGAATGTTTAACCATTACTACTATGCCATAAGATATATTTCTTTATTTGCCACAAGGGCGCTCTATGCCATAAGATAACTACATAGATATATATGATTTAACAACAGCTGAATATATAAATTGTTATGAAGTTTTCAACAGTTGATATTAACTTGTAAATAGCACAACTGATGTTCGTGAACAGGTTCATTAGATACCCGGATCAGTTAATATCAGTATTGAACACAATGGTTTCGGTGTATCTAACATCATCGCACCACCTGCGTCAATTTTAATTTGTTTCTCATTCAAGTGAGCTGTCTGAATTTCGTTGCTATTTTGGATGATTGCTTCGTTTATGTAATCTATTTTACCACTCGCTCTATTTCGGTTGGACTAATCAATCAGTGACAATTAAAAATTCATAAAATGTACGAAATTAGACAAAGCGTAATTTTAGGTGGAATTGTTATTATTATTATTGTTATTATTATTAAAGCTGGAGGATTGGCAGTATCGGTAGAGAGTCGGACGCCATGCTTTCCAGCATAGTTACGTCCCTTTACGGTCTGAGTTCAAATACCGCCGAGGTTAACTTTGCCTTTCATCCTTACGGGGTCGATAAAATAAAGTACCAGTAATGTACTGAGTAATTGCTGGCCTTGTGCCAAAAGTAGAAACAATTATTATTGGTGGTTTGGCAGTATCGGTAGGGCGCCAGACACCATGCTTTGCAGCATAGAGTTACGGCCCTTGCCATTCTGAGTTCAAATCCTGCCGAGGTTAACTTTGCCTTTCATCCTTACGTGGTCGATATAATAAAGTACCAGTAATATACTGGGATAATTGCTAGCCTTCGGCCAAACGTAGAAACAATTATTATTATTATTATTAGGGTAATTGCTGGCCCTTGTGCCAAAAGTAGAAACAATTATTATTATTATTATTAGGGTAATTGCTGGCCCTTGTGCCAAAAGTAGAAACAATTATTATTATTATTATTAGGGTAATTGCTGGCCTTGTGCCAAAAGTAGAAACAATTATTATTATTATTATTATTATTATTATTATTATTATCGACTTTCACTCCCCCAAAAATTGTTGGCCTTGTGCCTAAATCAGAAACCATTATTATCATTAATAATGGACTGGCAGTATCGGTAGAGGGTCGGACGCCATGCTTTGACGCAAAGAGTTACGGCCCTTTCCATTTTGAGTTCAAATCCCGCCGAGGTTAACTTTGCCTTTCATCCTTACGAGGTCGATAAAATAAAGTACCACTAATGCAGTGGGTAATTGCTGGCCTTGTGCCAAAAGTGGAAACCATTGTTATCATTAATAATTTTGCTTCGTGTCTCGACACAACGTCTTAAATCGTTGACCAAATGTGTCAATTCTGGGATGAGCATGTTGAAACCATAGATCACCTGGTTTCTGGCTGTAAGGTATTAGCCGCCCAGGAATATAAAGTGAGGCATGATAGAGCGGGGTAATACCGACACTGGGTAATGTGCAGGGTTTATGGTCTGAAAACAGAGGGAAGTTGTACAACCATCGCACAGATGCATTAACAGGAGGTGAGAGGCAAACATCCTCTGGGATTTCCCTGTGATTACTGACAGAATAATCAAGGCCAACAGACCTGATATAATTGTGAAGGACCATGAAGAGAAAACATGTTTCTTAATTGACAGGAGCATTCCATCATATTGTAACACCTCCTCGAAATAGATCGAAAAGCTCAGTAAGTATAGAAATCAATTGAAATTGAGAAAATGTGGCTTCTTAAGGCCTGTACAATGCCAATGTTAGTCAGTGTACGTGGAATGATAAAAATGGGTACTGAAATATATTTGGACCGGATACCTGGAGAGCCATCTCTGCCAGAAATAGAAAAAATAGTGCTTATTGGCACTGACCATGTCACGAGAAGGGCATTATCAATTTAAAAACTTTGCAAGGATATTTACTGTTGTTTTGCCTTTGTGGCATCATTTGCGTGACAATTGATTGTAAAATGTATGTATTATCAAATTTTGCCTCAGGAGCGAGGTTGACACTCAGCATGATTTGGGAACGAAGCAGAACTCAAAGGAAGTTTCAAATCATAATAATGTGAGAATGAAATGTGAGAAAAACAACAAACTTACGGGAGCTTACAATAACATGTCTGTACAAACCATTAACAATAATGATAATGTTCATAATACCCCTGAGTAAGCAGATTAACCCAAACTTCAATAGGATAAATAACGTGAATAGGTGAACTATAAAGATGGAGTCTACTATGATACACATCATAGAAGGAAAATTAAACATGAAGAAAATACAAACGAAAGGAAAAGAGTTAAATTAAACAAATATCCATGTAAGTGAATAAACATTTGAAACAAAGAGATGCCAGAAAGTTCGGTTAAATAAGTACAGCTTTAATAATAACTTTGAAACAAATGTTTCAGCATTCTGATAAAAACAAAAACGAATTCACCGAACATGGAAAGATACATAAAAAACAAATGCAGTTTCGTTGAGACAACTTATAAAATAAGAATATTGATCACAATGGAAATTGAGAATGGATTATAAAATAGAACATAAATATAGAGTGCAATGAGAACAATACTAATAGTTGTGAATTTGCACACACTGTTAAAATCACTATTTAGAAATCTATACTCTTATCTTAAATTCAGTAGTAATATGCCCATGGCTATGAGATTAGAGAATTGTGTCAAAGGTACTTTAAGAATAAGCAAAATTATGAAACCTTCACTTAATAATTAAGTGAAATCAGTCACTTATTATAGAACAGCCCATATAAGTATTTTGGATTAAATAACACTGATAAAATACAACACACAGGAATAGAAGAACAATCTTAGAAGTAAATACAACAGAATTATCAGACAATTTTCAAAAACTAGACTCGGTGACAGAAATAAAATTATAGAGAGAAATAAATAATTGTTTCTACTTTTGGCACAAGGCCAGCAATTAACCAGTACATTACTGGTACTTTATTTTATCGACCCCGTAAGGATGAAAGGCAAAGTGAACCTCGGCGGGATTTGAACTCAGACCGTAAAGGGACGTAACTATGCTGGAAAGCATGGTGTCCCACTCTCTACCGATACTGCCAATCCACCGGTTAGAAATAAGTAATATCATAATCGGAAAAAATGAAACGAAATTTCATTTCCCACTCTTAGTACGGCTGTTACTTAAATATAAGTATGTACACGTACATACATATATGTATACAGACGTACAGTAGTATGTATATATATATATACATACATGCACACATATATATATCTACGTATGGATTCACCGAACATTTATTATAATGCTCGGTGTGTTTGTAAACAAACATCCCGTATTAAGCCGTAGTGTCTAGCAACCATCGTTGCTCGTTTGTTCAACACTGACAAAGGAACGCTGTACTAGTTTCAAGCTTATTAGCTATCGTCAGCAACGTATACCTTCCTGCCAGATTGTTGACCGTATATACTTACCTTATGCATATTAACGGCTGAGTAGCCCAATTTGCATATCGAGTGGGTTAATCGGCCGGGTGCACCGAAAACGATAAACGGAAAAAATGAAACGAAATTTCATTTCACACTCTTAGTACGGCTGTTACTTAAATATAAGTATGTACACGTACATACATATATGTATACAGACGTACAGTGTTGAACAACCGAGCAACAATCTGGTAGGAAGGTATACGTTGCTGACGATAGCTAATAAGCTTGAAACTAGTACAGCGTTCCTTTGTCAATGTTGAAAAAACGAGCAACGATGGTTACTAGACACTACGGCTTAATACGGGATGTTTGTTTACAAACACACCGAACATTATAATAAATGTTCAGTGAATCCATACGTACATATATATATGTGTGCATGTATGTATATATATATACATACTACTGTACGTCTGTATACATATATGTATGTCCGTGTACATACTTATATTTAAGTAACAGCCGTACTAAGAGTGGGAAATAAAATTTCGTTTCATTTTTTCCGTTTATCGTTTTCGGTGCACCCGGCCGATTAACCCACTCGATATGCAAATTGGGCTACTCAGCCGTTAATATGCATAAGGTAAGTATATACGTTCAACAATCTGGCAGGAAGGTATACGTTGCTGACGATAGCTAACAAGCTTGAAACTAGTACAGCGTTCTTTTGTCAGTGTTGAACAAACGAGCAACGATGGTTGCTAGACACTACGGCTTAATACGGGATGTTTGTTTACAAACGCACCGAGCATTATAATAAATGTTCGGTGAATCCATACGTACATATATATATGTGTGCATATATGTATATATACATGCATACTACTGTACGTCTGTATACATATATGTATGTTCCTGTACATACTAATATCATAATATTATACCGTAATATATATAATATACATTATAGTTATAAAGTTTCATAGACTTAACATGAATGCGCGACCTTAGGTTTCGGGCTCCAGTGATAGCCACCAGCGTATCGTAGAGGCGCCTCTTCAAAATTGGCCTCTCATCGGGCGCTCGGACAAAAATGCGAAAATTGAGTATTGTTTTCCTTGATATTTTATATACGGATATCCTGCATACTAATATACATTATATATATATTATACATAATACCCATAATATACATAATATCATAATATAAATTGGAAGCTAAGAAAGTTGTTTGTCTAGATTGCAAAATAGAAAACTAATTTCTGCGTTCTGGACCTAAATTTCTATCGCTGGACTAGAGAAGAAATACCCATTATGCATAAAATGAGGAAGGGTACATATACACATAGAAGTATTGAATTTTTACCTAGACTGATAGGTACAGTAAAATAAATAGAAAGAACCCCCTTTCTTAATGTTAAAGATTGGATAGAGATTAGTGTGGAAATGGAAGCACCAATTGAAACATAAGTTTTAAATCTCCGAAGCCGTTTCTGAAAGTATTGAAGAAGACAAGAAAACACACTTCGGACTTCCGACGTGGAAGAAGCTCCTATCAGAAAAAACCGCCACCGAATCATCATTTTTCTTACCTGTTGTACAAACCTGGCTGGACACAGAACACTGCACAAACATTCTAAAAGTTCTATAGAGTTATGAAATAATTGTTTCTACTTTAGGCACAAGGCCAGCAATTATCCAGTGCATTACTGGTACTTTATTTTATCGACCCCGTAAGGATGGAAGGCAAAGTCAACCTCGGCGGGATTTGAACTCAGATCATAAAGGGACGTAACTATGCTGGAAAGCATGGCGTCCGACCCTCTACCGATACTGCCAATCCACCGCTTCGGAGATTTAAAACTTATGTTTCAATTGGTGCTTCCATTTCCACACTAATCTCTATCCAATCTTTAACATTAAGAAAGGGGGTTCTTTCTATTTGTTTCTCTAATGTACTTTTAGAGTTTGTTTTGATTTTACCATTTGAAATAATACATATGAAATAATACATATGAATAAGCCATAGATGACGAACATAATTAAGTAATGTCAGTTTCATGAGGAGATAAAACACCTCCATCCTTTTGAAGGAAAAAAAAAAAGTGAGTATAAATCCTGGAAAACTGTAAGTCCGGTATAGAAAAAATCAAAAAAAAAATCACAAGGGATTGACACTCCAAATTCACTATTCTCCTTTTACTTTGCTCCACTTTTCAAATTAAATGACACGACGGTTCATATTCAAATTAAATGACACGACGGTTCAATATTCAAATATTGTAAGCGCGTCCATTGAGAATATCGTTACGTTGTTTGCGAAAATGTAAAACAAATCTTTATATCCCAGACAGAAATGTTGACTTTTATTTCTAGATACTTTTTTTATATAATGAGCAGTTATGAAAGCCAACAATTACTTAAAAGCTCTGAACGAAATGTTTTACCACAAGGTCTGATTTTAGCAATACTTGATCAATATCTCATTAGGAACTTACTGACCCACAGTAATAAAGAAATATACTAATATCACCACATACTACACATTTTCTCTATAACAGAAATGAAGATGTTATTTTTGCTTGATTAATTCATATCTAAAAGAACAGAAATATCACCATATTTGACTTACTATGGAGAATATGTTGACACTTAAACACCTAACATGAAAATATTGTATATATACACACGCTGTACCTATAGCTAATATGTTACAGAAATATGACAAAATACTCTGACAAATACATATCAAGATAATAGTGTATATATCAAAATCAAAGTCAGAAGGATAAACAAATGTTCAAGCCTCTGGGCAACACCGGGAAAGAAGTAAGATTGGCAGAAAATCATAAGGACAAAAACCCAGAAGAGCAAGCTATAATGAATGTTGTAGCAAGAAAAATGATAAGTAAAGAACGCATAAGGAAACATAGAAAACCTCAATGTTTACAATACTATACACATTATTTGCAAGGTATGTTTGTTTGTATGTATGTATAGTGTGTCCCAAATGTCACTAGACTATTTTAAATTATATTATATGTAAAATCGTCTAGTAACTTTTGGGACACCCTGCATATATTTATGTAAGTACATATGTATGTACGTATGCGCGGTGAAATGAAATACTCAGTGTCCGAGCGTGTGGTTAGCTCTTGTTAGGACATCATTCTAGAAGAAAACCTCTGATTTAAAACCCGCGACTCGACGGCAGCCAATGATATAGTTCTATTATTTTTTGATAACTGTCATCGTTGTTCAGAAAGTGTGATTGGTCCAGTGCAAGGTCTTTCTCAATTAAAACGCTTCAATTACAGGTATCACTTGATTTAAACGACTTTCACGTGTGTTGATTGAGCATGGCTTTTTAGTTTTTCTCTCGTTGCAGCATATTCAGAAAGGGATCTAAGTTCTTGGTAGGCTACAAAAATTCATTTCCGTGCCAACCATATATAAGAAAAAAAGGTCAAGGCGTGGCAATTCTCAAAACTGAGATGCGGCCATTATGTACGTATTTAAAGGGCGGTGGATTGGCAGTATCGGTAGAGGGTCGGACGCCATGCTTTCAAGCATAGTTACGTCCCTTTACGATCTGAGTTCAAATCCCGCCGAGGTTGACTTTGCCTTTCATCCTTACGGGGTAGATAAAATAAAGTACCAGTAATGCACTGGGTAATTGCTGGCCTTGTGCCTAAAGTAGAAACAATTATGTACGTATTTATGTATATAGGCATATATGTTGGCATGTGTGTATACATACACTCTACAGCATATGTTCTACATTGCTCAAAACAAAGACTTAAAATATTCATGTTGAATAGTAAACTTATTTATATCATCCGTGTGCGAGTTCCTACAAATATCATTGCTTATGCATTGCCACTTGTCAAGGAAATGTTTCGGAATTGAGGGCAATATATATAAACTAGTTGCAAAAAAGTGGAACAAAAACAATTTTCAAAAATATATTGATTGCAAGAAGAATATAGTTAGAAAATAAATAGACAAAAGAGAAACAGCATATGAGTAGAAATATGACAAAAACTGAAGATTGAATGAGTAGAAAGGATTAATAATTATGGGGACATAAAAAGCATCTCTTCCAAGTGATTTTGAAAATGAAGTTATGCAAGTTTGTTACTAAAAATTTCATGATTAGCAAACTATGTTATGTTTCCATTATGGTTCTATCAAAATCTTATTTGTCCGCGTAGATTCCATTAGCGTTGCCAGACAATGTTATTAATTTTGAATTAAATGTAACTGTGTTCTTTGACCTTTTTTGTGACTCAATATTAAACTAGCATATTTCTTTAACATTGTTTTTAAGCCTTCTGTAGACACCATAATTGCTTCCTCTCTCAATGTTTGCAGATTATCATGTCTATGGGAATGTCTATAGAAAGGCAATTTGTAAATATCAATATTCATTTATCATCAACATAATCATTTTCAGTTTAACAGTAACAGTAACACATATATCTGTGTCTGTATTTGTGCTTATAGTATATGTACCCCCACACACACATATATAATATAATAATATAAATAATATATATATATATGAATTATATATATATATATATAAGTAGAAGGGATATTTAATTTGTTGGAAATTCAATAAATATAAATGTTTATAACTGATTCAGAGCACTCGATACATTTCTGGAGTAAATATTCAATGATATTAAATAAATGGAAAATATATTTATAAAACCATATTTATTCTATTATATATATTTCAAGGGTACCAAAACACTTTGGTTCGCTTTCATCAGATAAAATACAAAGTGTGTTTTATAAACGTTGACATACCCAAGGAAACATACCTTATCAGTTGAATTTAAAGAACGGATTTTTCAAAAATGTTAGGATGAGTATGCAAATGAATATGTAAATGAGGTTGAGTTATATGATTGAAAAACCGTTATTTTAAACGCTATGGAAAGTTTAGATATATTAGTAGGAGATAAAGAAAGAAAAAGAAAAATAAAAAATAAAAGGAAAAAAGAAAAAGAAGACCACTTATATACGTTAATTTTGGGGGAAAAATTTGAATATTTACCTATATTATGTATATATTTATATGGAGAATTATGTTTATAAGTATTTATCTTATTACAATATTGTAGTGGGTTAAATATATAAATATATATATATTTAATAATAGCATATTTATTTTTTGTAAAGAGATAATTTGCAATTATTAGTTGTTTATAATATGAGTTACGAGGGAGTTGATTTTGTGTTTTATGTAGATAAATAAATAAATAGGTAGTTCAAGTTTCAGGTGGTTGTTTATAATATGAGTTACGAGGGACGTTGATTTTGTATTTTATGTAAATAAATAGGTAGTTAACATATGAATTTATATATTTGAATATCTTGTTCGGCTTCGAGAATGTTTTAATTTAACGGAGTTACTTATATCATAATGTAATAAGTGTATATGATTGAGAAAGTAAAGATAACTTCAATTTTGTTTGTTAATCTATAATTTTTTTAAGAGTTAGTGTGAGATTGATTAATTATTTAGTCGAAAGAAGTGTGAATGTTTAAAATAGGATACATTTTTCTAATGTCAGTTAATGGTTATTAATCTACGTTTAAAAATAGCTTTAGATGGTGTCATTGGAAAAATATAATGTAAGAATTAAAGATATATAAATATCTATACACATATATATATATATAAATAAATATATATATATAAATATTAAAACAAATGTTTGCTGAAAGGTGAAAGTACTACAAATATTAAAGATATTACCATTTAGAAATATTAATATATTAAAATATTAAAAATATTAAAAATATTAAAAAATATTAAAAATATTAAAAATATTAAAAATTTAAATTGTTAAAGAAGATAGGATAATTTTGAAGATTTATAGGAATATTATAAATTACACATAGTTCTGAATGTAGAATTTTGGCGATGTCTGCAAGAAGAAAATAATTCTGTCCTGAGATTAATAGAGTTTTGACAGTTAATTCTATAAAAAATTTCTTCGATACACAATTTACAGAATTTTGATAAAGCGATATTTTGGTACGCATGTGCCTTGAAATCGTTTTCCAAGATATTGAATAGTCTATATTCTTGCTTTTTAAGTTCCATATAAGATGTGAAAGAGAAGTAGAAGATTTTTTTATCAGATCTTCTGAAAGAATGATTATAGGTTATTGCGAAATATTGAATCAGGTATAATAAACTATCCTTTTGAAGAATAAACCCAGAACATTTTCACTGTCCAATGCGGCAAAAATGTATATTATTCCTTTACTCTGTCTCAGTCACTAGATTGTGGCTATGATGGTGTTCAGATATATTTCGGTCTCATATCAATCCAAAGACATATTTCACAATGGTAATTATTTCATGAATGTCTATATACCGAATCACTACTTCACAATTTTGATGTAAATGGACCCGACTCTATATATGCGTTTAGAATGTTAAATATAAATATATAGACTGATACAGGAAAACACACACGCGCGTACGCACATATACACTCGAACTGTGCTTGAAATTTTCTCAGACACGATATCTTTATTCTTTTTAGTAATATAGATATGCTGCTAAATATTATTTTAGTTGAGCCTTGTAGTGTTGAAAGGGTTTTGGCTGTTATTTCTAGCTATCAACTTATCTATTCACGCCACAGAGATAATGCTAAGACGCAGTGGATTTTTAGTAACTCCATATACGATTGACAATTGAACTTCACCATTTAATGGTGAAACATATTTCTGAAGCCGTACTGGAATATGTATGAGATAGTATTGATAATTATTGAATATTGTTGTTAGATTTAAATATACTGATTTTTGTAATTGTATGTTCTTACATTCTTTGCAAATTGCGAATAACTTCCTGTTAATGCTTGATATGTTTATATATATGCCATTTGTTTTGGGATATATATATATATATATATATATATAGGAAAATGTTTGACCGCGACAGAAGAGCTCAAGCCGTTTCGACGGTTATTTCTGGAAGTCTGGGGTCCAGAAATAGCCGTCGAAACGGCTTGAGCTCTACTGTCGGGGTCAATCATTTTCCTATTACCCACTCTACTACCCTAAGTATTGAGTACTCTGGTGCGTTATGGTCCATCTGGTTCCTTACCACACCTCCTTCGTTATATATATATATATATATATATATATATATATATATAAGAAGAAACAGGAGCTGTGTAGTTGCTGGGTAAGGTGTACTTATAAATAAGAGGAAAGCACGAGCGGGAGAAAACTTTCCTTCCTGAGTTGTCTGCTGGGGATCATGGATATTTCTACGCATTAAAGACGAGATATCTAACCCCAGTGCGTCAATAACTAAAGGAAGTTATTGAGGGTGAGGGGAGAAAAATATATATAACAGAAGTTGAAAAGGGAAGAAAAAAAACACCGAAAAAAACGGGAAACAACATACCGAATAGGAAAACTCGAAGCACATGTGTGTGAGCAACTCGAAGATATATATATATATATATATATATATATATATATATAAACTTCAGAAAATTAACAAAGAAAGAACTAGACAACGAACGGAAGTAAAACGACGAAAAACGAAAAGTTTTTAAGGGGAAACCTTAAAAGATAATTAAAAAAAAATACAAACGAAGGACACAGAACTCCATGGTCATCTGCCGTTGAGATGGACTTGGGTAATTTCGAACCCTACCTCATATATATATGTATGTGTGTATGCATATGTGTGTACCTGTTTATATTTCTAATATTATTGAATACACAAATCTAAATATAAACAAAAGCCAAATCTTTTGAAGTACTTTATTAATTTCATATATGAAGCCAATTTGTTTTGTTTTTCATGTGCTGCCCATCCATATATTTCTCAACAGAATTTGTAACACATTCATCTGTAGTTTAAGATTACTTTCGCTAAGTATCAAGTCTTAATTGAAAAAATGTTAGCTTTTCTAATGATATTAGATTAGTAACTGGTTTCTTTTTTTTTTCCTAAAATTTACAATTATTTACAACAAATAATTAATGTCTCGTTGAAAATTTATTTCAATTTTGCCAATAATTTATCATTAAATAAACTTTATTTTAACATCATGTTTTTCCTTAGTTGTTGTTGTTGTTGTTGTTGGTGGTGGTGGTGTTGGTGTTGTTGTTGGTGTTGTTGTTGTTGTTCTTCTTCTTCTTCTCCTTCTTTTCCCACTTATTCCTGGAATGATTATGAGGACATCGGACTCAATGATGCCTTCGAGTAGGTCCAGTCAAAAGAAAACATCTCCAATTGATCCGGCTGCATCCCCAAAGGAGTCGAACGGTGCTCATGGATGTTATTCAACCGTCTTGCTCGATGTCTACGCTTGGGGCTCCTGCCGGTTGTTTTACCCTTAACAACTGTCTGGCGATTCTTACCTGAGACATTCTAACTACATTTTCGAAATATCTAAGTTGTGATTTCTCAGTTCGGAGAAGTAGCGGTTCTACCTGAAGTGAATCCCTGATTTTCAAGCTACGCACTCTTTCTAGTAACGTTAATCCAAAGACCATTTGGCGGAACTCCAATTCGGCTGCTTGTAGCGGGAAGGGTTGGCACGAATACCGAATTGAATATAACCAGTTACGATTTTACCCCTACCTCCCTTCTTGTGATGACCGAAGGCTGAAGCTGGTGCATCAGCTCTTGCAGTTCTTGCACTTAATTGAGCCTCCTACCTTCCGGAAAGCTGCTTTCTCGATCCGCATCTCTGGACCCTGGAATCGGCTTCCAGAAGAAGTAGTCAACGCGCCAACCACGCAACAATTCAAGGCGAAATTGGACCGGTGTTGGACCACTGTGTTTCCGACTGTCTAAATGTTGCCCCTCTCCCCTCCTTACACGGCATCTGAAGCATCTATGTTTTATTTTCTGCCAAATATATTGAATTGAATTGAATCATTCGTGTATACGGCTCCGAAATAGTTGTATACCTCTACCTATTTCTGTGAAACTCCATCTACATGTAGAGTGCACGGTGTAGAGTTCGTTAAGATGGCGTGTGACTAAGTCTACGCAGCTCTGACTTTCATCCCAGCCAAGTAGCACTCGGCCGCAAACCTATCAAGTTGGAGATCATCTTCTGGCGCGTAAAGTAATACAATGCATTAAAGCCCAAGACTCAATATATTAATATCCCTAAGCCCCACTCACCCAGTAGAGTAGGTGGGCTGTAACGGCAAAGCACTTACTTGGCCTGGGGCTACCTGGCCTGGGGCTACCCAGCTTGAGGCAGGTACTAGCTGTCCAGTGAAGTACAACGGTCTCTCACACCGTGGAAAGGAGCTCCTGACAACTTGCTCATACACCAATCATGTGTTTTGCCACCGCGGTGAGGCGACACTGGGGTGACCTTCCAGGGTGCAAGCCTGGGTAGAGTTTTATAGGAGATTGGCACTTGCCAATCACCTCTCTCTGCACCCCAGGAGATGCCAGAATGAGGTTCGAGATAACATCGAACTGCCTTAGTGAATGCAGCTCTGGATTTATCCTTCGTGTCTACTCCCGAAGCCATTCCTATAAGTGCGTATAGCCGCAAGGCAGCTGAGGTTTCATTTCAGAGTTTGCCTCCTCTTAGATGGACTGCCCTCCTAGGATGACAAGTTCCATCTACCCGCAGCACTGGTTTGAAGGCTCCAGAACCCATCTACGCTTCTTCTCCTGTAAGTAGGGACGGTCCCACTGAGTATACATGTTAAGCCACATGGGGAGGCCAGAAGTTTAACATGGTTGCCAAAGGCTATTTGAGGCACATGCTGTGAGGAGCATTTTCAAGCAGTGTGAGCTTATCCATACTGCCAACCCTATATAAATATATATATACATATATATATATATATAAATATATATATATATATATATATATAAATATATATATATATATATATAAATATATATATATATATAAATATATATATATATATATACATGTAAAGTTATATTTAAAATTGTTGGGTTACAACTAGTAAATATTTATAACTGATATAAAAGCACTCGACAAATACTTGGAGTATATTTACAATATTGAATGAAAACTTAAACTATGTCAACTTTAACTCTAACCACCCCAGATCTGTCAAAAACACTATAGTAAACTCAGTCCAAAAACGTATCTCTAGGATCTCGTCGAATAGAAAGATTTTTGACGAAAAGGCCCAATACTATAATGATGCACTAGCTAGGGCAGGGTATGCTGATAAGATTGTGTACATAGATAATGATAAACAAACTAAACAAAGTAACAACTTTTTTAATTATGGCAACAACATTAACAACTATAATAGAAAGCATTACAATAATTCCAAAGGACAAAAAAGAAATAGAACTAGGAACATAATTTGGTTTGCCCCCCCTTTCTCACTAAACATTAAAACCCACATCGCTAAATTATTTTTCAAAGCTCTTGATAATCGCTTCCCTAGAACACATAGGTACCACTCAATCTTCAATAGGCATACAATTAAATTAACCTACTCATCCACCAAAAATTTAGCACAAAATATTAATAGAATAAATAATAGGAACTTAAAACCTACTGATAATAGCATAAATAATATACAAGTTAACAAATGTAACTGTAGAGATAGATCTAAATGTCCGTTAAATAACAACTGCTTACTTAAAAATATAGTATACAATTGTAATGTAAAATACTGACTCTAATTCTTTTAACTACGTCGGTTCCACATCGACGGAATTTAAACTTCGCTATAATAACCACAAGAATTCTTTCACAGATCCAAATAAAAAATCTTCAACGGCACTATCAGGTGTACTCTGGCAACTTAAGCTAGATAACGTTAGATATTCGACGGCTTGGAATATAGTCTCAAGAGGGATTCCTTTTAATTCATCCTCTGAGACATGTGACCTCTGCGCAGAGGAGATATTCTTTATACTAAAATCTAAAAATTCCCTTAACCTACGGACAAATTTATTCAGTTGTTGCAAACATAGATTAAACTCAACGTTTAAATATAAATTTAAATTTAAAATGTAGTATATTTAGTTTGATTTATATTTATATGAGAACTAGCCGATAAATCTTTTGATTCCTAAATCTTTGATTCCCTCTTTTTACTCTTTTTATTGTTTATTTTATTTTATTTATTTTTATTTTTATTTTTATTTTTATTTTTATTTTTATTTTTATTTTTATTTTTATTTTTATTTTTATTTTTATTTTTATCTAAACATTCCTCATGAAAAATTAAGCTACCCTAAAAGCCGATGCTCCAAATTTTCTGAATTAACCTTACACTTGATAAACTTATATATTAAATATAGGAACATATGTAGACATTATTGGACATCATAATCTTTTTTGCGATATTCCTTGCTAGATGTGATTTGATAGATAATTTTTGGCTTTGTCTTGTAGTGAACTTGGCAATATATTGTCAATTAACCTTGAAGGGTTGTTCTTTGTGGTTTATTTTTATTTTCATTTTTATTTTTATTTTTATTTTTATTTTTATTTTTATTTTTATTTTTATTTTTATTTTTATTCTTTTAGTATTGTAGTATTCTATAATATTTTTATATTTTTATTTTTTATTTTATTTTATTTTTATTTTTAATATTTTTAATATTTTTATATGTAAATTTTTTTTATATGTAAATTTTTATTTTTAATATTTTTAATATTTTTATATGTAAAGTTTTAATACGTAATATTTTTAATACGTAGTATTTTTAATATGCAATATTTTTATTATGTAATATTCTTTCGTAATATTCTTTTTTAGTTTTCTATTCTATATTTTTATATTTTTATATATTTTTACTTATTATCATTATTATTGTTATCTCTGCTTATAATATAATATATATTTTCGATTAGTATATTGAAATCTGCTCTCTATTTCTGCTTGATAGATAATCTTGTAGAGTAATCGCAAGAATAATAATACGCTCAAATTTTTATACCACATTGAGAATGATTTCCGGTAACTTTGAATTTGCGGAGTGAATCAGTTGGATTCACATAGACATATGAATTTTTTTTAAAAACTAAACATAAGATAATGAATTTTCACGCATTGTGAATACTTGTTTCATTCAGGAATACTGATATTTACAATATAGTGTAAGTTTTATAAATACTAATACATTAAAACATAGGGTTTTCTACGCCTCGAATATGTCTGGCTATTTTTAAATTTTTCTCTCTCTATATCTCTCTATATATCTCTATATATCTCCCTTACATTAATACTTGAGCTAAATAAACAAATAAATAAATAAATAAATAAATAAATGCATCATTGATACACTTACTCAAAATGACCTCCCACTACCTAATTTTTCTATATCTATATTTATATATGTATCTATCTCTATTTCCTCTCTCTCTCTCTATATATATATATATCTTTCGGTCTCTTTACATGAAGCTCTTCGCTTTATCTATTTTTCCATCTCTCTATTTTGTCCCATGCATTTCTTCTTTTTCTTCTTTTTCTTCCTTTTCTTCGTTTTGTCTTTCTTTCTTTCTTATTTCCCTCTTTTCTCTCTCTCTTTCTTTCTCTCTGTATTTTCACTGCTAGAGTGAACCTCTTCAAATGAAGTTGATGTTTATTACGGTATGTCGAATATATTTATCTATAAAACTGTTTATATTGTATTTTGTCTGATGAAGGCATAGCATATTGTTAATATGATATCCCCGAAATATATATAATGAAATAAATATGGTTTTATAAATATAGTTTTCCATTTATTTAATATTGTATATATATATATATATATATATATATATATTTACACGTACATACATATATGTATACAGACGTACAGTAGCATGCATATATATATATATATAT
Organism: Eledone cirrhosa; assembly: GCA_964016885.1. Classification (NCBI taxonomy): domain Eukaryota; kingdom Metazoa; phylum Mollusca; class Cephalopoda; order Octopoda; family Eledonidae; genus Eledone; species Eledone cirrhosa. Next base: position 45,959,721 of record OZ024747.1, on the reverse strand, counting down.
ATATATATATATATATATATATATATATATATATATATATATATATATACATATACGCATACAGGTACACATACATATATGCACGCATCAGTTTAGCGGACGCTTATTATAACGCCGCTTTGTTCGTTTGTAAACAAACTGAACAGCCTGAATTTATGCCATACGGTGTTAAGGCAACCACGTCACCTTTTTGTTCAACACTGACACAGGAACGATGTACTAGTTTCAAGCTTGTTAGCTATCATCAGCACCGTTTACCCATCTGCCAGATAGTTGAACATTCGAAAGTATATACTTTCCTTATGAAAATTAACGGATGAGCAGCCTAATTTGCATATTGAGTGAGTTAAATCGGTCAGGCATACCGAAAACGATAAGTTGAAAACTGGCAGATGGGTAAACGGTGCTGATGATAGCTAACAAGCTTGAAACTAGTACATCGTTCCTGTGTCAGTGTTGAACAAAAAGGTGACGTGGTTGCCTTAACACCGTATGGCATAAATTCAGGCTGTTCAGTTTGTTTACAAACGAACAAAGCGGCGTTATAATAAGCGTCCGCTAAACTGATGCGTGCATATATGTATGTGTACCTGTATGCGTATATATATATATATATATATATATATATATATATATATATATATATATATATATATATATATGCATGCTACTGTACGTCTGTATACATATATGTATGTACGTGTACATACATACTTACATTTAAGTAAGTGCCATACTAAGAGTGAGAAATGAAATTTCGTTTTCATTTTTTTCAACTTATAAAAATATATATATATATATATATATAACAATATATTTAGAAACACACAGATACATGCGGACACACACATATATACATGAATGCATCCGCACCCAACTGTGAGTTAAGGGTGCCAACTTCACCGATGTTGCTCAATGAATGACTGGGACAGACCAATTCAGTTGAACCAGACTGAACCAGTATCAGAGTTAAAATACATTATGAAGAGAGAAGAAACATTTAGATATAATTAGTAATAAAATGTATCATACCTAAACTGCTTCTAAATTCCTCGACTACGTAGTTTCGTGGCATAAACAAAAACAATATATCATAAAGATATAGAGTCCTTGCGAGGTCTGCCGACTTATCAAGAGGATACCTCATTTTACTAGTCTCAAGAACGCGTCTACACGACGTGAGAAAGAATCCCAAAAGGCGGAGGGGGAGATAGTCACGCGATATAACGGTCGAGAAACAGAGCTAAGCCTCTTTTAACCCCGAAGAAAATACCACGGAGGCGGAGGGGGTACTTATATCGAGGCCGTAGAAGAGGTGGTGAAGGAGCCGAGAAGTATGAGTAATGGAAGCTTTCCAGCTGTCCCCACACTTCAAAGATTGCTCGACCAGAGGGAGTTATTAACAATATATTTAGAAACACACAGATACATGCGGACACACACATATACACATGAATGCATCCGCACCCAACTGTGAGTTAAGGGTGCCAACTTCACCGATGTTGCTCAATGAATTACCCCCTCCGCCTCCGTGGTATTTTCTTCGGGGTTATAAGAGGCGTAGCTCTGTTTCTCGACCGTTATATCGCGTGACTATCTCCCCCTCCGCCTTTTGGGATTCTTTCTCACGTCGTGTAGACGCGTTATTGAGACTAGTAAAATGAGGTATCCTCTTGATAAGTCGGCAGACCTCGCAAGGACTCTATATCTTTATGATATATTGTTTTTGTTTATGCCACGAAACTACGTAGTCGAGGAATTTAGAAGCAGTTTAGGTATGATACATTTTATTACTAATTATATCTAAATGTTTCTTCTCTCTTCATAATGTATTTTTAACTCTGATACTGGTTCAGTCTGGTTCAACTGAATTGGTCTGTCCCAGTCATTCATTGAGCAACATCGGTGAAGTTGGCACCCTTAACTCACTTCATGTATATATGTGTGTGTCCGCATGTATCTGTGTGTTTCTAAATATATTGTTAATAACTCCCTCTGGTCGAGCAATCTTTGAAGTGTGGGGACAGCTGGAAAGCTTCCATTACTCATACTTCTCGTCTCCTTCACCACCTCTTCTACGGCCACGATATAAGTACCCCCTCCGCCTCCGTGGTATTTTCTTCGGGGTTATAAGAGGCTTAGCTCTGTTTCTCGACCGTTATATCGCGTGACTATCTCCCCCTCCGCCTTCTGGGATTCTTTCTCGCGTCGTGTAGACGCGTTCTTGAGACTAGTTAAATGAGGTATCCTCTTGATAAGTCGGCAGACCTCGCAAGGACTCTATATCTTTATGATATATTGTTTTTGTTTATGCCACGAAACTACGTAGTCGAGGAATTTAGAAGCAGTTTAGGTATGATACATTTTATTACTAATTATATCTAAATGTTTCTTCTCTCTTCATAATGTATATATATATATATATATATATATATATATATATATATATATATATATATACAAACATATATATTAGTATGCATACATTCATGCCATACAGATAGGATATTCTTATGTGTATATCTAAGGCTGCGTATATGTGGTTGTTTCTTTTATATATGTGCTTTCATGTATCTTGTATACATCTCTTTATAATTTAAAGAAAAATGTAGACATTACATTGAACCATGATTGACCTATTCATTCTTCTATACCCTTATATAACTGAACATGCCACATATAATGCCGAATTTGTCCAGACTTATGTCTCTAGCTTATTTTATATATTTCCTATTGCTTTCATTAGGAGTTCGGGATAATTCGCTACAAGAAATATTTATATATTTTTAGTTGAATACCACCTCCATATATATATATATATATATATATATATATATATATATATATATATATATATATATATACATATATATATATATATATATATATATATATATATATATATATATATATTTATATATATATATATATATATATATATATATATATATATATATATATATATATATATATATATATATATATATATATATATAATGTAGGAGGTGAGTTTTATTGTAGTACAATAAAGCAATGCAGTTATCGGATAAGAAGCACTCTACAGTTTCTATAAGAAGCACTCTACAGTTTGTATATATATATATATATATATAAATATTTATTAAAATAACAGATTAAAGTTTAAGCAAAGAATCGCTGCTTTCACCCTTATTTATCCTTATCGAGCCCTCTTTGGATTTTAGTCTTCAAATTTATTATTATATTATTATTATGTATATACACACACACACACACACACACACACACACACACACACATATATATATATATATATATATATATATATATATATATATATATATATATATATATATTTATATATAAATGTAACACTATCCGTAAACATTTTCAATCTCTAATGGAGTGTATTCAAACAGAAAAAAGAACCGAAAATTAGGGGTTATTTTTAATATATTTTCCACATAACGCCTTAAACTGATGCCGTATTTTTTCTCTATGGTTTTGCCTCTTATCAACATCTTCATTATACCACGAAATCTTTTTAACAGAAAATATAGATGCATATATTTCATCAACATTGGCATATATTGCTATCAGCTTAAGATAGGAAGAAGAATCTTTATTATTCCGATGTCTATAAGAGAGAAAAAAAATTCAGTGTTGGTCTTATGGATTTATATCAATAGAATTTATCATTTAATATATTTCTATGGTTCTGGCACAAATATTATAACAATAGTGTAGAGATAACATATCGAATGCACACAGAAATTATTGTTAGAGTTTCAGTCTTCCAAATTATTGCTCTAGTTCACTTTCACAATGATGCTTGCCAATCGCTGCAAGCTACCAATTGAAGATATGTTGTCCATCTCTAAGGACGGATGTATTACACACACGCGCACACACACACACACACACACACACACACACACACACACACACACACACACACACACACACACACACACACACACACACACACACACACATGTGTGTGTGTGTGTATAAACATAAATAATCACGTTGATATATATATAACTATATATATATATATATATAAATATATATATATAGATAGATAGATATGCAGTATATATATATATATATATATATATATATATATATACATATATATAAATATACACTCACACAGATATTTTTATATAATATATATATATATAGAGAGAGAGAGAGAGAGTGAGAGAGAAAGAGAGATGGATAGATAGACATAAGGTATATATATATATAAATTGCATATGGACATGAATGTGTATATTATTATTTATATACTAGCTTATGTATAGCCTGAATATCACTGCCAAAGGCGACACTAAGCAGATATCAGTTATAGATGGCACACGATGATAAGAATATTTGCCAAGTGTTTTACTATGGACACCGGTTATATTTTAGATTGAAGAGTGGTCATAGCTGTTGAGAAATCATCTAAGGAAACTTCTTTGCGTAAACATGTCATTATTAAATGCAAGCAAAGCTAGAAACTCTATGAAAATTGGTGAAATAATTGAAATTTTCACTTAAGAGAAAATGTCAACCTCGCCATTTAAACATATAAATATAAATCGAGAGAGCTGTACATTTTCTGTGGTGACATTTACTAGGCATTTCTAATGCACCAGAGAGTCCATTAAGACAGGAATGGTGTCTGGAGGGCTCGAAGCTTTATTAGACATCTACAGAAGAAACGAAAATATATAAACACAAACATAAAACTAACAAATTCATGAAAAAATAAATAAAATATTACCTTGTAAATGGTGTATCCAACAAAGAGATATGGATGTATAAAGGTCATAATAATAATTTACGTTATTTTACTCTTCGAATGTATTGAGGGTAATGCATTTCATTCATACTGAAAAGAATGTTCTAAAAATTGTTGTTCCCGTATTCACTACTATGTTATCATCATGTGTCATATCAGATAGCATTTTCAAAGTTATTTACTATCTTGTGCATTTTATGAAATATGAGCCAAAATGCACTTAACGGTTTTTTGTTTAGATCAAACCTGGTGTGGATATAATATGAATTATCGCAATGCTTGATGTTGTTGTTTCTACTGCTGCTGCTGTTGCAATTGTTATTATTGATAGTGATATCGGTGATGTTGCCAGTATATTTCTATTGTATATACAGAATTAAGGACTGTTTAACTAAATCTAGAAATGAGAAACATACATAAAATTGAGCATTCGATACGTATTTTATTTATGTCCATCATAGCATCTTCATTTTAGAAAATGCTGATCTAGAAATATATATCTCGCTCTTCTTACTTTAAGAACATGTAATTCTAATGTGGAAAGTGATATATGTAAGAAGACAAAAACAATGCAAATTGGACGGTGAGATGAAGGCAACAAAAAGATAGTTACCTTGTAAACTTTGTTCTTTTATGTTCGTCCTTATATTTCGGGACTTAAAATTCCCTTCGTCGGAGTATAGGGAACTCTCAAAAGGAAATGTGCCGGTCTATTCGCTTTGAAGTTAATTTTAAAGACCGGCAGATGTCTTTATTGAAAGAGATTTGTTTTACATATCACTGCAGATGGTTAACTGTTTGCTGTGATTTATTTTTTCGATATATCCCTTTATAGAATGGTTAGGTAACAGAAGGAAAGCCAAATTCGAAGAATTGTGTTCTAGCAATGATAACTTCGATTTTATTCATACGAAATACATCAACGACTATATTATCCAATGTCTTAATCCTTTCATTAAAGGGAGGATGTATACTCTGAGTGAAATGTTATCACAAGCCGGGCGACCACGTAAATCTTCCTTCCATAGCTTGTATATACAAAATTTGGATTACTTGGATGCCCCGATACTTCAGGAGTAACTGTTTTCCTTTGTGTAGAAAATTATAATCGGCTAAACAGATGAGCTGAATTGTACTTCTGGTCCATTTCCATCGCTTCTGAAAATAGTGAAACGAAGGAAGGAGGGCATATGCTGATTAGAGATCTAACTTGAATTCTTCCAAAAGAGAAAACCTTGCTAAAGGCAGCTATAGACAAAGTGATGCTGTTGAATTAGTATCGACTCAAATAATGGCATCCATGGACTTGATGGTGGAGTTAAACCAAGGGACGGATATCATTTATCACACACAAAAATAAATGGCCAAATTCCCACATTATCTGTCTACCAAATTTCACTCACGATGTTATAGTCAAACAGAAACTCTGATATAAGGTACTTTTACAATATGCCACCGTTTAAGATCGAATCCCAAACACTTTATTTCGGTGTAAACCTCTTAACCATCCATAGTGATGGCCAAGCATGTCTACGGTTCAATAACTGAAGGAAATAAAAAAAATATTTATATGGTGTTTGATAGAGTATTGTATAGCCTGTATTGTATAGTATCATTCCGAACCTTATGGGGATTAAAGAAATGTTGATATACTTATTAATACTGTTATTACTATTATGGCTTGCTATAATAACTAAAGAAAAAGAGGATGATTATCTAACGATTTTACACATATTCCCTCCTGACACACGTATACATACGCTGACGATATATGCAAATCACTGCTTGATAACAAGCTGAGACATTGATCCAGCTTAGAAAGGCCAGACAAGTTTTCTATTTAATCTAGAGAAGATAATATATTGCACTGCTGATGTTTGGATATTAGAAATGGAGAACATGGTTATGTATGTTTGTATGTGTGGATATGCATGCATGTATTTATGTTTCGTTTCTTTATTTATTGAAAGGGTCAATAAATAAAGAAACGAAACATAAATACATGCATGCATACCCACACATAAAAACATACACACACACACACATATATATATATGTACATACATACATATATATATATATATATATATATATATATATATATGTGTGTGTGTGTGTGTGCGCGTACATATATATATATTGTATATAAATTGTTTTGGTTGAAAGACAAAGATGGCCAAGTTTTAAAGAGTATTCCATATATGTCTATTGTGCTTAAGCAGCAGAGATTATATGTTTTAGTTGGTTAAATTTGTTTTTGGAAACCACGTACATTGCAGGCTAGAAATAAAGGAGTAAAGAAAGACGAACAAAAACATTAATTTACAAAAGAAGACATTAAGTGTAATGGTACTGGCACGACATGATCCACTGCGAAGATATGTGATTTTAAAGCAATGGTGAAACGTGCAGACGGCTATAGTTAGAATAGTCATTCTTCTTCATGTAACTCATATCTACTCTTATTGATGAGAATTGTCATTTTGATTCTCAAGTGTCTCATGTACCATTGAAGGCTTTGATGATTATTTTGAAATTTTATGCTTGACTTTTATCTAGGTGGTTTTTGTTTGTTTTTACTACGAAAAGTATCTCTGTCGATGGGAAATTTGCGGAAACACAAACACACACTCAAACAATTATATATATATGGCGAACCTCAGCAGTTTTCGTCGACCAAATTCCACTCACAAGGCAGAGCCATTCTAAGTATATAGTAGAAACCTCACAGCGGGACAGAACCCCAGACCACCTGTTCGTGCAGTGATCTTAAACATACGGCCAAGTCTGCAATCCCTATATATATATATATATATATATATATATATATATATATATATATATATATATATATATATAGGAACGAGTAGGACCCCATGGGTCCTACTCGTTCCTATTACCCACTCTATTACCCACTCTACTACCCTAAGTATTGAGTACTTTAGTGCGTTATGGTCCACCTGGTTCCTTACCACATTTCCGCCGATATATATATATATATATATATATATATAAAGATTTACATATACATAATGTCACAGATATATATGTGGCAACCGGTCACGTTGTGGCTCAATGAAGAATTAATAAATTAAATAATCAGAGCAATATATTATTATAAATCATGTCCTTAGAATTATTAGATAAAATATATCTAAAATATATCTAAAATTTAATGCTTGACTTTTATCTAGATGATTTTTGTTTGTTTTTATTACGAAAAGTATCTGTGTCGATATTACATTCTTTCTAACTTGACCACTGCCACGTCACGATTCTTAGCCATTTTTAAAATCTATTTCTGGCACGGTCGCTTTGGAAAATTAACTGTCCTATTGAGTTTGTCTCCTGATAAGTTCGTTACTCTAAATTCATCCTTAATAATAGGATATCTCAAAATACGAACGAAACCATGGTAGAGATGTAATTACGGTATGTACACGTTTCTTCTAACTTTAAATTTATACCTAATTGTGTATGGTTGACGGTATATTTAATCAGTTTCTACATGCTGTTGAAATGTTGGGTAAATACCCTATTGGGGTCAACCGCGAAGAGGCTGCTTTCGGTTATTTATCAAATATTTCTTCATAGGAGCCTTTATTCTTATAGCCTGGTCTAATTGATTTTTTATATGGTTAATTATGCTAATTGGGCGAGGAAATGGTATGTATTTTATCTAATAATTCTAAGGACATGATTTATAATAATATATTGCTTTGATTATTTAATTTATTAATTCTTCATTGAGCCACATCGTGACCGGTTGCCACATATATATCTGTGACTTTATGTATATGTAAATCTTTATATTTAATAGTCTGCCGTTGGGTTGAGATGCAATTAGGCGATATTGAGCTGCGCTTTCTAGCAACCAGCCTACTCGCCGTAAGCAACTAATCACATTCTTTCTAACTTGACCACTGCCACGTTACGATTCTTAACCATTGTTTGAATCTATTTCTGGCGCGATCGCTTTGGAAAATTAACTGTCCTATTGAGTTTGTATCCTGATGAGTTCGTTACTCTAGATTCATACTTAATAATAGGATATCTCAAAATACGAACGAAACAATGGTAGAGATGTAATTACGGTATGTACACGTTTCTTCTAACTTTAAATTTACACCTAATTGTGTATGGTTGACGGTATATTTAATCAGTTTCTACATGCTGTTGAAATGTTGGGTAAATACCCTATTGTAGTCAACCGCGAAGAAGCCGCTTTCGGTTATTTATCAAATATTCTTCATAGGAGCCTTTATTCTTATAGCCTGGTATAATTGATTTTTTATATGGTGAATTATGATAATTGGGCGAGGAAATGGTATATATTTTATCTAATAATTCTAAGGACATGATTTGTAATAATAATAATAATAATATATATATATATATATATAAATTCAGCGAGAATCGCATTTCGGCGAGTAGAAAAAGCGAAACGAACCGCAAAATCAGAGTTATGCTCCAGAGTTATGCTCCATAGTTAAAAAACCAGGGCTAAATAATATGTTAAAGCGCCATACAAACTGAAAAAGAAGGCATTAACCACCTAAGCCAAAAAACAAATCAAGCTAAACAGGTCAAACAAAATAAATGATAAAAACAGACCTGGACCCATTGGAATTGATGGTAAAATCCAAATGCAGGGTTTCTATGACACCTAAATCAATAATACTGTCTGCTTAAAACTATAAGCTTTTGGTAAAATGATCGACCAAGGAATATCACGTTATCAACAGGTATTTTGCTCTGCACCAACTTTGTGAATCACGTAGAGCTTTGTAAAAGCACATGTGTAATTCACGAGGAGAAAACCCCCTGATTTTGGCAAATGAATTCAGTATGTGTGTATCATGCAAAAAATTGCATAAATAGCACAAATCGATTAAGCACTCAACCGGGTAGTTTTTAAAATAAACTTATGCAATTTATCTGTCAATAGAATTTATATATATATATATAGGGATTGTAACGTCCAGTTACTGTAAGTTCACTAGAGTAAGGCCTCGATGCGTAGTTTCCAGTAGGCATATTGATTTTGTATTAAGCATAAACGTAATGAAAAATTTAATACTTCATCCTTTTTATTATTATTATTATTATTATTATTATTATTATTATTGTCATTATTATTTTAGGGCGGTGGATTGACAGAATCGGTAGAGCGTCGGACACCAAGCTTTGTAGCATAGAGTTACGCCCCTTTAGGATCTGAATTCAAGTCCCGCCGAGGTTAACTTTGCCTTTCATCCTTACGGGTCGATAAAATAAAGTACCAGTCACGCACTAGAGTCGATTTAATCGAATCCGCCCCCCCCCCCATTTGCTGGCCTTGTGCCTATATAAGAAACCATTATTATTATTGCGGTGGATTGGCAGTATCGGTAGAGGGTCGGACGCCATGCTTTGACGCATAGAGTTACGTCCATTTATGATCTGAGTTCAAGTCCCGCCGAAGTTAACTTTGCCTTTCATCCTTACGGGGTCGATAAAATAAAGTACCAGTAGTACACTGGATAATTGCTGGCCTTGTGCCAAAAGTAGAAACAATTATTATATATATATATAAGTGAGAAAGATACATAACGGAAGAATCGATCCGATACTTGACTGATATGCTGTTTTTATCGACCTCGGCAACATTTGAAATCAGAGAACAGAGCGCCAAAACAAATACCGCAAAGCAATCCATCCGACGTTCTAACGACTCAACCGCACAGTCTTCTATATATGAGATTCCTACAGTTTTAAGAAAAGTCATATAAACTCATCGCTTCCATCCTTTTCAATTAATGTTTACATACATAATTTGAGCCATGTTGGCTTCCTAAATTGAACGCATACCAGTGGCAGGGAAGGTAACTCTTTATATTTTATCTACCTATCTATATATTTTTGTCCCTACTATGTTATTACCACCTCTGCTGCTGATACCCCCCGCTGTCTTCTTGACTCTCTCTCTCTCTCTCTCTCTCTCTCTCTCTCTCTCTCTCTCTCTCTCTATATATATATATATATATATATATATATATATATATATATATATATAGAGAGAGAGAGAGAGAGAGAGAGAGTCAAGAAGACATATATATATATATATATATATATATATGTAGGAGGTGAGTTTTATTGTAGTACAATAAAGCAATGCAGATATGTTTTTGAAATGCGCATAATAAAATATATGGAACTCCTTTAACCATCTTTTGATCTTATATTATATATATATATATATATATATATATATATATGTAAATATGATAATAATGGAGCTGCG
>OZ024747.1:45913667-45946167 GCA_964016885.1 Eledone cirrhosa | reverse complement strand
AGTATGTATCAATGTATCTGCTGTTTGGATGTATGTAAGTACGTATGTATGTATGTGTGTATGTGTGTATGTAAGTAAGTATGTATCAATGTATCTGCTGTTTGCATGTATGTAAGTACGTATGTATGGATATATATTAGATATATATAAATCTGTATATAGTTGTGAATATATATGTAGATATTTCTTTATATAATTTATCATATTTTGAGGTTCATGAAATATTAATATTTTAGCAACACACACCCTGATCCTGTTTGGCAGAAAAAGGCCTCATTAAGCGAAAAGAAAAGATGAACACGTTTATTAAACAGATGATTGGTAAACATATGTGCACTCTTTCTTTCATTGCTTGGCTAGATTTTCCATTACAATCCTCACCATACAAACACACACACACACACACACACACACACACATATATATATATATACACTCACACACATACGTAAACATATAATTATATATATATATGTATATGTTTTACGAATGTATGTATATATACACAAACAGGCAAGTCATCTGTTGCAAAGAATTCTACTGGTCATTCTAGTGACACTACAAATCCGCCACCCAATAATCATCGGCACCATTCATTATCTACTATACACACTCACACACACACACACACACACACACACACACACACACACAGACACACACATATATATATATAGAGAGAGAGAGGGAGAGGAGGGAGAGAGATAGAGACAGTGTGTATGTGTGTGTGGTGTATATGAAAACATATATAAACATTCATAAGAACGAAACAGTCCTAGTCCCGTAAAACCTTTTCTATATTAAATGTTGTTGTTCTCACTCTACTTATGTATTGAGTACCTCATTTTCTGTGATTACCCCCGATCTCACTCAGGATCTCCACACACATCCACACACACGCACACACGCACACACACATACGCACACATGCAACCCCATATATAAAAGTTTATAAATATATATATATATATATATATATATATATATAAGGAACGAACTACACATATCCGGAACAAATGCACCGACGCTAGAGACCGAGACACACACACCACACATTTCCTGGAAGTACTCAAACTGAACGGATACACGACATCCACCACAAACCGTGCCAGAAAAAACAGAGGACACCACACCCGAGGTACTAACACATCCTTCCTGAAGCTCCCACACTTCAGTGACGAAACAACAACAGCTATCCGCAGAGCTATCAGACGAGAGGGACTAGATATCCAACTGGCCCACTCAGGTCCTTCTCTACGCGGACAGCTAACCAAAAGACACTACACCAGACATGACAACTGCTGCAGGCTAGCCAACTGCCCCATCAACGACACAGACCTATGCCACCAGGCTTACGTCGTATACAGACTAGAGTGTGACAAATGCAGCAACTTCTACGTAGGTAGCACCACCAGACCACTCCACATAAGAATAAAAGAACACCTCAATACTAACGCTTCCCCATTTAAGAAACACCTAGTCAAATGCAAAAACACCGACAAAACCATAACAGTTAGGATAGAAACTAAGGAAAGAAACCTCGGCAATCTTAGAATTAAGGAAGCACTAATTATAGACAAAACACAACCATCAATCAATAATAGACTAGAACTCAACACCCAATTTATAACTTGATAGAGCTTCTAGCCCCATATTTACAACCCCCCACATACACGCACACACATACGCACGCACACACACACACACTCACATACTTACACCTTCATGCATTCTCCCACACACTTAAACAGGCATGTACAAAAAAAAACCCTTTTAAAGGGAGACTACTCTTTATCCACCTAACCTTAACTCTTTGACATTAGAGATAGAACAGATACTCATTACCATTTCCTGTCAGCATGACTTGGCAAGCTATTTAGAACTCTGGTTTAACCGCCTTACTTCCCTCCGAAGAAGAGATATTATCTCGAAAATTAAGGACATTTAAAAAAATCTAAGGTAAAAGACTAATTGTCAACAATATCTTTTGCATTTGCATTCTTTATTCTATGGCCATACCTGCATTAGTTTAGCTTTATTATACATATACAATCGTTTATACCTCATTACACAATGCTTCAAGTGAACTATAACCTCCTCCTATATATATATATATATATATATATATATATATATATATATATATATATATATATAAATGAAAGTATAGAAATTATTGCGAGCGTGAAGCCAACAGTATTTCATAATATATAAGTGACTATAACGTCAAAATGGAAAAATAATTAACGTAAGATGTGGGAAAATAATACAAACTCAATTAAAAAAAAATCAAGACATTGATTTATCCACAGAAATCCAGAGAAAAATCAATAGAGCCTTAACTCTGAATAAAATAAAGTTTAAATACTCATCCTTCAATTTGGAAAAAACTACAAATGCCGGAACAAAAAACCGACGTCTAAAATTCCGATAATTCACCGCCATGAACTGATACTATATAAACAGCCATAAAAAGATAAAAGAATGAATTAACTTCAGAGCGTGGAGAGACAAAACAATTAACTACAGGTATACTAAAATGCCTGCTAATTTACTTCATACATATATGTATGTCCCTTCATATATCTATATCTCTTCATATATGTATGTCCATCCATATATCTATATCTCGTCATATATGTATGTCCATCCATATATCTATATCTCTTAATATATGTATGTCCTTCCATATATCTATATCTCATCATATATGTATGTCCCTCCATATATCTACATCTCTTCATATATGTATCTCCCTTCATATATCTACATCTCTTCATATATGTATGTCCTTCCATATATCTACATCTCGTCATATATGTATGTCCTTCCATATATCTATATATCGTCATATATGTATGTCCATCGATATATCTACATCACGTCATATATGTATGTCCATCCATATATCTATATCTCTTCATATATGTATGTCCATCCATATATCTATATCTCTTCATATATGTATGTCCCTTCATAAATCTACTTCTCATCATCTATGTATGTCCTTCCATATATCTAGATCTCGTCATATATGTATGTCCATCCATATATCTACATCTCTTCATATATGTATGTCCATCCATATATCTATATCTCTTCATATATGTATGTCCATCCATATATCTATATCTCTTCATATATGTATGTCCCTTCATATATCTACATCTCATCATCTGTGTATGTCCTTCCATATATCTAGATCTCGTCATATATGTATGTCCATCCATATATCTACATCTCTTCATATATGTATGTCCATCCATATATCTATATCTTAGCATATATGTATGTCCATCCATATATGTATGTCCTTACATATATCTAAATCTCTTCATATATGTATCTCCATCCATATATCTATATCTCGTCCTATATGTATGTCCATCCATGTATGTATGTCCATCCATATATTTACATCTCGTCATATATGTATGTCCATCCATATATCTACATCTCTTCATTAATTCCTCCCTTTTACAGTCCCACTCGTAGCCGCACGCCAGATGATTTGATTTTCATAATTCTATGTCATCCGAACCGCGTCGCTTCGGCCACAACCATCCATAACAAGTCCGTAATACTTCGTTGGACTCTGACCCTCACTCACAGGAACTATGTCACACACAAACACACACAAACACACATTAAAAAAATAACACCACACAATAATTGCTCGAAAAATGCTACACTCCAACGTACGAAAACGTTTTTTCGACTCTCACAAATAAGCGCACACACACTTACACACATGTATATTTATTTCAACAATACTAAATACATTTCTCTTTTTATCAACTATTTAACGTTTCAGTCTTCCTTTAAATACCTTTTCTGACTTCCTTTTCTAAAGACGGTTGATTATCAGCAACATAGGTGTCCCCTCTATTCCCTTTTCTCCGTTTATCTTTTAAAATTCTCATCAATTTCCCTTTTTTTTCTCTGTCTCGTATATCCACTTTTCTCTATTTTGCTCTTTTCCAATAAAGGACAATCGTCCGAAATGTTAAGACATTTTCCCTGTTCTATCATCCTTTAAACTAATACTGTTATTGTATTTTTCTTTCGTATTGGATTTCTAATACCGACTTATGTATACACACGCACATGTATGTATGTATGTATGTATGTATGTATGTATGTATGTATGTATGTATGTATGTATGTATGTATTATATAACGGGAGAGATGAACCCTTAGCTTTTGTCAAGGCAGAATTCTAGGAGAAGGAAAACTCTGATATAACACCTGCAACCCTGATGGTATCCAATGATGTTGACTTGTTCTTCTTTTTGGTAAATATCATCTTGGTTAAGAGAGTGGGACTGGCTTTGTGCAGTGCCTTTGCTCACTATAAAAGCTTCACGGCACAGGCATTGCTTTATATCTGGAGATCTCTCTGCACTTGTCGTCACATGGTACCATGGGCCCAGCACTATGTGTCAATAATTGTCACAAGTGTAGTGTTTGTACTAGTGTTTTCAAGTCGCTGGCTGGACTAAAAGTCACACTCGTTCAGCGCATCGGTAGGGGTTCTCCTACATGGATATAAAGTAGTGGCCGTACTCGAAAACGAGTTGGCAGCCACCATATATATATATATATGTGTGTGTGTGTGTGTGTGTGTGTGTAATATGTTATTAAATATGTTATGATGCGACACTGATTCTTTGTTCCTTTATTCTTATACTACTATACTCTGCTCTGCTAGAGCATCGAGTGCTCACCAGGCATACCACCTACGGAGGCAATTATCTTGCACCCGTCTCTCTCTCTCTCTCACTCTCTCTCTCTCTCTCTCTCTTTACACACACACATATATATATATATATATA
The DNA here is from genome assembly GCA_964016885.1 of Eledone cirrhosa. NCBI lineage: Eukaryota > Metazoa > Mollusca > Cephalopoda > Octopoda > Eledonidae > Eledone > Eledone cirrhosa. Next base: position 45,941,332 of record OZ024747.1, on the reverse strand, counting down.
TATATATATATATATATATATACCTATATGACAATAAAAATGCATCAATCTATGTATTTATATACAAGTAATACCATACAAGTGCACGCACACATACACACACAAAGACATGCCTATATGAATGTGTGTCTATGTATGTGTACACAATAAATATTATTCTCTTACATATAACAACAAAAAACTCCACAAATATAAGATTTCTTGTAACCCTGCAAATCTGTACTGCTTTATTGATTTTTCTCTTGCCTCCAACTAACTCTTGTTTCTTTTTTAATTATTAGAACACTTTTTCTTTGGGTATTTAATGAGTTTCTATTCCTTGGTAGAACTACAAGGATTCTTAGAGCACCTGCACTCAATTATAGTTTTCAGTTAGTTACTGAAATCAATAACAAAAAGCAGTTAATTGCCGTCTACATAAAGGCTCAATGGATGTAGTTTATTCTGAGAAAGAGAATAGGAATGTTTTCAGACCTTTTTAAGAACAGAAATAAAGGCTTAATGAATGTAGTTTATTCTGAGACACAGGCGTCTTCACCGGAGTTAGCCGCGTCACAGAATGACACAACAACGATGTTATGATAAGACCACTGCCGCTTATCTGCAGATTTGCAACTGTGTGCTTCCAACTGGTTGCACACGTCAACACTCCTCCATCACCATAGGACTTTCAGCTTTAAAAATGACAGATGAGAAGATCACAAAAGAGACATCTGTACATCATTGGATTATAGTGGCAAACGCTTGTACTACACGGGCACCACTCTCTAAGTTTCAGTGATTATTGTCTGGTGACAAGCCTAGGCTAGGTGACCAGTAATCACATCAATTGCAGGTTTCATTTTAAAGTTTCCCTCTTTTAGAAAGATACTGTTATAACAGCTCACGGTCCTTGTCAGGTTGCTCTAAGGGCTACTGATAACATGCAACCCAATACAACATGTCGCATGGTCGGGTCATCGGCGACTAAACCGGTAATCCTACCAAGATCGCTCGGCGAGGAGGGTGATTTTGGACACCCCGCGGGACGAATAACTAAACCTGACAAAGATCGGAGGAACTTATAAGAGTCAACGGCCATCCAATAGTGTGTAAATCTATATATACTGTGTGGGTGTGGACGTGTGTATGGGATTTATTGTGCACTTGTCCTTGTCTGTGTGTGTGTGTGTGTGTATATATATATATATATATATATAGAGAGAGAGAGAGAGAGAGAGAGAAAGAGAGAGAGATAGACAAGAAACTTTTGAAAAACGTTTTAAATCATTTTTTGAACCTTTAAAAACCTTTTTAAATGTTTTATAAAAAAATTAAATACTCTTTATACATAGTTTTCTTTAACATTGTAACTTTGAATATAGTCCTTGGTCTACGTTTATGAAAAAGACAGTGAATCATTGCGACTCATCTACACGTGTGGTGGCCCGAGCTGCTGTTACAGTATACATACATACATACATACATACATACATACATACATACATACATACATACATACGTACATATATACATTACAAATATTTATGCAGAACTGATGAGAAATCTGCAGATACTCCAGCCTGATTACACCTTCAGATTTATGCCTGTGATTATTGGGGCACTGGGGTATGTTAGTAACTGCCTCAATACAAATCGTGAGAATCTGGGCTTCACAGGAACAGAAAGAACACAACTAGTTAGGAAATTACAAGTACAATCCATTAATGGAACAGTAAAAATATGTAAAACATTCCAAAAAATGTGCATCTAATAACTGCATATACACATGTATAGATACAAAGCATATACACATGCACACATGCAACTCAAAACATCCACATCCACACATACAATAACATCCATATCTACACATGCATGCATACATACATATCTACCTAGTTGATGCTGTGTAAATTCCAACGAGAGAGTCTTGTGTCTATGTTAGAAACCGACTCTCTCTCTATTGGTAACACTTTGTGAAATTATAAAACCAGAAGAACATACATACATGCATTCATACATAAATACATATATGCAAGATGGGTACAACTTGATTTTGAGCAATGTTATCACTTGATATTTAAGCATGTGCATCACGGACGCTGCTTTTTATTCCTGCTAGGGACTTGCCTATGGCCAGCAATGCTACGCATCGCAAAAGATGTCGAATATTGTGCTTGATGCTTTTTAATCGAAGAAAGGCTTTGCACAGCGCCAGTCCCACTCTCTGAACATTTCCCCAAAAGATAATAACTGGTGTACACTGGTCTACCATTGGATACAAACGAAGTCGCAGGTTTTATATCAGAGTGACCCTCACCTAAAGAGATGTTTTAATGAAGACTAGGATTTTCTCGCTCCACAAAAAACAACATATATACATACATACAAAACATACATACATACATGATGGCTGTAAACTCTGCTATGAGTATTGCAATCGCTTGTCAGATTATAGAAACTAGTGCAGTTTTAGGCTACGGCCAGCCACACGAACCTGTAACAGAACCTGAACAAGCAATGCCTGTGCTTTGAAGTTTTTTTAAGTGGAGAAAGGCCTTGCACTCGACCAATCCCACTCTCTGAGCATCGAAAACACTACCCTAAAAGGAAAACTGGTCAACATCATCGGATGATTCCGAAGCCACAGGTTTTTTTTCAGAATTGTTCTCTCTTAGAAAGATGTTGCGACAACAACTGGGGGCCTTTCACTCCAAGGTGAGAAAACATAATACTATTTGGATGGCCATCGACTCTGCTGAGTTTCTCCGCTCTTTACCGGGTCTTGTATTTCATTCCGCAAGGTGTTCGAATATCATCCTCCTCACCAAGCAATCTTGGTGGGGTTGCCGGTTTAGTCTGCCGACGACCTGTCGATACTATAGGTTGTACTGGGTTACATGTTACCAGTAGCATGACATAACATACATACATACATACATATACACTTGCATATATATGTATGTATCTATATATGTATGTACATAAAAGTGCTCATTGGTTCGTCTAATTGGAGAATAAAAGGAATTTCAACCTGAGCTGACCAAAGCCTTAGCAACAATAACTGATGATAATCTAATGCCCCGTCGATTTGTTCAGTCTTGTTATCATACAATGTGCCACTGCACACATAGTTTTCTACACTAGTTAACAAAATAAAAAAAAATTACTTCTTCAAAATTCAAATCGACCAATTAATATTGTTTATTCTGTTATGACAAATATATATTTTGAAATCCTTCAAATTATGTGTTTCTTTATTGAGTTTATTTGTTTAGTTTCGATGTTTAAATAACACAAAACTCAAAAATTATCGACATCTTTACATTTACCTGAAAATCTAAGTAAACAATGTATATTATTAATGCATTTTATATTTTTTCTTATTTCTAAAATTTATATTTTACTTTTGAAGAAAATAAAAGTGTTATTCCCTCCCCTCATTCATGTGCCAATTAGTGAGTGTTTCACTTTAAGCTGCTAAGCTGTTTAACAAAGTTTATCTTCACCTTAGACATTTTCTGCAATTAAGCTGATATTTCACAAAAGGCCCGCTGTCAGTCTAGCTGATTGTTTGCTTATGAGTTTGTTCATTTGCTTGTTTCCCTGCTTGTCTTTGTTTAGCTTTTTTATTACAAATATTTATTTAATGTTTTATTTTTATTTTATTTTCATATCTTCTGGAGTTTACATTTCATTTGAACATGTGATAATTGAAAGACCAAGAAATGTTGGGAAATAGAAAAAAAATGTTCCCTTTTGAATAAACATAACGAAAATGATGATTAATCAGTACATGTTCTACTGGGGAAAAAATAATCCTCTGAAGTTCATTTTGCTGAATCAAATAAATATATTTCGTCGTCAGCGCTGCTAATAATAAAAATAATAATGTTAGCTATAATTAATTCTCACATTGATGTATGTAAACAAATGTGCATGGGAATAACCTGACCTAGAGTTGATGTTTATCGTATGAAAGCAGAAAGGATATGACAACGTTGACCCGAATTTTCAAAACCAAAGGACATTTCTATTGACATTAAAATGTTAGCAACCATTAGAATCTCTGTTGCTGTTGCTGTTTATTTACTGATCTCAGTAAACTTGGATACTTCTGTTGCTTCTGATTAATTAGGCTAAATTGTGGCGTGTTCAAGTTTCCATTAATGATATTTTACTTGTGCTTCATACGTCCTAGCAAATGCATGGACATCATAACATTTGTATCTTTTCTCTAAAAGTGGACTGGAGACATAAATAGTTTAAACGATAGAAAAAAAGAGTGACAGACAGATGTATATGTACGAGTATCTTTTCTAATTCCTGTCTTAATTATAAATGATACATCAATCACATCTACTTATACTGTCTCATAATATTAATTGATTTCTAGAATTAGTTATTATTAACCACTGCTTGTAATGGTTTCTGTTAAGCAAGAATCAACCTGAAGTAACAACAAAATAAACTACAACCGCCATTTGCAATTGAGTATCATGGTGTAGTATATACCATGCTTTCGCCAAGGGTTTTAGGAGCACATACAGTCGTGAGTGGACACATTCACCTTCTCGGTTATCTCATCCTTGATTCAGCAGAACATCCAAGCGACCATGGAAGGATGAAAGTTAAGGGAGATCTTGGTGGGACTTCATCTTAGAACTTAGCCAGACGTATTGCTGTATCATATAGCTGATCACAGACAATATAGTTTTGTCAATTGCGTTTTTAAGATTCTGCTGATGAAGGGTGTGTATAATGTTTTATTTTGGTTTTCTAGCTTTTATAACTATCTACGTAATGGTCTCAATGCCTCATCATGTGATTTTCTATATGTCATGCATAGGAATAAATTGATTTGTGTTTTGTCTTTATATTTTGATCATCGCTTGTATTGTTTAATCAGAAGGTCGGACGCCATGCTTTCCAGCATAGTTACGTCCCTTTACAGTCTTAGTTCAAATCCCGCCAAGGTTAACTTTGCCTTTCATCCTTACGGGGTAGATAAAATAAAGTACCAGTAATGCACTGGGTAATTGCTGGCCTTGTTCCAAAAGAAGAAATAATTATTATAGAGAATGTTTCTGTTTTCATTTTTTTTATAAATTTTGGTTATCTCTATAAATTGATCTTTATATTTTGATAAATTGTCCATTTCCTACATAGATATATTAGCGTATGTTGCATCTAATGTATTGATTGAAAATTTCTGGCATTTTTTGACAAAATCCATGTGATTTGCTTTGATCACTATGTGTTGATTGTCATATCTCACAGTTTCCACACTGTTTTATTCTCTAAGACCCTTTCTGCTGTATGTGAATATAATCTCGTTTCTACCTGTGTTGGCATCATTTCAAGTATATAAAAGTTCCAAATCTGTCATGCCTGTATGTATATATGTTCACTTTTGGCCAAGACTCAGCAGCCAGAAACAACGTGATTAATCGAAGATTCATAACCTCCACATATTCTGCATTAGTTTCTCGTTGAAACGTTTTAGACTTATGATTCAATAAAAATATTTCGGTTTCATCAATGTGACCTGCACTTCTCAGGCAGTGACCTAGAATTTCTATTTCCACTTCGCCCGAGTTCAATCTGTTTAGCCTTTTAATGATAAAAGTTCTAATGAAAGAAACTACCTATGGTTTTCAAATAACCTTTCACTTGAATACCATCAGGAATTTGAAAATAACTAATTTTCTTATTATTTAACTGATGGCTGGAATATAAATTGACACATATTCTTACATAACACTATGATGGGAGGAAGTTCGTTCATTGTAAACATTATAAAATAAGCAGATTAGTAATGTAGAACCAGGGGCGGTCTCAGGTGGTTTAGAGTCAAAAGTGTTAAATATTGATTGTGTCACATTTCATTTTTTCTTGTCATCAATTTCCCGCGACATTCTTTAGCCATATTTTCAATCACGTTTCTACTTGTTCAACTATTCATATTATTGTTTTTCGTTCCTTTTTCACAGCTTTCTGTTATTTAACTATTTGTATTATATGTTTCTTTCCTCGAACGGAGTAAACAGATTTTTATTATTATAAACGGCTTCCAATTATTCTTTGCTCTGTTTTTGTCTTCTTATAATGATTTCTAATCTCGACACAAGGCTTGCAAGTTGTAGTGAAGCGAAAGTTGATTATATCGATATCAGTATTTGACTAGTACTTTATATAATTGATTCAGGCAGATTGAAAAGTAAAGTTGACATCGGCAGAATTTGAACTGCCAACCCACCGCACCTGTCATCCTGTAATGCATATTTTGAAACAGATTTCTATTTTCACAAGTACATTACAGTAAGTATAATAAATCTGAATCGGAATATAATCTGTGTATTCTGGATGTAGTAAATACTTTCTTGTCTCATTGAAATGAAAGTGCATATACATTTATTTTTTAGTGAGCCTCTTTTCTGGTTAGAAAAGCATATTTAGTACTATGTTTTCTGGGCGAATTAGCAGAATGGTTTGAATTTCAAACAGAATGTATTGCGGCATTTGTTCCAACTCTTTACATCTGGTTTCACATTTAGCCTTTTCCAATTCTAATTATAGAATATTAGTATAAGCCCAGGGCGATATATTTGACGGAATTATTAGAGAGTGTTGGAGAAAATATTTTGCGGTATTTGTTCTGGTTCTTTACGTATCTATTATCGAATCAAGTGTACACAAAATGTAAGCAGAATGCGCTTGAAAAGGTCGTCACTAGAGGATATTCGTCAACTTAATAGGGGGTAAAAAAATAAAGGACTCAGTAAGAGTGACATGAAAAGTGGTTACTTTGGATTAGTTTCGGCGAGAGTTCGTACTACTCAATTTATACGGTCAAATACTACTGTAGTATTACTGGAGACAACGGTGGCTGTTGGTAGGATTATGGATATAATTTGTTAGTAAATGAAACTGTATGTCGACTGATATTATCTTCCATATTGTGATGTGGGCTATGTATATGTGTAGCCAGTACAACCCCCAGATACATGTCCAATAATTAAATTAGGAGTGCACGTGTGCCTTGTAAACAATCTACAGCAATTTAGACCTAAAGCATGTGTTATCACCTTCATACATAACACGTGATGTAGCTGAGTGTGAAGATTTAAACTTTTTGCTGTTCATTATACTTATCATTTTAAATTACTCGTAGTATTGGTTATAATTTATTCATTTTAGTATTGTTTGCTACTCACCTTATATACACATAATGCCATATCAAGTAATAGATTACTAAAGAACCTGAAGACACATGTAAAATATTCATACTTGTTTGAAACAACAAAAATAATACTAGTGGACTTGTAAATCAATTGTTTCTTGCTATTAGGTCTTCTGTTCCTTAGAGATTATTGTTATATAGACTGAAGGTTAGAGTTATTGGGAATGACTAAAAGAACTATTCGAGCAATGATATATAGAAATGCTTGTAATAACTACAATAAAAGTATTGAGAGAAAGATAACATTCTTTACAATGAACTAATCCTTAGAGACTGGTTTGCAATGAAAATTCAATGAAAGAGTGAATATTTTTATCTGGGTCTATTAGATTTGCTTGCAACAGTATTTGCATTTCCTAACTACGAAACAATAACTCCGTATCTACACATTTATGCGCAAGAAAACTATAGACGTACACGTATATACTGATACGCATATGCACATTCACACACTCACATCAAGCATATACACATTATAATATCATTTTACTGCTTATTTCACTACAATGACACAGAGATGGATCCGTAAATGAAACACCGACATCTTGTTTGGGGAGTTCAACAATTTAAGACATTTGTGAAAAGCGTGTGGAAGAATTGTCTCTGTTTCAATTTACTTTCTAAAATGAAAGCAATAATTTATATTAAATAATAAAGATTCATTCCATCACATATTCCATCAATAACCACAGCTAACATTAATGGAAATGGAAACAAAAGTAAACTGATATTATGTGATTTCAGCTCGGTTCATTCCCAAGTCAATTGTTATTCCTCAAGAGTTATACTGTGGCATTTTGTCAATAAACGTCTTCCCTTTCGTGTCATTAGAAGTTAGTAGACATTGTGTTTTGAGTTCTAACAAATCTAAAGGGATAGGGCAAGTGACAGAAGCTCGAAGAATGCTGATAATATCCTGCCAATTCATCTGGCTTTTCTCCGAGACAATAGAGCTTATATGAAAATCCTCTATGCTGCAATACAGATGTTGTGGCAAACATAATTTTGAATTGATCAAAATGAATCAGTAATCATGGACAAAAGTTCTTGATAGCATTTTCGAGTAAATAGGCTCATATATTTGATAAGAACCCATTTATTAATCAATATAGATTGAATTTACTACATGTAATAAAGAAGAAGTAACATCAAAGTTTCGAAGAAAAGGCAAGTAAAGGAAGAATGCTAAGAAAATTATACTGGAATTGAAGTGCTGCTGGAAATATCAGTGGCAAAATGCCAAAATATTATTGGAATAAATATATGAAAACATGTATTCTGATTAAAGTAATACATAGTTTGAAAGAAATATTGCTGCATTATTTAGTGTTCTCATACTATTTCTCTTGGGATATAATGCAAGGTGTAAAAGACTTACATCTTTTGTCATGTTCACATTGATGGGAAAAATATTGTCTGTTTTATGGAGATGGCAAATCATAATATATTAAGGTAAATTACTTTAGAGAAAGAAACTCTAATTTGATTCCAGACAACACCTAACATTACTATTTATATTAATATATAAAACTATGGAGAAAGAAAAGTATTAGCAAATTTAAGATGACTTATCAGAATCGAAAAACAAAATTTTGATTAATTGAAAGCTGAATTCATTATGTCCCTTACCTACGTATGTTGGAGAAAGAAAGCATTTCAAATAAAAGGAATTTTCTCGACCAGACTGAACTCTTGTTACAAAATATCTCCAACATCATTAATTCAAGAATATAAGAATATTCATCTACAAAATATTCTGGGTACATTCAAACGTTTCATAACTTTCATATCAAATAAAGAGAGTGGAGAGTGACATTTTCGTAATGATTTTTTCTATCGATTGTATATATATATATATGTAAATATCTTTAAGTCGTTTGGAAGCCTCGACAATGCAAATGGATAAATCTCCGGGTAACAAGATCCGGTGGTGGAGAGAGAGAGATGTAAGTGGGTGTACGTTGAGATGCGTGGTGTGTATAAGACGTGTAGAAGAATGAAGGAAAGAGTATAAAGGATAAAATAAAAATAAGAACACGAGAGAGAGTTACCTAGAGAGAGATTTAATTGTCCCTATATATTTCGGATTCACATCCATCAACTGGGGTTTTTTTCCGGGGTGGGGGAAAGGTTGTCTGTCGGAAAGGTCCGAAACGCGTCCTCCGCTGTTTGTTGTTTTGAATATCTGAGGTATTCAGCAGAGCGCGCGTGCGCGTGAAATGGGGTCGGTCGGGCAGAGGTCAGCGGCCGAATGTGGGAGTGGGGTGGTGCTAGCTGTCAGTCCATTCTCTGCCTGTTTGTTAAATGTTACTGTGTGTGTGTGTGCGTGTGTTGTTGTCTCGCTTGAGTGTGTGTGTGTGTGTGTTGTTGCCTTGTTCCTCTGTATTGGCAGTGTAGTATGTTCGTATGGTGGAATGCTACTGTGTGTGTGTGCGTGTGCGTGTGTAGTTGTCTCGTTTGTGTGTGTGTGTGCGTGTGTTGCTGCATCGTTTGTTAACTTAAACCAGCCACTTCATTTCGCTTCTCTCGGATCGATTGTTTATTTGCGGTGCAAGGCGTTTGATAAAAAGCGCTTCCTTGATGTAGTCGCTTCAGCCTTGATGTAGTCGCTCTCTACACTTCGGTCCCGGCATTCCCACCCGTCACTATACTGATGGAACGCGTCCAATCCACCGACCTACACTGCCTCGGGCTCACCAGCACTGACATCCACCAACTCCTATCCATCGTCGTCGACAACAGCTACTTCGGATTCCTTGACCAAACATACCAACAAACCTCGGGATTGCCGATGGGATCAAGCCTGTCGGGTGTGCTAGCGATCTCTTACATGGACAACCTCGAACGCAAGGCACTCAACGCCTGCCACCCCAACGCCGTCGCCTTTTTCTCAAGGTACGTGGACGATATCCTCATCCTCACATCTTCCCAAGACACGGCGAACAGAAACTATGAGACGTTCAACAACACGGACGAGAACATTGACTTCAGTGTTGAACACCCCAACGAAGACGGGTCACTTGCCCTCCTCGACTTTCGAATCAACATCACGGAACAGGGAAGGGTCCACTGCAACTTCTACCGAAAGGCAGCCTGCAGGGACCTGTTCGTTCACTACAAGTCCGCCCTCCCGAACAGTGCCAAAAGAGGATACACCACGAACGAGATCGCGCGAATCAAAAACAGATGCAGCGATCCCGCGAGTGGTGTCACTCATACCAAGCGATTCCTCGAGGTGCTGGAGACGAAGGGGTACCCTACCTCGCTCACAGACAGAATAGGAGACACCAGACGCAAGAGACAGAGAGGCACCCAAGGCAAATGCTTCCTTAAAATGCAACACCTCGGTGAGAATACCACCAACGCTATCCGCAAGGCTATACGGAGGGAGGGCCTCGACATCCACCTGGCCCACTCGGGCCCCTCCCTGCGAAGATGCCTCTCCAGGAAACCCGGGAAATCTACTGACGCATGCTCCCTCAGAGACTGCCCGATACGCAATGCGAACTGTTGCATACGCACATACGTCGTGTATGAGATAGAATGTGACAGGTGCAACCAATTCTATATAGGTAGCACAATCCGACCTTTGCACATCCGGATCAAGGAACACACTAAAACCAGGGCCTCGTCTTTCCGGAAACACATAGACAAATGCGGAAACAAAGACGGAAGGCCCATTGTCACAATTCTAGCGACTGAAAGAAACGTCGGCACGTTACGTATCAAGGAAGCGCTTTTTATCAAACGCCTTGCACCGCAAATAAACAATCGATCCGAGAGAAGCAAAATGAAGTGGCTGGTTTAAGTTAACAAACGATGCAGCAACACACGCACACACACACACAAACGAGACAACTACACACGCACACGCACACACACACAGTAGCATTCCACCATACGAACATACTACACTGCCAATACAGAGGAACAAGGCAACAACACACACACACACACACTCAAGCGAGACAACAACACACGCACACACACACACAGTAACATTTAACAAACAGGCAGAGAATGGACTGACAGCTAGCACCACCCCACTCCCACATTCGGCCGCTGACCTCTGCCCGACCGACCCCATTTCACGCGCACGCGCGCTCTGCTGAATACCTCGGATATTCAAAACAACAAACAGCGGAGGACGCGTTTCGCACCTTTCCGACAGACAACCTTTCCCCCACCCCGGAAAAAAACCCCAGTTGATGGATGTGAATCCGAAATATATAGGGACAATTAAATCTCTCCCAAGGTAACTCTCTCTCGTGTTCTTATTTTAATTTTATCCTTTATACTCTTTCCTTCATTCTTCTACACGTCTTATACACACCACGCATCTCAACGTACACCCACTTACATCTCTCTCTCCACCACCGGATCTTGTTACCCGGAGATTTACCCATTTGCATTGTCGAGGCTTCCAAACGACTTAAAGATATTTACCTATTATTCCACAATGCTTCAAGCAAACTTCAATACTCTCTTATATATATATATATATATATATATATATATATATATATATATATATATATATATATATATATATATATATATATATATATATATATATATTATATATATATAATATATATATATATATTTACATATATATGTACGTATATATGTATATATATATATATATGTATGTATATATATATATATATATATGAAAAGGTTTAACCCCGACGGCAGAGCTCAAGTCGTTTCGAGGGCTATTTCTGGACCAGAAATAACCGTCTACTACCCTCAGAATTGAGTACTCTGGTGCGTTATGGTCCATCTGGTTCCTTACCACACCCTCTTCGTTATATATATATATATATATATATATATATATATATATATATATAAGTATATATATATATGTGTTTGTGTGTGTGTGTGTGTGTGTGTGTGTGTATGTGTGTGTGTGTGTGTGTGTGTGTGTGTGGGTGCGTGTGTGTCTCGGGTTCAATCGGGGATAAGCACAGTAAATAAGGTACTCAATACATAGCAGAGTATACATTTTAAATATAGAAATGGCTTCTACGGGGCTAGAACTGTTTCATTCGAAGGAAATCATCAGGAAAACCTTTCCTGATGATTTCTTTCGAATGTAACAGCGCTAGTCCTGTAGAAGCCATTTTTATATTAAAGATATATATATTGACATTGAGAAGTATTTTGATGTCGCCAACGATAATGAAAAAGAAGATCAAGCCGATGACCACAGGATGATGAAACTACAATTGTTTCTACTACTTTTGGCACAAGGCCAGCAATTACCCAGTACATTACTGGTACTTAATTTTTATCGACCCCGTAAAGATGAAAGGCAAAGTTAACCTCGGCGGGATTTGAACTCAGATCATAAAGGGCAGTAGCTCTATGCTGCAAAGCATGGCGTCCGGCCCGCTACCGATACTGCCAATCCACCAACTAATAATAGTTGTTTCTACTTTTGGCACAAGGCCAGCAATTACCCAGTGCATTACTGGTACTTTATTTTATCGACCCCCGTAAGGATGAAAGGCAAAGTTAACCAATAATAATAACAGTTGTTTCTACTTTAGGTACAAGGCAAACAATTTGAAGGGATGGGGAGTCGATTAAATTGACCTCAGTGCATTACTGGTACTTTATTTTACCGACTCGTAAGTGTGAAATGCAAAGGTAGCCTTGGCGGGATCAGCTTTGCTTTTCATCTTTATAATAATAATTGTTTCATATTTTATTAAGGGCCGAAATATAGAGGACAATACAAGAGACGGGATCAGTGGGGATTTTTACCAAAAAATCGAGCAAACAATATAAAAAGCAATAACAATAAACAAGGAAAATACAACAATGAAAATTCCCCATTAGGGGGCCGAACCAGGTGCCTCACCAATCCTGAACCACCCAAAGCTTCGACAGCACCTGGGAAGGGCACCCCTCTCCTCCTCAAATTAACCAGCCTACAGGCGCATACCCAGAGTAGGCCCATTCACACGGGCCATTCTTGCCGCATTCATCCACCTTTTAGTAAATGTACTATTCGGGGGGGGGGGGGGGGGGGGGGTAGCACTTCTCTCTCGACTATCACCTTCCTTTACAAGTGAAACCTGAAAAAGTTGATGAGGAACAGGCCGAAGAGAAAAATGTTTGTCTTCAGTCCTTTCAACCTGGTCCACCACACAACGTCTTTCGCTACAGCCACCAGAGGAAAATTGCTTGCCCTTTCCACCCAAAAGAAGGTGGCGGAGCGATCTTCACTATGGACTCGGTCGATAGCCGGATCGCTTCTATACGCAGCAACAGCTGTTTGAAATAATTCCGCAAGTCAGCAATGCATGGACACTGAACGAGGGCGTGCAGAACGGTTTCGTCGCTCTGTGCGCATCTCGGGCAGGTCTGTATGACAGCAGTTCCGTGTCTGTAGAGCTTATCTCGAATCAGCAATGCCCCCCCCCCCCCGTTAGTACTTCGAAGAGATTGATTTCTGGAAGTGATCCATAGTCCCCGGCTTGAAATTCTTCTTGAACATAATGGTCAGTTCGACTTGGTCGACGGCTATATCCTCTCTGAGTTCGTCGTCGCATTTGCCAACAACCGATAATCCTGTATAGAACTCGAGAGTGTAAGTTCCACTGACCGCCCTGCCCGCCTGATAGAGGGCCGTGAGCGTCTGGCAACATTCCAGATGCCAAGCACCCGGTGTCGGTCTCTTCTTGACCCAGTACTGCAGCTCAGTCAAAGAAATGAGCTGCGGAAAAGGCTGTTTCACAAACGGCGACCACACCTGTTCACCGTTAAGGCAGAATATCTGGAGATGCCGCAGCCTCGGCACATTTTTGTGCATCATTAGCCACGGTATGCCCAGACATCCGCGTCGAGGGTGCTAGCAGCAGATGGACCACCTCCCCTCCACAAGAAGTTGAAAATCCCTGTGCATTACTGGTACTTTATTTTATCGACCTCGTAAGGATGGAAAGCTTCATTTGAACTCAGATCGTAAAGGAGTGTAACCCTATGCTATAAAACATGTTGTCCGTTGCTAACGACACTGCTAATCCCCTGCTCTAATAATAATAATTTTTTCTACAATTGGCACAAGGCCAGCAATTTGAAGGGGGAAGAGAAGTCGATTACATCGACCTGAGTGTATTACTAATGCTTTATTTTATCGACACCGTAAGGATGAAAGGCAAATATTAAAGGGTCGAGTCCAAGTCCACTGATTTGTTATGTGTAATGCATGCTTCTGTTACCTCCTTATTACCTTCCAGAATGGTAAAAACCACCCCGATTACTGTTGTGCCGGCATCTTGAAGGGGGAATTGTCCGCTTATGCAGAGGCGGGTTTTCTCTGTCTCGGTTCAAGTGAGATGCCCCTCAGAGTCTCAATCCTATGCAGCAAAATCTCCAACGCAACAGAAAGAAAAGAATGGAAGGGAAGGTGAGAGCTCTTGATATGAAATGGTTCCCTTAGGTGACCGTTTATTTTAACGAATGAACATGGGTTGTTGGACATTGTAGTGATTCAGCACAGAAGATAATGGATTTTAACGAAAAATTCCATGATCTAATTTTCAGCTATTGTAACCTATTATCTCACCCTCTGCTCTTTTGGTAATAATTGTTATGATTTCAAACATAAACACAAACATTTACACTTGGAGAGAGTTTTAGTCGATTTAATATAACCCTTGTGTTTGATTTGTTCTTTAGTTTTTCTGACGGTAGAAAAATGAAATATAAAGATGACATCAACGCGGTTGTAACTCAGATTATAATTGATGGTAATTTAATACCTTAAAACGTCTTTTTTCGGAGTGTTACCTTCTTTAAAAATAATGATAATAACGTTAATACTAATAGCAAAAACCGAAACTACAGTATATAGGCTGCCCTTCCTTAATCAAAACATCCATTTTATATGATATATTGAGCTATGTATCTTAATGATATTAAAAAAGTTTACAGTTAAAACAAAACATACAGACGAAATAAAAAGAAAAGATAAACAAATGAACATTTCTCAGTATTTACCATAACCTACAACCTTTGGATATTTCATAGATTGTAAGTGCTTAGTAATAAAATATCCTCACAATGTCATGCATACACAATCATGTTATCAATAATTCATGTTCCACTTAGAATGTGGGTCTCAACAAGAAGCAAATGCATATGAACATATGGTTCTCTTTCCTAAGCTATCCAACCACGCACGAGGAAATGTGTGTGACTATGATTGGTAGTTGGTTTGAACACACACACTCATATTTGTATGTGTATATGTTTACATACACACATATATGTATATAATATATATAAATATATGTGTGTGTGTGTGTGAGTGTGAGTGTGTCTGACTGTGTCTATATATATATGTGTGTGTGAGTGTGTATGCGTTTATCAAAATGTATATATTATTTCATTATTCATGTGTGTATGATTGTGATCGTTTCCGACTGCCTACACACACACACACACACACACGCACACACGCACACACACACACACACGCACACACGCACACACACACACACGCACACACGCACACACACACACACACACACACTCACGCACGCACGCACGCACACACACCCACACACACACACATAATACATACATACATACATACATACATACATACATACATACATACATACATACATACATATATATATATATACATACATACATATATATATATATATATATATATATATATATATATTAAGTATGAATGTTTTCGAAACAGCGAGTGGGTTTAAAATTATTAGAAATGTAAACTATCGCCGTAATTTGACGAAAGAAATTAAAGAAATTATTTAGCCTGATAGTGGGGTTAAGAACCCTCGGAGAAATGGAAAAAGATGAGTATTGACGTACATGTACGTCAATACTCTTTAATTTCTTTAGTCAAAATACGGCGATTTATATATATATATATATATATATATATATATATATAAATGAAAAGTATAGAAATTGTTGTAGCGAGAACCTAACAGTATTCCATAACATATATGTGACTATAGCGTCAAAATGGGAAAATAGTTAACATAAGATATGGGAAAAATAATTCAGACTCAATTCAAAAGTAATCAGGATATAGATTTATCCAACAGAATTTAGAGAAATCCAGGGAAAAATCAATAGAGCCTTAACTCATGATAAAACAAAGTCTATATATATATATATATATATATATATATATATATATAAATATATATATTATATAATTTTTATTATCTTTGTTGTTTGGTATATGAAGATTTGCAGTTTGGAGCTCCGTTCTGTTTGTGGATCTAAATTGTGTATTTTTTATTTTGCTGTAAATATTTTGCTCAAAAGAGGTAATAAGGCACCCATCTTGCCTTCTGCAAATGACATACCATAATATTTGTATCTTGAGCCTTCATATTAGAACTTTGATTTGTGTAAAGAATTTGTTCTTCGTAAAAAAGCAATGACGGAGCAGGTCTCCCCAACTTTGAGCCTACTGTCACGTGAGAACAGCTGAAACGTTGAGAGTAGAGACACTGACCCCCCACTACCTCCCTTATGAACAATGTGATTACTACCACCACAAAAGGTAACATCGACGAGAACAACAACAACAACAACAACAAAAACGATATTAGCAGCACTACCGACAAAAACAACACCAACAATGGCAGCACTGAATGCAACGGCAAAAACGAAACAAGTGACAGCAACAATAACAACAACAACAACAACAAGGACACCACAAGGACCAGCACCAGCAACAACAGCAACAACAGCAACAACAACCTGAATAGTGACACAACCAACACCAACAAGAGCAGCAACAACAATAACGTAATTAACACCAACAAAAGCACATTCGCTGCTGCGGCAGCTAAAACGAAGCTATGTTTACGCATGGTCTTGAGAGACAAAAAACAACGTTTGGCCTCGGCATGGAAAGGGCCTAGGCATGGAAGGTAATCAAACGTGGGAAAATGTGGGCCGAAGCGATGTAAAGTTATGTCGAACAGCTGTTGTCACATGTAGAACGGACCAGGTTATCGACCGAGTCCATAGTGAAGATCGCCCCACCACGTTCTTTTGTCTGGGAAGGGTAGGCAAATTTCCTGTCAGGTGGTGGTACCAAAATAGGTTTTGTGGAGGGAGGACCAGGTTGAAATGACTGAAGGCAGACACTTTTCTCTTCAGGCCAATCCCTCATCGACTTTTTCGAGTTTCACTTTGAAAGGAAGGTGATGGCGGAGAGAGAATTGCTGCCCCCTGTACATTTGCTGATAGGTGGATGAATGTAGCGATAATGGCGTGTGTGTATGGGCCTCCTCTGAGCATGTGCCTGTAGGCTAGTTAATTTGAGAGGGAGAGAGGTTCCCTTCCTGGGTGCCTTCGAAACATTGGGTGGTTCAGGATTGGTGAGGCACCTCAATCGCACCTGGATACTTGTCTGCCCCCACTATTGGGGTATTTATTTTATATTTCTATATATTCTTATATGTTTGCATATTTTTTATATATATTTTATTGTTAATTATTTTTGTTATGTATTTTTACTCCATGTTATTGTACCCCCCCCCCCACACTGTCTTTGTATTGTCACCTATATGTCGGCCCCTGTGGACAATAAATGAAACCATTATTATTATTATTATTATTACAACTGCATTTATCTTGCTTTATGTTCATACGAGTTATCACCAAGTCACAACCAGTGACCTCAAGAGACAACAAGGTCCGCCATGTTCAAGAAAGAACATACATACACACACACATGCATCTTTAGGTGTTTAGACTTGTGATGTACTTATATTGACAGAATCTTCCTTAGTATATGGGCAGTTCCCATTAGTACTACCTTTTGTATTTCTCCTATACGCGGGTTTCCTGAGATTTGCGATAAGTAATCATTAGACCCCTTAGGTATCATTCCTAGAGCGCCTACAACCACTGGTATTGTTTTAGTTTATTATTATTATTATTATGGTTCTTTGAGTCTGAGTCATTGATGTTAGTTAACTGGAAAGTTTGTTGAAATGAATATCAAGCCACTACCTGCAGCCTCAGATATTCAGGACGTATCGCAGGGTTTTTGCTATTCCCAGCAAGGATGCCTTTTGAAGTGATCCAAAAAGCGGGGCGGGACCAATTTTCTTTAACCATCCTTGGAAACTCTTTGAGATAGTACCTAGTGCGCCTATGACAATCGGGACCACTTTTATTATTATTATTATTATTATTATTATTATTATTATAGTTGCATTTATCTTGCTTTATGTTCATACGAGTTATCACCAAGTCACAACCAGTGACCTCAAAAGACAACAAGGTCTGCCATGTTCAAGAAAGAACATACATACACACACACATGCATATTTAGGTGTTTAGACTTGTGATGTACTTATATTGACAGAATCTTCCTTAGTATATGGGCAGTTCCCATTAGTACTATTTCTCCTATACGCGTGTTTTCTGGGATTTGCGATCATTAGACCCCTTAGGTATCATTCCTAGAGCGCCCACAACCACTGGTATTGTTTTAGTTCTCAATTTCCACATTTTTCCAATTTCTATCTCCAGGTCCTTATACTTGCTCAACTTTTCAAATGTTTTTATATTGGAACGGACATATTAATTAGCAGGCATACCCTCTTTTTAAAGTCCTTCAATATTATATCAGGCCTATTTGCATCTATTTTTCGGTCTGTTTGGATGCTAAAGTTCCACAAGATTGAGATGTGATCTTTTTCAAGTATGGGAGGTGGTTGATGCTCCCACCAATTCTTTTGATGGGGCAGGTCAAAATGCTTACACATTATCCATTGTATGTATTGTGCAGCTCAGTCATGCCTGTTTAGGTATTCGGTTGGAGCTATAGGACTGCACATTGAAATTATATGATCAATGGTCTATGGTTGTTTTTTGCATACACGGCATAATGGGTTGCATCCATTTTTTATTATGTTGGCTTGGTAATTTTTTGTTGGCAGACACTGATCTTGTGCTGATATAATCAGACCTTCAGTCTCCGATTTCAGTCCAGAGGATGCCAACCACTGATGGGTTAAAGTTTTGTCAACATCAGGATTGTTAGCTCTTTCTGGGTATTTTCCATACAGAGGCTTTTCTTGCTATTTCTTAGCCAGTTTCTGTAGCAGTTCTTTCTTTGCAGTTACTTTTACTTGCTCTGTTTTTTCTGTGTTTTCCATTTCAGCAGTAAATGGGACTTCTGAAATTTGTAGTCCATTACTGTATCTTTGTGCATCTTTTGTAATGGAGAATGATCTTTTGATGCTTTCGTGTTTCAAAACGAGTTCGATCATCCAATCATGTGATTCCCTTAGATATCCAATTGTTGCAGTTTTAAACGCAATATCTAACTGGATTAACTCACGTCCTCCTTCTTTCCTAGGGAGATATATTCTATCTGTATCTGCCTTAGGGTGATGCATTCTATGCATGGTTAAGAATTTTCAAATTTTTGTATCGAGCCTACGGATCTCTGTGCTTGACCAGTTGATGACATTGTAACTGTAGGTTACTACTGGTATGGCAAGCGTGTTTATGGCATCGATCCTATTCCTTGATTCAATTCCGTTCTTAAGATTGCTCTTACTCTGCGGTAACATTCCTTCCTTATCCTTTCCCTCATTGTCGAGTGCTTGATTCCGTCTCCTTCACAAACACCTAGATATTTGCAAGTTTCCTCTTGATCAAGTTCTCTTATCACATTCCCCCGATCAAGATTAATGTCTAAACTTTTCAGCAGCTTTCCTCTGGTGAACGTTGCTTTGGCGCATTTATCTAGTCCAAACTCCATTTTAATGTCATCACTGAACTTCTCCACAGTGGATAATAGCCTTTGAAATTGTTCATCATTTTTTGCAAATAGTTTCAGATCATCCATGTAGAACTAGTGTTTAATGGTTTTGTCATAGACTTTATATCCATGTTTTGTTTCATTGAGCATTTTACTTAATGGTATAACTGCGATGCAGAATAAAAGCGGTGATAATGAGTCACCCTGAAAAATTCTACATTTAATATTAACTTCTCCAGCTTCCAGTGAGTTGTTTTTCACTATTCAAAAGGAGTGTCGTTTTCCATGTCTTCATACTGAATGACAGGAACCTGCTGACAACAGGAGATATTTTGAAAATCTCTAAACATTTTTCAATCCAACTGTGTGGCAAACTATCGAATGCTTTTTTATAATCTATCCAAGCAATTGATAGATTTTGTGTCTATTATGACAATCATCCAGTATCATTTTGTTAACCAAAAGCTGATCCTTACAGCCATATGAGCCTCGTTTACACCCTTTCTGCTCATTGGGAAATAGGTCATTTGTTATCATGTGGTCATATGTATATTCAGTTAGGACTGATGTTAAAATTGTATACATTGTGGTCAAGCAAGTTATCGGTCTGTAATTTTGGGGATTGTTTGTCTCATCATTCTTCGGAAGCAGGAATGCAATGCCGTTAACTAGCCATGATGGTATCTTTTCTGGCTCCTTAACTATTTCATTGTAAAGTTGGGCTAACAGCTCATGAGACTCTGTGAAGGCATTTATCCAAAAGTTTTGTATTTTGTCTTTTCCTGGGGATTTCCATTTGCTGGTTTTTCTAAGAGCCAAACGCAACTGTTCAACTGTTATATTTTCCCATATATGTTTGTTTCATTATTTTTATTATTATTATTATTATTATTGGTCTGTCGGACATCTTTTTGGTTCGCTCCCAGTAAGTTGCTTTATTTACCTGTTATAATTATTTGTTGTTAAATTGTTCTTGTTGTGTAAGGAATATAATCCCTTGGAATTTGCCCTGTGAAGGGGAAAGTATAATATGTGTGCCTCTTGGCCTAAATATTTTACTTTTAAAAGTTAAAAAAAAAACATGGCTGAGCAACGCCTCAGCAATATATCTGCTGTCGTGTGACCGAGGCGTAAAAGTTGAGAAGAGGGTTAGTGAAATTCATACAACAAACACCACCACAAACAACGTGAACAAGGACAACAACACTCAGAACACTAAGTTAAAAAAAATTACAACACCAACGACAACAATAACAGCGACAACCAAAATACAGACAACAGAAAAAAATGACAACAAATGCAACAACGATATTAACACCACTAACAAGAAAATAAACAACGACAACACCAACAGCAGCAATACAAATTGCACCGAAAACAACAACAACGGTGACACCAAAAACACAATGATAACAGCAACAGTGATAACAGCAACAACACCAACAACACCGTTTGTAGCCATAGCAACAGCAACAGCACCAACAACAAGACCAGTAGCGGCGGTAGCGGCAGCAATAATGGTGCCGCTGAAAAGGGGCCACTTTTTTCGCAGGTGTGGCCCGAAATATAGAGACAGTGCTAGTCACAGAGGGGGAGATGGCAGTCGCAAGAGCCATTGTGTCAAGAAATGACAATAGAGTTTCCCTGAAACTTCCACCTGATTTCTTCAAAGACCAGAAGCTTCGCACGGTGACTTACTGCTCCGTAAGCAAAATGTCACATCGGGTGGAGTGAGGCACGGGGGCTCAGATCAAAAAGGCCTTTGGGTGCGTCTGGGCGCGCAAAACCCACATCACCCGAGGCAAAAAGTTCGCCAAAGTGGACGTACTTTTCGCCACACCCCAAGAGGCGAAGTCTCACTCTTTAGAAACCCTAAAGAGTAAGGAGATAGTCTTGGTTCCCTCCTACTGCGGGCAGAAAATTGTGAGGGTCAAAGTGACTTCGGTCCCGCCTGATGTGCCCATACCTTGGCTGGCCGCGTCTATACTTGTTGGAATCTAGGAGAAGACCACCATACTGGAAATACAGAGAATGGGAAGAGAGAACTGGTCAGAAATAGGCATGCAAATGCTAATACAAAATGCCCAGGAGTGCATCGAGGCCATCCCAGACATCATGGACCTCGAGGAAGGACTCCAACTCCCTATAAGTGTGGAAGGAAGGCGCCCAAAGTGCTATCTCTGTGGGCGGAAGGGTCAACTCAGGGCCTTCTGCCCGCAGAAGACAGCCAAGAAGTGGGCCCCCCCTCCTTCTGGCGCCTGATCCGCTGCTACCAAGAGCAGAGCAGGCAACAGAGGCAGAATACCCTTCCATGTGGAGTAGGAGGGCAACGTCCGTGGCACCCATACCAAGGACACGGACAACTAAAACAGCGGCAGCAGTGGCGGCAACACCAAGAGTCACAGTAGCTACACCGGCGGCAAAATCGCCGGAGCGGGCTCCACTACCACCACCAACAGCAGTGGAGATCATACCCCTCCCAGACGCCACAGAATCCGACATGGAGTATGAGGCGGGAGGGAAGTAGCAAACGGTCTGACACAAAAAACAAAAGAAAACAAAAAAAAACCCTAGCTTCACCCTCCAAAACGAAGGAAAACAAAGAAGCGTAAAGGCTGCAAAGAGCCTTGCAGCAACATCACCACCATCACCACCAAAAGCATCACCACCAACAACAACCACACCACCACAAGCATCACCAAAAACACCAACATAGCAAACACAACAAAACACACACACCCAACAGCAGCAACAAGAAAACAACAACAAAATCAGCCCTCCCCCCAAAAAGTACACAGCCATAAACATGGCAACTAAAGAACTCTTACAACATATAAAGCAGCACACAGGCATCACAGAAAAAAATTACTACATCTCACCAACACCAAGAACTCTCCCGAAAAACATAGACATCATTGAAATCAAAATAGAACATTACAAACTTTTAAAAGAAAAATTCCCCAACGCAGTTGGAGACTTCAGAGGGTCGGTTACCAAGAGGATATACACGGACATCATCTTGGAAACACCCATGACCAGCCAAAGGGACGGTTCTACTGTCCCTTCACCACACGATCAAGGTAAGTGATCCTTTCTCACTTACCCCGGTTTCCATCCAACATAGCCGTACTTAGAATAGGCAGTATAAATGTACGTGGCCTGGGGTCATCTTGGAAGCAGGGTCACCTGCTCAACGACCTCAGGTCACTAAACATAGATGTGGTGGCCATCAGCGAGACCAGAATCTCCGAAGCACAAGCCTTCGCACTGATCTTCGGCAGCTACGGTGTATACGCATCTCCCAGCCGTCCAGGATCAGGGGGAGGAGTTGCCGTGCTTTTTCGGAGAGGCTTGGATCTCGCCATATGGGACATCTTCCTGGACCCAGAAGGAAAGTCGGTGGTGCTGGACGTGACCGGCAGCGAAGGCAATGCTTTCAGACAAGTAGCCGTCTACGCCCCAAGAGGGGCAGGATGGCCAGATTTCTTCAGACGTCTAGAGAACTTTCTTGGAACGTCCCGCTCTTTAGTGTTAGTGGGCGACTGGAACGGTATCTTAGATGCATACTGGGATTATGTGGGGCTAGTACACAGGGCAGGAGGGTGTAAAAGCCTCAACAACCTGCTTAGACGTCTGACAGATATAGACTGGATTATCCGAATGTGCCAATGTGGACATGGGCAAACCGCATCGGGTCATCCAGATCATATTTAGATAGGGTATTCTGTAGGGAAACAGATATGGCTAGTGTCGACTACACGGACCACAAATTTGTGATCTGTGAATTTGACTTAGATAGACTCCATAGGCAAGGGCCCGGATACTGGAAGCTGAATGCGCCTTTTCCGGTGCGCATAGCTTACAGAGACCGGATTAGCGAATTAGTTAAGCGTGCGTTGACGGATGCGATAGTCAACAATAGGTGGTGGTTTACCCTGAAAAGGGCTATTAGAGTAGAATCGATAAGGTTTAGCAAAGGAGTGATAGAGGAAAGTAGAGTAGATGGAGAGTTAGAAAGCTAGAAGAAGCGTTTAGGACAGGCATCGCAACCGACGTGCTTGCGGTGAGATTGGCACTCGACCAATTCTTCAACGCAAAGCACGAAGGCTGCGTTGTCAGAGCTAGAGCGTGTGCTCTAAGACACGAGGGGACGAAAGCCGTTCAATGGGCCCGGTTGGTGGAGGCGCGACATGGCAACAAGTCCACAATTCCGTCTTTGCCTGGTCAAAACGGGAGCAGGTTGCTCGAACCCGAGCTGATGTGTGCGGCTTTTCAACAACACTTTGGTCAATTGTTCGGGAGCGGCGGCGGGCCGGATCGGAGTATGGACTTCAGTGCATACCTCGACGGTGTGCCGCGGCTCTCGACGACTGCAGCGCAGTGCTGCGAAAAGCCGATAACAGCAGGTGAAATACGGGAAGCGATGTCTAACTGCACGATGGGTAAATCGCCAGGTTTGGATGGTAGCCCTACGAACTTTATGCGTATATGCCAGACTTGTTCGGCGACCTCTTGGCAGATGTCTACTGCAACTTGCAGCAGAACAGGAGCATTCCCACTTTTGTGAGCCGGGGAGTGGTGGCGATGCTGAGAGAAAAGGGGGGCGTTATAGACAATGGGGACGTTATAGACAACTTCAGGCCCATAACTCTGCTAAACGCAGAGTTTAAGATTTTGACCAAGGTGTTAGCAAAGAGATTGGCGCTTGTCGTCAGTGATCTGGTGGGAGAGGCGCAGGCATGCGCGATTCCGGACAGATCCATCCACGACACCCTCCATCTCATGCGATACATCATAGAGAGGGTGGTTAAGGAACCTGGAACGGGTGGGGCCCTGATCAACTTGGATCAATCTAAAGCATTTGATATTGTCGACCATCGGTACCTGGCTGCGTCCTTGAAGCGGCCGTTTTTAGGGGCTGGATCGCTGCGATGCACAGTGACATCTGCTAGATTGTGAGGGTCAATGGTCACCTGTCGCAGCCTTTCAGCATCATGTGCTCGGTCCGCCAGAGTTGCCCCCTCTCGTTCCTCTTGTACGTACTGGCCCTCGCGCCGTTACTGCACAAATTGGAAACGATGAGGGTGTTCCCACGCAAACTGGGATGCGGGAGATCCGTGTCAGCTTACCCTGACGACGTCACTGTGGTGGTGTCGAGCACCAAACACGTCCAGATGTTCGGCCCCGTTCTCAATAAACACGAAGCGGTGACAGGAGCAAAACTATACCAGGAAAAGGCACCTGGAGAGACAAGTCCATGCCGTCCGACAGCGTCGTGGGGTGCTTAAATTGTGGACCGGTTAAATTGCTCGGGGTCTGTTTCGGACCGGACCTCCAGATTGAGAAAAACTGGAGCGAGGTGACGAGCAGGGTGGCCTCTCTCACTCAGAAATGGGCCGAGAGGAGGCTGTCTCTAAAAGGTCGGGCGCAGGTGGCGAATGCGTACATAGCGTCCGTCATCTGCTACCGCCTGACCGTCGTACCTTGACCCCGCCCAACTCTGACCAAAATGGAGCGCCTTCTCTTCCGCTTTTTGTGAAAGGGACGTGCTCCTATGGTCAGACGATCCATTAGATGTCAACACCCGTTGCGTGGAGGACTAGGCATGCCGTCGCTGATGATGCGCATACATGCGCTGAGGATGCGACATCTCTGGTGCTTCCATGACGGTGAACAGGTGTGGTCGCCGTTTGCCAGACGCGCTTTTCCTCAGCTCGTCTCCTTGACGGAGCAGCAGTCCTGGATCAGGAAAAGACCGAGGGATAGCGCTTGGAATCTGGAATGTCTCCAAGCGCTCACCGCCCTCTACCAGCTGGGAACTAGCATCGGTGGAACATCCACCTCGGCGTTCTATAGGGGGTTAATGGAGAGAAAGAGCGACGACGTTCTTGGGGAAACCAAATTATGAATGCTTTAAAGATAATAATAACTACTAAACAGGATTATTCAATAATAATTTTGCTTATATTACTCCCACCTCCAATAACATATTAAAATCTGCTTGATAACAAGTTGAGACATTAATCCAGCTTAGAAAGGCCAGACAAGTTTAATCTGCGGAAGATATTGGTAAAAATTATGTTGCTCGTGTTTGCTTATTAGT
Organism: Eledone cirrhosa; assembly: GCA_964016885.1. Classification (NCBI taxonomy): domain Eukaryota; kingdom Metazoa; phylum Mollusca; class Cephalopoda; order Octopoda; family Eledonidae; genus Eledone; species Eledone cirrhosa. Next base: position 45,915,205 of record OZ024747.1, on the reverse strand, counting down.
GAAAATAATCTTGATTGTTAAAAGGTTCACTAAATTAACATTTTTATACACCATATTTTATATATGTGAGGAGGTGGGTGTACACATTACACATATCACAAAGATAAACATGATCCATTTTGTATCAGTAAACCGTGTATCATTTTAATGTTCTATTGTGAGTTGTTTAAAATTTAACATAATGTGGAGTATATTGTCAGCATCGACAAGATGCTAGTTCTAATTCACATTAGAATTCTGTTTTCTTTAATATTAATGTCTTTCAAAGGCACAATCGATTAAATCGTCCGAATATTTAACTGGTACTTACGGTATTGATGCCGGAAGATTGAAATGGAAGATTGATATGTTAAGTTGAGTTCGGTGAGAGTTAAAATCCAAACTTAAAATATTGTGTGTAATTACTACATGGTGTCTTTTCTGATGCCCTCTTCATTCTGCCAATCAATACACTCTCTTTTAAGAAAATGACCAATATCAGAGGAAGAGGAGAATAGTTCCAGCTGGACCTGGTCTAGGCGTCGATAAAATAACCAACAAATCAAGTACTGGCGCTGGTTTAATCAGCGTTGCTTTTCCCATAAATTTGCTAGCCTGAATTAGAAATCAAGAAATATGTTTACGATTATTTTGGTAGGTAGTTTTGAGACTGGTGTCACAATAATTCACTTTCACCACAGCAAACATAAACACCTCCCAGCATAACCATTTACACTTTCAGTATCATAACTACTAATTCTTTCTAATATAGATACAAGGTTAAACAATTATTTTGAGGGATTAGAAGATAAATCGAGCCAATTATTTAACAAGTATTTTATTGAACAAAGAAGAAGAAACATGCAACCTTAGATTCTATAGCACTTTAACTCAGACCATAAAGAAACGGAGCAAATATAATGAAGAATCTTCTGAAAGGCTCTACCAATTTTCATATGCAAAAACTAATAATTATTTCTAATTTAGACACAAGACCAGCAATTCTAGAGGAAGAGGAAGTCGATTAAATTGTCCCCAGTGCTTGAGTGGTACTTTATTTTATCAACACCTGGAAGGATGAATGAGGAATATGACCTTGGCGGGATTTGGAATTAGAATATAAGGAAAGACTTGGAACAAATGCCGCTCTACCGACTTTGACAATCATTTACTTATTCATCATTGTTACTAATACCATCTACATCGTTATTGCATTTAACACCACTACTAGCATCGTCACTATTTATACTTTCAACACTACAACTACCATTACATTCATAACTATTAACAATAGTTATCTGCAATGCAATATCTTCAATGGTCATTCTATCTTTATCAAATAATCCATTCCTAGGCACACTATAACCGAAAAGCCAAAGATGTGATGGTTATAAGTGGGACATTTGTCACAGATCTGTTCCATGAGAGAGGTTATGGAGGTAAAGATTAACAAGAAAATCAAGAAATGAAGGAGCCGTTATCTGGTCACTTAATCTGATGGAAATCTCTCTCAAATAACACCCTGCTCTTTTAAAACACACACATAACGAAAGGCAATT
>OZ024747.1:45903667-45908667 GCA_964016885.1 Eledone cirrhosa | reverse complement strand
CTTCTAGTCCAGCAGTCGCAAGCGGTGGGAGGGACCGTCCTGTCAAAGGTCAGTTAAGCCTGAAATGCATAGACGGTTGTCCCCCTTCTGCTGGACATCACCAGAGGGCGTTAGCCTCCCGGTGTTTGTATAGCTACGGCTTCCTAAAACCGTATTTCTTTGGAGATACGAAATATATATATATATATATATATATATATATATATATATATATATGAGTTTCGGGTTCAATCGGGGGTAACCACAGTAAGTAAAGTACTCAATGCATTAGTAGAGTGTAAATATCTCTCTCACTCACTTCCCCTCTCTCTCTATATATATACGTATATATATGTATAGAGAGAGAGAGGGAGAAGGGGGGGATAGAGGGGAGACAGAGAGTGGGAGAGAGATAGAGAGATAAACGAAAGACACTAAATCTTTTCTTTTGTCTGGGTTTTATCCTTCATTACTACTGACTATTGAAAGTTTTACAATAAGTCTTCCCTTAAATCAATCATACTTTATCAAGATTTGCCTGATACATGTAAATAATATTTGTATTTATACGCTGAGTTTTCTACTATGCTAAACTTGATTATAAATTCAAGGCATAATCTGCAAATATGTCTTCTATCTTAGTACAGAGACGTTATACCAAATATTATTTTGAACAGTTGTTGATAATCTTGACGCGAATATTCTAAGCAGAATTTTTATTATTTGTTTGTGATGTTGTTTTATATGTATTTAGTTGTTCTTTTTTATTTATTTTATTTCCTCGTTTGATCTCCTTCAATTGTTATTTATAATCGTATTTATCAATGCGATTTCTTTGTAACAATCACTCATTAAATCTAACGGAGATTTACCATTTTTAAATATAGTCCAATGGATGTTTATGGCACCTTCTATTTCCTTAAGGAATAGAACAACAAATAATATACAGGCGGCATTCATTTTTTCTTTTTTTATTCATTATTAAATAATTCGTGTATTATAATGCTGCAACGTCTGTTTCAAATCAATTCGGTTGTGAATGTACCTCTCTAGCAACCAAACACATATCTTTCTAAATATCAATATATCAGTGTATTTATCTATACATACGTACTTGCATTAGTACAAACGTATATGTATTTATTTAAACATACATACATACTTGCATACATATATACACACGCGTACGTATATACATACAGGCGTACATACATATATACATACATACCTGCACATACACACACGAACACATACAATTGCCTTGTTGATATATTCTAAATTCCAATGAAAGAGACTTCTTTCTGTTTTAGAAATCGCTTTAGTCACTCTATTGGAGAAAATAACAAAAAGATGATAGAAACAAAACATACATATATGCATACATATATACAACCATACATACATACACACATACATGTATACATACATGCATAAACATACGAATACATATGAAAAAACAAATATATACATATATACGTAAAAATATACATGCATACAAATGTTTTAATGTGTGTAAACTTAAAGTTAACAGCTTCAATGAAGGCTTATGCTTATGCTTATGAAACAATAGTTTTCAAAATTGGGCACATAAGCCACTGGAGATGGGAAAAACGTGGATAGTGTCAACTAGGCGCTACCCAATTTTATCGCTCGTCTGGGGCTTATATGCCTAGATTATCTAATTGTTTTACGTAGTCAAAATCATGCGTTGAAGCTAAAAATATGAAGTTAACATAAATTCCTTCAATGTTTATCGAAATATTTACTTCTGCGTTCACAGATTGATTTTCTTTTTAAAGCTTAAACTTCAATCTGTTATTATATTAAATATTTGCTCTATGGTTCTTATATATTTGATATATATTTATCCTTATCAAGCCCTCTTTGGATTTTAGTCGTCGCATTTATTATTATTGCTATATATATATATATATATATGTGTGTGTGTGTGTGTGTGTGTGTGTGTGTGTGTGTGTGTGTGTGTGTGTGTGTGTGTGTGTGTGTGTGTGTGTGTGTCTGTGTATATATAAATATGTAAATATGTAAATATATATATATATGAATGTTGAAACGAGGGTTGTTGAGAACTATCCGTTTTATAAATGAAATAGATAGGTCGCATATATCATTACGGAGTTTTATAGCTGATAAAACACACTTGAACTCCTTTGCCTCAAATTCAGCCGAATATTTCAATATTTAATACATTTTCTAGTAATATATATATATGTATGAATGTATATTATATATATATGTGTATATTACACACACACACATATATATATATATATGTATATGTATATATAGGTGTGTGTAGGTACAAGTTTCGTTGCTGCTATTTAGTAGTATTAAAGAAATACATATTACGAATTTCCACACTTTGTTATATGAGACAAGGAGAGAAAACATGAAAGAAATTGAATATTGTTTCATTGAAACGAACATGAAATTTAAGTGGGAGCATGAAATAACTTTTTATTATGATCAAAGTAAAACATTAAAAATTTATTAATATACATTTGGCATGTTTTCGTAGTTTTATTGGTATTTTCAAAAAGATCACGTGTGATAATATCAGAATTACAGAGTAAGTTCTATAATATTTAGCTACTTGACACCACTACCCTTATATTCCTCTATCTCTCCGCCTCCCTCTATATGTATATGAACGCACATGCACACATATGCACAAATACACATTCACACACACACACACACACACACACATACATCCCCCCCCCACACATACATACCCCCCCCCCACACACACATATATATATATATACGTGGTCTGTCCCAAAAGTAAAGGTACTGATTTTCCTATGTACGACATGGTAAGGTAGTACCTAATTGATGTATATAATAGTGTTGGTTATAAACTTGGCTGTGCCTACATACTTGTTTCAACATGATCTATTAAATCAGTCGGGCGATATTGATGTTTATATACAGACGTATTTATAACTTCTGTTACGTTTGTGGTGCGGGGAAAATACCGAACAACGATACGCGATCGAATTTTGAATGAAACTCAAGAGCTCTGACCCGAAATATTTAATTCTTTAACACAACCTTATGGAGATGTCACTCTATCGAGACGTAATGTTTTTAGGGGACACAATGCTTTCAATAAGGACTGAGAAAATGTTGAGACGGACTACATTCTCGAAGAAAAATCTCAACAAATGAAAATTTGTGGAAGTGGTTTGAGCGGTGATGCCGACATATCATTGATTAAGTATTACGATGATTGCAGAAGAAATTGTTTGGGATAGAAATACAGTTCAAAGAATGTTAACAGACCATTTGCACCCACAAGCCAAAAAGCACGGCTTATAAATCTATTAATAATAAATACCTACACACGTCTTTTAGGCCAATGTGTATATATAACGCATTCCTTGAATCTAATTTGTTGTTAATGCTTATATATGTTTTTCATCCATTTTCTCACTCCCTTTCACTGACATTCTCTCTCCCTCTCCCCATCCCTCTCTCTCTCTCTCTCTCTCTCTCTATATATATATATATATATATATATATATATATATAGAGAGAGAGAGAGAGAGAGAATGAAAATTTGACAAATCGACCATGTTTATTATTATTATTATATATATATATAATTATTAATACAATAACAGAGAAAGCTTTACGCTAAACTCCGACTGGTAACCATCTCACTCAACAAACATTAGGATATACGTTAGTATAAACCCAATTTAGTGTCTGGGGTGCCAACTATATGTATTTTGTGGAAAGTCAGTTGTATTATTTTATATGAGATATAATTAAAATTAAAATATATCTCTCTTTCCAAACAATTGTTTCATTATAAGTATTCTACAAGTTGGGAGAATATTTCCAGTTTATGTAGAAGCCTAATATATTTTCATATATATATATATATAGTAATATTAATAAAAGTGAAGATATCGTTAAGGGTTGGGTTCGACTCCCATGTACGTCAATACTCATCTTTTTCCATTTTTCTGAGGGTTCTAAGCTCCATTATCAGGCTAATATTTCTTTAGTAAAAGAATACGGTGAAAGCTTCTATTTTTTAATATATATATATATATATATATATATATATATATATATATATATATATATATATATATATATATATATATATATATATATATATATGTATATGCATATATATATACACAGAAACATATATCCTTACATCACATCAAATTTGTCGAGTATCTTGATTATCTTGTCATTCACGCCTATGTTGCCTTCTAATTAAAATAATTTGTCTTTATGTGTCTATTTTCTAATTATATATATACATATATATAACAAAGAGGGTGTGGTAAGATATCACGTGGACCAGTTCGGATCTAGCTGTCGAAACGGCCGGTGCTCAGCCGTCGGGGTCCTGACTCTTTTCATATATATATATATATTTAGGAAAATAGATACAATAAGAATATGAATATATATATATATATTAATATTCTTATCGAATAAGTACAAGAAATACTTTTCTCTTTCCCCGAAGAAGGAATCGTTTCGATATGTCGAATATTTCTTTCCTGATGGCATAACAATTTAAGAAACTTTACAATTCCTCAATAAATATAATTTATGTCACTATTTGCCTCTCCAGTTTCTCTCTTATCCCATATTACACACACACATACACACACACAAACACACACACTTATATATACATATAGCAAAAGAGAATATAAGTTCTGTATGAAAACAATTATTGATAACATTATGTGTCTCTTGATTTAGTATTGTTGAGTTATTCGTCGGTCTTCTTTGGATATTTTATATAACCACAAGACCATTATAACAAATTAGGTCAAATCGTGCAATATTTAAAAAAATGTCAAGAAAAATAAAGAACAAAACACTCTTCTATCTAGACGTTTTCATGAGATTTTCTTTTTCTACCTGAAGTGTATTTAATGTCAAAGTCTGCACTCAGAACCATACATATTGATGAGAAGATAATTTATGGAACATATGTTGAGAGAGGAATTGTCTTAAAGGGGAAT
>OZ024747.1:45896167-45898667 GCA_964016885.1 Eledone cirrhosa | reverse complement strand
TTCCATGTATTTTATTATGAGCATTTCAAAAATAAATATCATCCAGGGACGATATTTGCGTTCTCATCAGATAAAATAGGGAGACATTATATGAAGCTTATGGTGGATTGGCAGTATTGGTAAAGGGTCGGACGCCATGCTTTGACGTATAGAGTTACGGCCCTTGCCATTCTAGGTTCAAATCCCGCCAAGTTTAACTTTGCCTTTCATCCTTACGGGGTCGACAAAATAAAGTACCAATAATGCACTGGGTAATTGCTGGCCTTGTGCCTAACGTAGAAACAATTATATGAAGCTTAAAAAAGACACTTGTGAGCAAGGTAGTGTCTAAACAACATATGATAAATAAATTTATTTATCATATGTTGTTTAGGCACTACCTTGCTCACAAGTGTCTTTTTTAAGCTTCATATAATGTCTCCCTATTTTATGTGATGAGAACGCAAATATCGTCCCTGGATGATATTTATTTTTGAAATGCACATAATAAAATACATGGAACTTTCAAATTAGAATGGAAAAAGACGGGTGATGTGTTGGTGTAAATGGTAGCACAGTGGTCAGGATAACCAAATATATGGGTTCGACTCCCATGTACGTCAATACTCATCTTTTTCCATTTCTCCGAGGGTTCTTAACCCCACTATCAGGCTAAATAATATATATATATATATATATATATATATATATACATCTACGTAACACTTAGGGACTTCTGATAGATTTATCAAATGTTCGAAATGCTACCCGTTTGCAAACATGCCATTCTTATGATTCTTTGTAATCAGTAATATTTTGTTCAATAATTATAATTGCATTTATGGAATATATCGTAACTACAGTTTAATGTTTAAAGAAAAAAGAAAGAAAGATTGAGAAGAACGGAATGTAAAAAAGGAAAATATAGAAAAAAGAGAAAAAGAAGAAAAAAACGGGAAGGGGAAGGAATGTCAAGGACGCTGGTGTCATGTAAATATATATATATACGTTACAAAAGCAAGCTAGTGTAGACATTTTGCATATATTATCGCTCACCTTCAATAATCTGGCACTTTATCTGCGTATTAGTACTCTAAATACGAATTCAATCATCAGGTCAACAATTCGTGGAGAGGGAAGTAGTTGATTACATAGACTCCTGTATTCTACCAAAACCAAATGGATGAAGAGCAAAGTTGACCTCGGTGGAATATGAACTCAGAATGGAAAACGCAGGAACAAACATCGTAATAACATTTTATTAAACCCTCTACAAATTCTGCTTATCCGCTGCACTTTTCACCTTAAATAATTGTTTCTACTTTAGGCACAGGCCAGCAATTACCCAGTGCATTACTGGTACTTTATTTTATCGACCCCGTAAGGATGAAAGGCAAAGTCAACCTCGGCGGGATTTGAACTCAGATCGTAAAGGGACGTAACTATGCTGGAAAGCATGGCGTCCGACCCTCTACCGATACTGCCAATCCACCGCCCTTTTCACCTTAAATAATATTAAGTCAATCAAGTTGAATTGATTTTATAATCAGTGCAACAATAATTTACATTATTATAATTGTGGTGTATATAGATCATCTGTTAAGACAGTCACTCAGAATTACAACACTATGCCTTTGGCTACATATTTCAATTCTAATGGGAACCTTATTGAGGAATATGTGTCGCTGCAAAAGTAAACCTTGAAACATTGATCTAACTTGGGTGATGAATATTTATGAATATTCATGGCGTACTTCTTCAGAATATAATTATAACCACGTATGAATAATGAAAAATAATTCTATTCTTTCATAATACCAAGTCTTACCCTAAGGAAGAACTGTTCCATTAATTGTTCAGATCTAATGCATTCTGATTTTATTTAAAGCTTTCAACTCTGTTGTTGCAACCATTTACAACCACGTGTGCATAGCATTCGTAGTATTATATTTTGGATGCTGTTTCAATATTCCATATCATCATATCCAACTGAAATAGACTACTATTGATTGTTAGATACTGGGTGTTCTTCATCGAACAATTATATCTTGGAATCAAGCCTACAGTAAAGAGAGGCAACAACAGAAAACAAAATTAACAAAAGGAAAGTTAAAAGAAGCAAATATAAAATTTCGACGAAAATCTCCGATAATACTGCATAGAAATTCTTTGTATTCTTTTAATCAATGTCATTGCAAAGATCATCCTGTGTAGACTTTTCAGAGCGAAATACATAGCAATCCTGCTTTAATCAACCACACCATTGATTAGTTGTGGGACATTTTCAGTATTAGACATGTGCTGGCTATTTTTCGCCATTGTGTCCATTACAGCCATCATTTCTTCAAAACATTATTTTATATTTCGTTTTAATGTCATTTATCTTTTTTGTAAGTTTTGTTATTTTTACTTATTTTTTATCTTTTATTGACAGTTAATAATCTTAGGCATAAACCATAACACACAAGTAGCAATAAAGACCATTGATATCTCAAGAGAAAGTTATCTGAGAGCTTTTAAC
>OZ024747.1:45881167-45893667 GCA_964016885.1 Eledone cirrhosa | reverse complement strand
CATATATGTATACTGAAATACTAGTATGTATATGAATACACACACGTATACATATGTAGATGTACCAAGTTTTTTTTCACTGATCACTTTACTGTGAGTGGCCAGCTATTCTGTATGTAAACACACAGACAAACCGGTTTTTAGAGTCATACTGGTTTTTGAGGAAACACCTTTCCTCTATTCTCCAGAAAGCCAGACAAGGAATATTGAACTAGTTTCGTTGTTGTTACAACTCATCCGTTGAACCGGTACTTACTCACACTCTATGCAAGTTGGTCTGCCCACTACTAATTTTCATAGAAAAAGCATATAGCGATATGTGCTTTTACGATTCTCTAGAGAGGCCGGAAGATAGGTAAATATTGCTGATGAGTTGTAACAACAACGAAACTAGTTCAATATTCCTTGTCTGGCTTTCTGGAGAATAGAGGAAAGGTGTTTCCTCAAAAACCAGTATGACTCTAAAAACCGGTTTGTCTGTGTGTTTACATACAGAATAGCTGGCCACTCACAGTAAAGTGATCAGTGAAAAAAAACTTGGTACATCTACATATGTATACGTGTGTGTATTCATATACATACTAGTATTTCAGTATACATATATGGATGTACATCTTTGACTTAATTGTTTGAGCGTCAGTCATACAAAAGTGAGTTACAAACGAAACGAAATTTAATTTCGTTTCGTTATTTGTTTTTATCGTCTCCGTTGAACCGGTACTTACTCACACTCTATGCAAGTTGGTCTGCCCACTACTAATTTTCATAGAAAAAGCATATAGCGATATGTGCTTTTACGATTCTCTAGAGAGGCCGGAAGATAGGTAAATATTGCTGATGAGTTGTAACAACAACGAAACTAGTTCAATATTCCTTGTCTGGCTTTCTGGAGAATAGAGGAAAGGTGTTTCCTCAAAAACCAGTATGACTCTAAAAACCGGTTTGTCTGTGTGTTTACATACAGAATAGCTGGCCACTCACAGTAAAGTGATCAGTGAAAAAAAACTTGGTACATCTACATATGTATACGTGTGTGTATTCATATACATACTAGTATTTCAGTATACATATATGGATGTACATCTTTGACTTAATTGTTTGAGCGTCAGTCATACAAAAGTGAGTTACAAACGAAACGAAATTTAATTTCGTTTCGTTATTTGTTTTTATCGTCTCCGTTGAACCGGTACTTACTCACACTCTATGCAAGTTGGTCTGCCCACTACTAATTTTCATAGAAAAAGCATATAGCGATATGTGCTTTTACGATTCTCTAGAGAGGCCGGAAGATAGGTAAATATTGCTGATGAGTTGTAACAACAACGAAACTAGTTCAATATTCCTTGTCTGGCTTTCTGGAGAATAGAGGAAAGGTGTTTCCTCAAAAACCAGTATGACTCTAAAAACCGGTTTGTCTGTGTGTTTACATACAGAATAGCTGGCCACTCACAGTAAAGTGATCAGTGAAAAAAAACTTGGTACATCTACATATGTATACGTGTGTGTATTCATATACATACTAGTATTTCAGTATACATATATGGATGTACATCTTTGACTTAATTGTTTGAGCGTCAGTCATACAAAAGTGAGTTACAAACGAAACGAAATTTAATTTCGTTTCGTTATTTGTTATTATATATATAATTATATATATATAATTATACGTCGAAGGGTGTTAATAGATTGCAGGAAGATACCCAATAAAAATAACAATGTATTACTAATTTATTTTGCTGAGCTCTTAATCATTAATACGTTTCTTCAGAATGCTTTTGGAAATATAAGAATAACAAGCGTGGATAACAGTTATATGGTGACAGAAGGACAATGGATGCCGTTAGTCTCACTAAATATCACTTTATTGATGTGTAAATACATTCCATACTTCGATTGGTGTCTTCTTATGTAATAACACAGGAGGGATCACCAAGCGTATTCTCTTTACAGGGAGTTTAAGTGACATTGAAAGTTCCCAAAAAGGAATAGATATATTCAAACATGCACACATTCACCTGTATGCCCGTATGAATATATCATCGATAGATCTATACAGACCATGTATCAGTTTTAAAATGCAAAGCAAAACTCGAGTAATATAAGAAGACTAATAAATGAGGGTGGAAGGTAATCTAGTTAATTGAAACACATGTCGGTGGGAATTATGAGATGGGTAAAAGAGATGGATATAAGCTTTAACACAATATTACAAAGTTTTGTTGAATCTTACCTGTATTTTTATACGCTTTCAAATGCTCTGCCTGTATGTTATGAGTGTTAATGAGCCACCCAATTTACATGATAAAAGAGGATTGAGATGGAGTGGAGATAAAAATATATGAGAAAACGATTAAAGGAAACAAAAATGTACTGATGAAAAATGAGGTAGAAATTGTAGATGTCGAGTATACCAGTTGTAAACAAGGAGGTTTCAAGTAATTAGCTGATATGTAATTATAATTTATCTAGAGAGAAAATACTAACGTTGCCATATTGCCTTGTGTACAAAGATTATTCCTTATTTACAAGATTTACAACCAGGCTTAATACGCTCTTCAGTTGCATACACATTTCAATTACTGCCATGTCCAATGAAAACGTCAGGGGTTTACAAATAACACAATCTAGCCTGACTGACGCAACTGGTAATGAACCATATTCTCATCGAGTTGTGTCCCTTGTACCCAGTAATAATACAAATGACCAACCACGTGAGGTAAACATAAACGGAAAAAAGTTTTTTCGAAAGACTGTAACGAAAATCTTTTTCTTTTTGAAAAGCTGTAAACACAGTTGAAACTGGTTAAATTAATTGGTACATTAATACAGAAACTTTCTAAATAACCAAAAGGGCAGTCATTGCAGTTTTCAAACACTATTTCCTTATATAGTAATAACACGTATACATATATATAACATATATACATATATATATATATATATATATATATATATATATATATATATATATATATATATATATATATATATATATATATATATATATATATATATATATATATATATATATATATATATACATATATATAACACAACTTCTGCAGAAAATCTTGCTGTGGGCCAACGTAGAATAGAGCGCATCATGCTCGGCATTACCTTATGTATGGATTCGATAGCAGACTGGTGTAAAGAACATAATTGAGACCATCAAAGACAAACATAAATGAGCAGAGCACGTCGCTCGTTTCAGAGACAACAGATGGAATATTAGAGTGACAAAGTGGACACCATGGCAGTGAAGAAGAATGACAGAGCAACGAATGGTCAGATGGCGCGAGGATTTGACCCGATAACTCGGCCCCAGATGGCTCAATCTGGCCAGAATTAGGAAGCGGTGGAGTTCAACTAGGCAGAGATTCTTCCAACAAGAGTTAGAAGGCACTGGATTTTTTTTTTCATATATACTGGATTTTAGAATAGGTACACCGTGTCCCTGTGTGTTGCATAAAACCAACCCGTCCAACTAATGCCAGCGTGAAAACGTAAAAACGCGCACATCCATACACATATATCCATGTATATACGTATATGAGATAATCCATTATGATCTATTGCTTCCTTTTACCATGGTGCCTCATAGTATCTCATAAGGAATAAAAGACCAAACCATGCAAGAGTTAGGTGTATAGTTCCTTGCATCAACCTTAATATTGTCTGCGTTCAAATCCTGGTACGGATGACAATTTTACGTTTGGTCCTTCTCGGATGAGTAGAAAAATATGTATTCATACCCTTGATAATCAACACTCATAGAAATATTACCCTCATCTTTACACAAATATCTGGCCTTTTGCTTCACTTATAAACAAACAATCAATTTATTATATTAACCGCAAGGAAATAATCCAAATATCCGAAAACATTTTCATAATTTTTTCAATTGTCATTGATATGAAGTGAAATGTGATATCATTATATCTATTATACATAGTTACGTCCCTTTACGATCTGAGTTCAAGTCCCGCCGAGGTTGACTTTGCCTTTCATCCTTACGGGGTCGATAAAATAAAGTACCAGTAAGGCACTGGGTAATTGCTGGCCTTGTGCCTAAAGTAGAAACAATTATATCCATTACTAATTAAATACAAAATTAATTTCTAAATCGTAAATATTATCGCTTTCAATAATTTCCATGACAAAGTTTAACAATACATGTATATATATATATACATATATATATATATGTCCCAAAGCTCTGCTACCATCAACAATATAAACACAGAGCTAGCATATCTAAGAACTGACTAACTGTCTGATGAGGTTATAGCCATCCAATGGCTATCATCGAAATATATATAGCAGTAAATAAAGGATTATGAGTTCATGCAATTGACTTATGTTTCGACACTATATATATATATATATATATATATATATAGTTTTTGTTTTTGCTGATATAAATACATTTAAAGCCCAAAATCTTGTTGAGCAAGATGGTTATCATCTACTTCATTAATTTTCTGGCGCGTCTGTTAGTTGTTTTAGCTTTAATTTTTCCAAATACACACACACACACGCATACATAAATATATATATATATACATATATATATATATACATATATATATATATATATATATATATATATATATATATATATATATATATATATATATATATATATATATTTATACATATATACATACATACATACATACATACATACATATATATATATATATATATATATATATATATATATATATATATATATATATATATATATATATATTTGTGTTTCTATGTGTGTGTATATGTGTGTGTGAGGGTTTAAAAAAACTAAAATATCTATTTATAATATTGCTTTAAAAAATAGAATGAATATTTAAAAAATTCAAAATAAAATTAAAATGTTTCTGTTTCCCATAGGCAGTTATTATTTTAATGCATTTTTATATGCGTCGGTTTTAAAACAATTTGGTTGTAATTATTGAAATAATTTTAGTTCAATTTATTTTGTCACGTTGTTTCTTTGTTTGGTGAGTGTATGTGTTAGTGTTTTTTGGTGGGTATGTTTCTTACCTCCCTTTCTCTCTTACAATGATTCATTAACTTCTAATTGCTGTAAACCACAATTTGGTTCCTGATATTTACATAAATATAGCTAAAAAAAATAATTAAAAGTAAAACAGAAAAATATAAAACTAAATAAAAACAAGCGACTGGGAAGTGGACATAGAAAATATGCAAATAAATATAAATAATTAAATCATATCGTTTCTAATTATTATTATTATTGTTTTAGTGTTGTTTTCAGACTATATACTGTTTCGTTCAATACAGAATGATTTTGGTTTTTTGTGTGACTTTTAGTTATTTTTATTTCAATATTTATTTATTTATATTTATGTTTGCTAAATTTTCATCGGTAATTTGTAATTTGTTCGAGAAAGCCCAAGCAGCACGAAGTGCAAAACAGTTCACCAAGCAGTTATGGCTTCAAGTCTAGTTCTTCACAATAGAATAAATAACTAGCATGACATGCCAAGTTCTAAACAGATTTCAGACGTATTTTTAGTTTATGATAGAATTTTTTAAATCTTTTTTAGTGGACATTACAGCAGCAACTATAGTGCATTACAATAATATATTCTATACAGTAACATTTGTATTAAATAACGGAGTTTTTTTAATCTTTTCACATTACTACATTTTTTCTCTCTTTAGACCACACAACACAGTTAAAGGTAACAGTATAAGCTACATTTTATTGACTGCACCGATATTAGTGCATCACATCGTACTATATTATTATGAGAACAGCAGCTTCAACATCAAAAAGGTATGTGTATGGAAATGGCAACTGAAATAGCATCATCTGACATGATATTAACTGATTGAGGAGAAAAGTTGATAATGTATGATGTCAACATGAATGGACCTGTTATTTTTATCTAAAGACATTTTTTCCAATTCCATCCCACCCGTCTCCTCAATCTATTTTATTTCTCATTCTTTCTTCTGATGAAGGACTAGCGTCCGAAACGTTAAGACCCTCTTCCTGCTATATCAAGCGTTAACCTAATATATACCTTCCATATACTGTACCGATTGTGTTGTTATTTCTGTTTACCTTTTACATACATATATATATATGTATATATTTATATATGTGTATATATATATATATATATATTATGTGTAATGACCATGTAATAATCAGGTGAAACTCCAGAGTAACAAGACTCACTATTAGTCTTAATAAAATGAATATTAAAACTTTACTTCGGTATTGAGTACTTCTTTCTCTCAGCCGTCAACCACACACACACGCACATACATACACACACACGCATATATATATATATATATATATATATATATATATATATATATATATATATATATATATATATATATATATATATAGAGAGAGAGAGAGAGAGAGAGAGAGAGAGTAACAAGTTATCGTTATAGGTAATCCAGTTAGAGGTTGTGAGTACTCTGTACTGTGGATAGTTTTAACGTACAGCTTTGTTTAACTCAACAAGATGTTTCCATAGTTAGGCAGCGAGTTCGTGGTAATTCCTATGCAGGTTATACTTGGAGTAATAATAGTGAAAGAATGAAGAGTAACATGGTTGGCAACAAGGGGCTTTATTTTAGGTATTGACAATTGTTTCATTGATCAGATGAGTCTAGAGGCCGCTGATGGCTCGAAGTTGCGGTACTCGATCTCCAATACATTATTTACCTCTGAGGAGTTGATCAGAGGTAAATAATGTAATGGAGATCGAGTGACGCAACTTCGAGCGATTAGCGGCCTCTAGCTTACCTGATCAATGAAACAATTGTCAATACCTGAATAAAGCCCCTTATTGTACAGCCAGCCGTGTTACACTTCATTCTTTCACTATATATATATATGATATATATATATATATATATATATATATTTCATAAATATTTCTCATAAGATAATATAAATATTCCCTTTTATAATTTAATTATTATTTAAAAAATAATGGTTTCTGATTTAGGCACAAGACCAATGATTGGGGAGGGGAAATTCGACTAAATCGACCCAGTGCGTTACTGTTACTTTATTTATCGACTAAGTAAGGATAAAAGGCAAGGCTAATCTCGGCGTAATTTGAACAACACAAAACGTAAAGGGACGTCACCATATGCCACAAAATATGTTTTCCGACGCTTTTCTGATACTGCCAATCCGTAACCCTTACAATAATAATAATTGTTTCTACTTTTTGGCACAAGGCCAGCAATTATCCCAGCGCATTACTGGTACTTTATTTTATCGACCGCGTAAGGATGAAAGGCAAAGTTAACCTCGGCGGGAATTGAATTCAGAATGGCAAGGGCCGTAACTCTATGCGTCAAAGCATGGCGTCCGACCCTCTACCGATACTGCCAATCCACCGCCAATAATAATAATAATAATAGGACAATTCCATAGAGATGTTAAAGATAGAACAGAGAGAAAGAAGTGGTTATGGATGGCGAAAAGTGATGTAACACTGGGAACAAAAACCTTACTCTGTGCTGCTGAAGAACAAACACTAAGAACTAACTAAATCTTTCATAGAGTAGACCAGACCACACAGGGGAAACTGATAAGTGTAGAATTTGGGACATGAAGAAACTGTATGGCAGATTACCAGTCACTGCACACCATTAGCTCATAAAGAATATAAGAGATGTCATGACAACATAGCAAGAATAGTTCATTTGGGCACTTTGTTGCAAATGTGCACTTGACAGAGCAGAAAAGTGGTACGAACATACTCCTGGATACTGTAGTCATCATTACACTATGTCGATGAAAAGAATTTGATGGTCATTGCTGGAAAAAACATGTATCATAGATTTACTCAATCCGAGTTCACATAAAGTTAAATGTTTTGTTCAAAGATGTTGAAATATTTTAAACTATCATTTGCTTATTTTCGTCTCTCTCCAATCATATGAGTATAAATAAATTTTACTGTTCATTTATTTATTTTGAAATTTTACTTGGATTTTATCTAATATGTGTTTTCTTCTTTGATCTGCCATCGATACGTAACTATCGGAGAAGACCGTTGCGTATATTTCCTTGTAGTTGTATCGAAATCAGATACTCAAAGCTGTCAAGCAAGCTTACTCTAACAAGGTGGAATAGAGAGGGAGATGGTAGACCGCTAGATAAAGGCCTTTCACTATTTATTACTATGTTGAGTGCCAGTCTATGTATGCATTTTTTTTATATTTATTTATCTGTTCATCTCTCTCTCTCTCTCTCTCTCTATATATATATATATATATATATATATATATCGGGGTTGCGTATGGATGCATGTATATAAATAATGTAAGTATATACTTGTGTGTGTTTGTATGTGTGTGAGTGTATGTGTGAGTGTGTGTATAGTGAGTAACATTAGTTAGATATCAATGGGACAGAATAATCATTTATTGCCAAACATTCTAGAAATCTCTCTTGTGAATAATTTTATTTCCCTATAGAAACAGATTTACAAGGAATGTCTGGATATTACACGATTCTTACATGTTTTTTTTTTAAATGAAAACAGAGATGTGAGCTATTTTGCAGAATATGTTTTTTATCACTTATTTACAGAAGCAATTTATCATCATTACACTTCTTATTCTATACCAAGATGAGTCGGGTGAATGACGATTCTGCAGCTCTAATACTACTTTCTATCCTTGATTTTATGCATGTTATTTGGTACAGATCTTAGGGATATATATATATATAATAAAATACGTAGTGATGGTATATATATATATATATATATATATATATATATATATATATAATAAAATACGTATATATAATAAAATACATACAGACGAAGAAAAGGATTGGTGTAGTAATAAATATATTGAATAGAGATGCATTTGTCAGACAATTAAATCTCTCCTTTTGTGCTAATATCAATATTACATTTGTACTAGTGACAAACTTCTAAACAGGCATACACATATACAGATGCACTCATACAAACACATATGTATTTGTATTTCCGCACTATGGAAACAGTTATTTTGGATGGGTGGGTTTGGGTTGTGATGGGAGTGGGGAAGATAGAGGTGACTGTGTTTGGTAAGTGTAGTGACCATAGTGATTATATTTTGTGCATTTGAATGAAATACCCAACCGTTGTTTGATGTGCAACTGAATGTTGTATATGGCTTAGTGAAAGTAGAAAGAGCAGCGACTATAACTTTATTTATGCAGAGTGCCTGAGTCTGATAAAAGAAAAGAGAGGAAGAATTTGTTGTCTTCAGTCTGGAGACGTTAACCAATGATTTCAACAACATGGAAGTCGTTGAATGTCCCCAACAGTTATGTCTTAACCTAGTCAATGGATCACGTCGGCTATACATTTAACAAATCAGCTTGAAATATATATTCCCTCTATTCGTGTTATCTGCTCTATACTGTACAATGCCTTGGACCATCCTTAGATGGTTTCAGTAGTATATCAGGTTTATATAAGTAGAGGTTGATTCTACCTCGGTAAACCATTATCCGTTTCCAGACAAACGAGTGCTTTTAGTGCTCTTCCACTGCCTTTTTCGAAGAGCAACATAGCCGATTCTGATTGAGATGAAGACGGAGAGAAAGATAAAGAGGGAAGTATTAATTCTAGTAATGCACTGATATTTCTAAATTAACTCCGTAAGTATAGAATATGAAATTAACCTTGGCAGGTTTATAACTCTGTGAGGAGAGAATTGGAGCAAATATCGCAAGGCAATCTTTCTAACGTTCTAACCAATTTCCTAAACGGATCCTCTGTATTATTGTTTGACCTGCTACAGATAGTAGCCGAATCTCTTGCAAATAATGTCTTTTAGAAATTTTACTTTAATTAATGTAGTCTTGCATTACATGAATAAAAACAAAAGAAAAATGGTTATGGCTGGAGTATAAATCTTCTCTCCCCAATTCAACATACGATTATATAATATTAATAAAAACATGATCTACGTTCTGAACTAATACAGGAGCGTCTATTTAGTGATTTGATCTACTAGAAATAGCTGTCAAAACTCCCTCGAATCACTCCCATGTTACATAAAGGACGCACACTAGATAATGTAGCTACACGAAAAACTAATATTTTCATATTTAGAAAGCTTTTCCACAATGTCTGCTTCTTCATGTTCATCTTCACCGCCGTCTTGATAATCACTACAACCACCGCAGCCTTCATAACGTTAAGACCAATACTATTAATTTACTTGTTATCAGCATTATCACAACCCTCACCATCACTATGACCACCACTATCAGAATATGCACCATCAATCTCTCTTTCAGCTCCACACTTCCATCTCTCTCTCTCTCTCTCTCTCTCTCTCTCTCTCTCTCTCTCTCTCTCTCTCTCTCTCTCTCTCTCCCTCTCCCTCTCTCTCTCTCTCTCTCTCTCTCACCCTATATATATATATATATATATATATATATATATATATATATATATATATATATATATATATATATATATATATATATATATATATATATATATATATATATATATATATATATATATATATCCGTTTAAATTTGGTGGTTTACCACTGTGTAGAATTGGTCATTCCGCAATGTTAATCATGACGTAATATCAGAAAGGCAATCGACGTAATGCAACACATCCAGCTTTCATGTTGAATCATGTTGGTGGTGCGGAAATGGAGTAAATACATTATAAAGTGAAATGACAGGAGGTCAAGTATGTTGAATTTCCCTAATTATTTATTCCTGCAAACACTATGCACATTTCAGTGGCCAGGTTGCGTAAGAACCCGGTGATATTTTCAGGTGTAAATTGTGTAGTAGATGTATACCAATGGAATGATGTTAAACTTTAAGGGAAAAAAAACAAAAAAAGAAACAGAGAAGTAAAAAAGTGTTTGACCCAGAGACGAACGAAGTAGCATGTCGTTAAATGCCTTGCCGTCTCTGAGTGAATTTTCTTTAACAGATCTTTCTTGTCACTTTGCTAAATGGGTAGGGCGACATATAGCCCACTGAGCGAATCCATACTATCTCTCAATTCTAACAACATTCGCACAGCAGGACAGAGAAGGAGGAGGGGTGAAGAATATCGTGTTACAGATAATTGTTTCTACTTTAGGCACAAGGCCAGCAATTATCCAGTGCATTACTGGTACTTTATTTTATCGAACACGTAAGGATGAAAGGCAAAGTTAACCTCGGTGGGATTTGAACTCAGAATGGCAAGGGCCGTAACTAGGCGTCAAAGCATGGCGTCCGACCCTCTACCGATACTGCCAATCCCCCTTCTCTCTCCTTTACTTCCTGCTTTCATTCACCCCCGCTGCTGGTCACACACTCTCGGCTGACCTCTTCCTCACACTTTCATTCACTCAATCTCTGCTACTCCCCTCTCTCACTTCCTCCCATCTGACCTGTGTGAAATTCTTTTCTCTCTCACTTTTCGCGTGGCTCGGACGTGTCTGCTTCTTCTCGTCATTTGATTTGTCGGACTTAAGCCCACGAGATTCATTGACATGTCTCTCTTTTCCTCTCTTTACGTTGCATTACTACCATGTTGTTTGCTCACTTTCCCCTTCCAATTCGCTCTGTGCCGATAACTTTATTTAGTTATCGCTCGCACTGATTTTAGATATCTAGTCTTTAATGCGAAGAAATACCAATGATAATCAGCAGACTACTGATAATGGACATTCCTGTTTCTCGGTCTATTTTCAAATATATATATATATATATAATAAATAGTTATAGCAGAATGACTCCGTCATTCTTGGTCTTGTGTTGGCATGTAAACAGAACTGCAGACACTACTGACAGGGCTTTAAAGAGGCTGTTTGCGTAATTGCAAACGAATCAAATATTATTATTAATATTTGAAAAACTCAGATTACATTTATTGTATTCAGCCATGTAGAGCGATTAACTATTTGTTAATTATTTGAATATGGCAAAGCCGGCCATTAATCGCTCGATTACATGAAGCTGACTGGCCTATCTGTTGATACGCAAATCTGGCTGATGAGTGGATCTGCTAATATACAGATCTGACTGATCAGCCAGTCTGCTAATATGCAAATCAGGCCGATCAGTCACTGTATATTTCAGAAAATATCAAATATTTTCACTAGTTCCGACAGTTGGCAGGTAAGTAGTATACTGTACTGATGAAAGTTATTCACCCAGAAACATTAGTGTCTGCAGTTCTGTTTACATGCCAACATAAGAGCAAGAATGACGGGTCAATCTACTGACATGGCTTACAAGAGGCTGTTTGCATAATTGCAAACGAATCGAATATTATTATTAATATTCGAAAAACTCAGATTACACACACACACTTATATATATATATATATATATATATATATATATATATATATATATGTATATATATATATATATATACATATAAGTGTATATATATATATACATGTATATATATACATATATATATATATATACATATAAGTGTATATATATATATACA
>OZ024747.1:45786167-45876167 GCA_964016885.1 Eledone cirrhosa | reverse complement strand
TTACTTGGGTAGTCTATAGTAACTCTAATGCTCTGGTGGGTGGAGTTTGCTATTTGCTGGATGCTTTCCATTGTGTTTTTCTCTAGTTCCTGACTGTTCTCTAGTGGGGGTGTCTTGACTACGATGTTTATATCATCAACGTAGCGGGAGTACATTATCAGGGTTACGGGGTCTTCTAATTGTTCTTTAAGTTTAAGTTTAAGTCTACTGTCCCACCATACCATGAATAAGTTAGCTATGTCGCCTGCAATGCTAACACCAATGGCTGCTCCTTCCTCTTGGGCATATGTTTTTCCATTAAATTTGAACATATGTTCCTTAAGGGTTAGTTTTATGCTGGCCCCTACCGCATGTGCAATCATTTTCTTCAGTTCATCGTGGTTTTCGGGTGTCCGTATGGCTCTGGTCCACCCGTTCCATCTATCTGTGTGGGTTTTCTTGGACATTGAGGTAATGGTAGGTGGTCTGCCTCTTGCTGGTCTTGTAGGGCACAGGTTGCTAAGGTCATATGTGTCTAGGTAACTATTACTATAGGAACCAACCAACCAACCAGAAATTTATAAATTTATAAATTTATAAATATATAATTAATTGAAGTGAAAGCAACTGGTGCCTGTGTTTCTTATTGGCAACATGACCCTCCCAAAGTATAACAATATCGGTTTCAACACACGATTTCAGATAAAGAATCTTGCTAAACAAATTCAGAAACGAAATATATATATATATATAGAAAGGATGAATATAAAATGAAAGTGCTTTTTTTAAAAAAGGAATTTATTAGGTATTGACATATGTTTCTGTAACAGACTGAATACCTATGTATCGCTGCTTGCGTAATCTGTAATATATATATATATATATATATATATATATATATATATATATATATATATATATATATATATATATACATATATAGATATATTGTTTTTGCCGAGAATAAGTAAATGACATAGTCAGATGGATTGGGAGAGGTGGTCCAACACCATGGCCTCCACGCTTGCCAGACATTACTTTGCGTGACTTGTTTTCATGGGGTACGTTAAGAACAACGTGTACCGGACACCGGTTCGCAATCTTGAAACTCTAAAAGCAAGAATAACTAAAGCAATAGCATATCGCTTAGATGTGTTCCGAGTGACGAGTGGAGCCCATGTTGAAGTTCACAGAAGTTCATGTGAGCCTGAAAAGAACTTCCTGACATATGCTATAAGTGTGCCAAAAACTGTTTTTCTATCTTATTTATATTTTGCTTAATAAAGATTTATAATCAGGGAAATACTTTATGTTCACCCTTATTATGAATAAGTTCTGAACACAGTCGCTTGCTATCAAACATTTTAAATTTTACTCTAGTATAAGTCATAGAGACACTGTATATGCTAGTGTTGCTTATCTTCGGGGCAAGACTATGTATGATAGCCGAGGTTATATCAAACATGATATTTTGTCAAGGGAGGTAATAATAATATAACAATGAATTTGGTGTTTTTTGTTATTCGTATGGAGTAAAGCATGTGTCAGTAAGATTATATTTTGAATGTAATTATATTTATTAAAGTATTGTGTGTATGTGTGTGCTTGTATTTTTCCGTGCATAATTTTATAGATTATTGTAGTGAAAACATGTTTATATTAAGTTGTAGACTGTTCATAAATATATGTTGTATATTTGTGTACTTTTGTTTGCGAGTCTGTATTTATATAGCTTATTGTAATTAACCGTATTTGGGTACAGTGTGGTGTTTGTATAAGCCTGAGACCAATTTAGTAGATTAAGGTGGGTGTATGATAATTGTGTTTTGTGTGTCTGTGTCTTTATACAAATAAATATATATATGTTTGTATGTATGTTCTTCTGGTTTTATAATTTCACAAATGTTTACCAATAGAGAGAGAGAGTCGGTTTCTAACATAGACACAAGACTCTCTCATTGGAATTTACACAACATCAACTAGGTAGATATGTATGTATGCATGCATGTGTAGATATAGATGTTATTGTATGTGTGGATGTGGATGTTTTGAGTTGTGTGTGTGCATGTGTATACGCTTTGTATCTGTACATGTGTATTTGCAATTATTAGATGCAAAATTGTTGGAATGTTTTACATATTTTTACTGTTCCATTAATGGATTGTACTTGTAATTTCCTAACTAGTTGTGTTCTTTCTGCTTCTGTGAAGCCTAGCTTCTCAAGATTTGTATTGAGGCAGTTACTAACATACCCCAGTGCCCCAATAATCAGGCATAAATCTGAAGGTGTAATCAGGGTGGAGTATGTATGTATGTATGTATGTATGTGAATGTCAGTGAATGTTTTGGTTGCCGACTCTGTGCAAGACATTTTAGATCATTGGCTGGACTAAAAAGCCACATTCGATCGCAGCGCTGTTAATTGCTATCGTGTGTGTGTATAGATATGTTTATGTGTTTGCGTGTGTGTGTATATATATATATCCATGTATATTATTATTGTTGTTGTTGTCGTTATTATTATTGTTGTTATTATTATTATTATTATTATTATTATTGTTATTAATTTTTTTTTTTTTCTCGTGCAATGGCCATACTCGCTAACGAGGGGGCAGCCATCATCATGTATGTATGTACGCACGTATATGTATGAATGTATGTGTGTGTCTCTGTTCTAAAATTATATCCAATTGCTTATCAGTCGTTCAAATCTACTATTGTATTCAGCTGGATTTGAACTCGATATCGGGAGGACAGTTGGTCAAATTGACAACTCTGTATGTGACAAACTGACAAACCTTGTGTAGGTTATGGCATTTTGATGAACTTCAAAGGTGTTTAACTTTGTTTACGGATCAATATCATCAATAATATTGATTTATCTTTGTTATGTATGCTCACGGATAGTTAAAATGTTCGCTCAACATCTACAAGGTTCAATTACTGTACTCAACACTTTTGCTAAGTGCTGTCAATCATAGCGTCGACTTGACCATTATCTTGAGAGGGAAATTGGGTAAACGCCAAGTGTGAAGCGGTACATTTGGACAAAAGCACCTCACAGTATATATGTTCGACTTCTTTATCTCCGTTTAAAATAATGTCCACTTTGCATTTCGTATATTACGAGAACGATGAAATAGGTACCACACAAAGTACTAGAGTTAGTATAGCTGACTAATTTCCCTTTCTTACGTTTGACTGGATCGAGCTGAGAACTATATTCAAACTTTATACTTGTTGTGTTCATTCCATCATCACATATGATAGATTAAAGACCCATGGCATTCCATTTGTAACCGTCAATTTCTCAGCTCTGATCTAGCAGTGCTGTTGTCAGAAACATTCCACTCGTGAACATTTATTTTTATTATTGTTGTTCCTTTTCATACGATATTTAAGATGATGTTGTTCAATGTGTTATTCTTTTGATTTTTAACAAAATAAGATAACATTTTAGTGGTATTTGGCTATTATTTCTAGCATATCATCCAACCACGTAGAAGCGTTGGTTGTTTTTTTTTCTCTTAGGTATTTTTCTCACCGATCTTAACAAATTTACATGCAGATACGAGCCAGCAGATGAAACTCTACGTGGTTGATTGGCCTGCTAGAAAGAGCAGTCAAATATTTCTAAGATCATACTGTAACGTATAGAAAAGGAAAATATTTATTAGATAAATGTTTCTAGATACCATACTTGATATAAAGGTAGGGGGTACACGTCTTGAATGCTTTTGATCATGGGTTTGTTCATTCAACATTACATTTTTGTTTTTTAAAAAGCAACCTGAGTGATAAAAATATAATATTTGCTTATTTCAAGATTTTATACAAAAACAAACTGTAAAACGGTGAGGTTAGAACCATTATTGGACTCAACTGTAAAACACATAAAACCGCATATGCATCAATTTTGGCAAACTTACAAAAGAATTTTAATCAATTGTGCTTTTGAATATTTTCTTAGCTTTAATTAGTCATTCAGATTTTTTGTTTTCATCTTTTTGTGAAGAACTCATAAAACGGGTAAATTTCAAAGTGAATGTACCAAGGATTATTATGTTTAAAATAGTGTATTCACAATTATGACCTGTAAAGTTTCACCTGCAATTATGATTCATAAAATGTATCGGTGATTTTAACTTAAAAAAAGTTTACGGGTAATTATAAGTCATAAAAAATGTATACATTATCATTACAGAAAAAAGGAGATGAAAATAAACTTACTTTTAAATTCCATCTGTTGTCTCTGTTAGAAACCATTTTTACATTGTTTGTTATAGCTTGTGCTTTTTATTTTTTATTTTTTATTTTTTGCCAATACGCTGCCAAATGCCACAAAGATCAGCAAAAAATCTAATTTACTTGCAAATTAAAGAGATGTATTGTGTCATAGATAAAAGTCTGAAAGAGTTTGTTAGCTCACAACTCTAACTTAATCCTTTGTTAACGACTTTAAGTTAAATAATATATAACTTACCATGTTACTACATTGATGTATGGAGCGTCAAATGAAATGTGTAATTTTCTCACATCTGAAACAGTTCGATAATAATCAAATGCAAAGATCAAAGTGTTAAACCCAAGTCAATGTTATAAATAATCTACTAATGTACTGCTCAGTTAACTGGGTGCTTAGAAAACCATTAAAGCAAAACAAGCCTTTGGTATTTCAGTACTGTATCATAAAAATGACTTAAATTTCCTTAAACAGTGTTGCTCAGCGAGAAAGTTATATACTGTCACGATATGTCTCATTGAACTCAACTAGGAAATTATTGCAGAAACCATTTTATACACTGTTTCATTAAGTTAGTATTAGGTGGATTGGCAAAACTGTTTGAGTGTGGAGCAAAATGTCTTGTGGTTTCTGCTCCAATTCTGTAAGTTTTGTGTATAAATCTCGCCGAGATCAATTTTGCCTTTCATCCTCTCGAAGTGATCATGGTAACAATCTAGTCAAGTTATGGAGTTGATATAATCGACTATACCCTCCTCCTACAATTGAGACCGAGTATTTGTGTTATATATTATAGGGCAGTGTATTGACAGGATTGCTAAAGTGTCAGTCAAACTTCTCATCGCATTTGTTCCGGCACCTTACGTCCTAAACCCAAATTCCACCAAGGTTAAATTTGCCATTCATGCTTCCAAGCCCGATAAAATAATATACAAGTCAAGTATGGATTCGGTTTAATCTGCTAACCCATTCCGCTAAATATTTCAATTTGGAAAACATTATTATTGCCATTCTGAGTTCAAATCCCACCGAGGTTAACTTTGCCTTTCACCCTTACGGGGTCGATAAAATAAAGTACCAGTAATACACTGGGATAATTGCTGGCCTTGTGCCAAAAGTAGAAACAATTATTATTATTTCTACATGTGGGAGAGTGGTGGATTGGCAGTATCGTTGGAGCGTCGGACAACATGCTTTGCGGCATATAGTTACGATTATTTACGTCCTGAGTTCAAATTCCGCCGAAGTTAGCTTTACCTTTCATCCTTAAAAGGTCGATAAAATAAAGTACTGGGGTCGATTTAATCAGCTTTTCACTCCCTCAGAATGGTTGGCCTTGTGTCGAAATCAGAAATCTTTATTTCTACTCGTGGAAGGGCGATAAATTGGCAGTAGGGCGTTGAACAAGAGTTATGGCTCTTTAGGTTCTAAGTTCAAATCCTGCCGAGGTTAGGTTTGCTTTTCATCCTTATGGGATCGATGGCGTAAAGTATCACTAACATACTCGAGTCGATTTAATCGACTTTTCCCTTCCCCAAAATTGTTGGTCTTATGCCTAGATCAGAAACCATTATTCTACTTGTGAGTAGTGGATTGGCAGAATCGTTAGAGTGTGGGACAAATTGCTTTGCAGTATTTTGTTGCAGATCTTTTCCTTCTGTGTTCAACCCCGCCGGAGTCAGATTTGACTTTCATCATTCTGGTTTCGAGGAAATTTTACCAGTTAAATATTGGACTCGTTGTCATCAACATTCTCCATCACCACACATTGTTAGCATTGTGTCTAAATTAGAAATCATTATTTCTATTGGCAGTATCGGTAGAGGATCGGACGCCATGCTTTCCAGCATAGTTACGTCCCTTTATGATCTGAGTTCAAATCCCGCCAAGGTTGACTTTGCCTTTCATCCTTACGGGGTCGATAAAATAAAGTACCAGTAATGCACTGGGTAATTGCTGGCCTTGTGCCTAAAGTAGAAACAATTATTTCTACTTGTGCATACATTAGCTAGATTTAGAACACTTCTATTGTATATTGAAAAAAAATGTGGAATACAATATGGGTAACGATCTCGTACCTGTGTGAATAAAATCTTTGATATTTAACAAACCATAGAATTATAAACTAATAGCTTTATTTTCTGTATTTTTTAGTTTCTTCTATTTAAATTTAATTTCATTCCAAGATGTTTAATACAAATTCAAGACACTTTTAAATCTTTTTTTGGTTGGTCCATTCTAATAATTTTCGCGGAGAAGAAAACAAGATATGAACTATTGTCTGTTCTATCATATTAGAATAACTTAAGAACACCAACATTTAAATTTATGAAGCCATATTATTTCATAGTATTTCTTAATAATGAAGATTAAAAAAATCACAAGGTTTAAATCGTAAATGCATTTCTGTATTGTTGGACTTCCTTTCGTATCATTTTTTTTTCATTTTGTATTTTTTGTATCATTTTTTTTCATTTTGTATTTTTTTTCATTTTGTATTTTTTTTTCATTTTGTAAGATGCGTCTAATTTTTATTAGTTTTATTTTTCGGAGAGAGATAAGATAGAAAAGAAGATCAGAAAACCAATAAACAAAGAGAAGACAATATGTGACATTCAGACAAAGACTCAATGAAATATATGGATGCAAGTGAAACAGAAAAGCGAAGGCTTATATGAAAGTGTATATCTTCTAAACATCTCGTACATGAACTTGTCCTTCATAAATTTATGAATGTAGTCTTAACTATTCTAGAAATATTGAGATTCTATTTTCATTTATTTGATCAGGAGAATGAATGTTTACAGATACTCATGTCTCTCTCTTTTCTATTTTCTTCTTAATCACCTTGCATTTTCTTTCGAGTTCAAACCTTTGGTGATCCTATTGATTCCTTAGTGTCTTGGTGAGGGTCTACAGAAGTAGTTTCCTATCAGCTTCATTCATTTCAACTCTGTGTAGTAGCCTAACATACGTTTATCTTCTACCATTGCTTAGAATGCATGCTATTCCTTTTAAGATACGTTTGTTAGAGTTCGATAAACCGAGACATAAGTAAAGAAATCATAGGCTACATGCCACCATTTAGAAACAGGAACCATTGAATTCCTTATGTTTGTTTGTGTTGTGTATGACATTTTGTGCTGTTTCATCACATTGAACATAAAAGGCTTTGAAAAGATAACTCAGGTAACTTCCAGTACTTAGGTGTTAGTGGATTAAATCATCACCAATGACCAATTTTGCCCTTCGGACTGATTAGGCTGCATGTCTATAGCTTTGATGGATAATGAGTCCTATTCGTTATGTACAGCGTTTGCTGCACGCAAAAAAATCTATGTTGAGTGGGTGGATGCTGAGGGTATACAACTTTCCTGGGATAATCAGAAAATCAATCTATTATAGACAAAATAATCATCAAAGGGCACGCAGTGGATTTGAACTCATGACGTTTAAGATATAGATATTCAACAAATAGATATTCGATTATTTTTCTTTGGCTAGTAGACAAAAAGAGACAATTAGACAACATAGTGAATTAAACCCTTGCGATAAATGACTGCGTACATAAGTCAACAGTGTGTGAATAGAAGTGGAGATATGCAGTAGAATGCACGTCGTCGTCTCCATTCCAGTAGAGGAAAACTGACATTAATATAGTAAAGGTGGCGATGGGGATAGCGGTAGTTCAGTCAGCTGTGAAATCATCTATAAATAATGTCTCTTTCTAGATAAAACTGATGCATATGCTCTTAATTAGTAAAGAGAGAGCATGCATGTGTGATTGTATGTGGGCAAGATACAGAGTTGGGGGAGGAGAGAGAAAGAAAATGAAATACTGAGTTAAAGAGAAACTAGTATATCTTATTCCTATAGATGTGATTGGTATGATATCATGGTGCTGTTCAAATATACATGTTCTCCGTAATTATAAACTGCTCAATGCCATTCAAGGTAAATTAGTAACAGACTTCCAACTAATTATTTATGTGTCTTACTGAACCATGATTCGACTATTTCTAACGTTTATGTCTATAAACTGTCAGCATGTAATTAATTTCCATAGAAAATAAATGGAATTCATGTTAGAAAACTAATTAAGATAGATTTTATAAGATTGTTGTTGCTATTTTTATATTTTAAAACAGATATTAAAGACTACCACCTTGAAGTGACCTCAAAATGTTGTTATTTTTAATTTATTGCCCAAGATGCCTCTGATTGTTTTTCTTTGTCAGCTACAAGATTTTATGAATGTCTGTGAACTTTCTTGTCACCATTTGTGAGGAAAAGGAAATATTTGTAATTTTAGAACATATTTTCACCGTGTTTTGTTTATTTGTTATATTACATTCATAAAATCTTATTTCAAATTTCAAGCAATGGAAACAAAAGTTTATTGAAAACGATAAGAAAGAGGGAACGTTTTTTCAAATAGTTTGATATTGATTTCAAATAGTTTGAATTTGAATAAGCACCAAACACAAATTGGGTATATAGAGTTGATCATTTAAACATCAATATAATAAACTGTTGTATATTTTATTTACAATGTAAATATGAAAGGTAAAAGGTCATTTCTGGTTCATAAGAATTGGGTTCACCATATCTAGAAATGAATCTAGATCACATAATATTATTGATCTACTATTTCTATTTAGTATCACTCTACAAGTTAGGAAATGTTGGAGGAAGAGTATCTTCGATCATGTGGACAGATTGTTAAAACACTTAATGAGCATGTAAATATGAAAGGTAAAAGGTCATCTCTGGTTCATAAGAATTGGGTTCACCATATCTAGAAATGAATCTAGATCACATAATATTATTGATCTATTTCTATTTAGTATCACTCTACAAGTTAGGAAATGTTGGAGGAAGAGTATCTTCGATCATGTGGACAGATTGTTAAAACACTTAATGAGCAATTTCACATGGGTCTTGCATTTCACCTTCAGATTGGACCTTTTACTAAGCCTTGCATGGGCCGCCTCGAATCAATGTATTATGTTTCTTTCTGTGGTATATATTTTATTAGATTACGGTACTGAAGGATGTTAAAGAAGTGAGGAGGCTACTCTTAGACTGAATTCAACATGAATTTTTCGGACGTCTTTTTATTGTTAATGGATAATGAAAGTTACAACACACACACACACACACACACACACACACACACACGCACGCACGCACGCACGCACGCACGCACGCACGCACGCACGCACGCACGCACGCACGCACGCACACACACACACACACACACAGTGTCAAAATTGTAACAACTAGAAAATAATAGTTCGAGTAATACGGGTTTCTACCTCGTGATCAATTATCTGATGAAATACTTGATAGGGGTGGAAGTTAATCTAAGACTGTGACCTGTTTATGCCTTTCTTAATAGTTTGAAGGGCATAAGTAAATTCGCTTCATTTCAAAAGGAAAGGAGGCATGTGGATTTTGGTTAATACACATTGCTGTTACTCTTGTTTTGTTTATAACCAGGTCATCCTTGATTAAAGAACCCTTTAATAAACATATGACAGCCATAACCATCCCGCTTCTATCTTATACGTATCTACGACTATATTACCCAATGAGCCTACCACATCTTTACAAGAGAGTAGAAGTTAATTCTAAGAAGATTTGCTTTGTTTCCAGTATGTCGAGATACAACAGAACCTTCTCATGCTCACTTAACCTGCTAGTAATAGCAGACAAATCATCGTTAAATTACACGATATTATCTTTAAAAATGCACGTCATATTCAATAATATAGTCTTAAATACATTCTTTAGAAACAAAATGAAAATAGATTTATAGCATGAGGCCTTTACCCATACTCACTCGGGTCTGATAGATCGTCTGTGAGCAGGGGCTAAGTAACAAAAATATATATTAAGGGTCAGGAACATACAGATATGGGAGAAGGTTAAAAGTTTTATATTATGGATTTACATTTCTTGTTACCGGCATGATTACAATGAATTGAGGGAGTTAGCAACAGCCAGGAAACAAAAATTGACGCTTAGACTTTCAACGCGTGAACGGATCTCTATGTGCAAAGAACAGTAGATAAATCTCCCTCAAATAACAACACATCATCCTATACACTGGAGTCAGACTCTACACAATATAGTCCTAGATATGCCTGAAAAAATGAGATAGCCACGGCTGGAGCCCTTTTTATCAAAGATCTGGTTTTCGATCCGGATTGACAGGTGCTAAACAACTTCAAATGTCTCTTGCAGACTTGTCAAACAAATAATAAACACTTGGCTATATAAATTTATAGGAGAAACTATTGATTTTCTATGATGTCCCTGACCTTGTGAACAATAACGGTGTTTGTGAAATTACTTTTTTCTTGACATAAACCAAAGGCTGCTGGTGAACTAAGAAATTTATCTCTCACTTAAACTCAGTTGTGATAGTTCACTCACCAACACTAACATATTAGCTTTAGTATAAAAATAACCATATTAAAAACAGTTATTCCAGTAACTAATTGATTTAATTATACAACGTCTCCTCTTATTTCTCGCTCCCCATAAATAAGAATTCTACAAACAAAATCAAAGAGAAATGTTAATAAAATCAATGACAAAAGATAACAGTGTTTAAAATTTTTATTTAAATATCTGAACAAAACTATTTGCTGCACTCAAAACATAAATTCACTGTCTATCGAATGAAATTAATGTGTGTTGTTGGATAAACCATAGATTTCTTTAATGAATATCAATGAAGCTAGGCTTCTTTTTATAGCAAGTGTTCATGCAAAATTGCATGGAAATAATGGCCTCTTATGCATAGCGTTTGTTCGTCACGAATCAATATTTTTCAGAACATTGTGTAAATAGATCAGATTTCCATGTCATTAGAACAATGTTGAGATAAAGAAAGAGATTTTTCCTAAGCTTTCCTCACCACACCCAATCCTCTACCTTCGCATACCCGATGCATAAACTGACACGTGGGAATGCAGGCAACGCTGTTTTCATCGCAGCAATCTGAAATATTACACACTTATCGCAACTGATGCCTACTCCAACGATTTGTTTAATTCCCTCGTGATATTTATTGATCGTTAATGCCACGCACGGGAATGCTTTTATGCAGCAGTGAGTAAAGCAAATCAGCTGACTAGCAAAATCTTTTCATTGGTCATACTGCCAGCTGATCAGCTGACTAGTTCATAGGAATTATTTCAATTTGGATGGTAGATATCATGTGCATGTAAGCGTATATATATATATATATATATATATATGTGTGTGTGTGTGTGTGTATGTATAAAATCTGCACACACATACAAACATTCATACATACTTGTATGTGTAACCATGTATAATCCAAACAAAAATATATTTGCATGCATTAATACACAAATATATGTTTGTATAAGATATATGTGTATATTTACAAATATACACACACACACACACACACACACACACACACACACACACACACACACACACACACACACACACACACACACACACACACACACATATGTATATGTATATATATATATATATATTTATATATATATATGTGTGTGTGTGTGTGCATAACATACAGTGTGTGTCCCCAAAAAAGTATATACACACTTCAGCAGCATTCTAATAATAGTGTGTATACATTTTTGGGACACCCTGTATGAATGTATATATATATATATATATATATATATACATCGAGAGAAATATAAATACGTGTGTGTGTGTATGTGTGTGTGTGTATGTGTGTGTGTGTGTAGCGTGTATATAAATAGATTTCCATGCATAAATGCACATATGCGTGTGATAGTAATAGAGAACGTGATAGAGAGAGAGAACGTGATAGAGAGAGAGAGAACGTGATAGAGAGAGAGAATGTGATAGAGAGAGAGAACGTGATAGAGAGAGATAATGTGATAGAGAGAGAGAATGTGATAGAGATTACACGTGTATTCAACTTTCTATTTTTCTATATATTTGTTAATATGTTTATTTGTTTTGTATTGAGTCAGTCTTTAAGTGTTGATCATATGTTGAGACTACACAATATTTGTCATGCTTTCTTCCTTCATTCTTTCCTTCCTCTCACTATATATCTTCTTCCCTTCCTCCCTCTCCTCCTCCTCTTTTCCCTCTCTATATCTTCGTTAACATGCTATTTTCACTCACCTATACAATGATACATATTGATTTGAATCAGTTGCCAATGAATAAAATACACCAACAACAAAAAGCAAATTCGTCAACATTAAAGCAACATTTATTCTAAATTCATTCATTTCTTGTACAGCTGACAATTTGTTGGATTTTTTTGTTATGTTTTTTCTGCTTGTTTTTTTTAAAATGTTTTTTTTAATTATTATTTTTTTGCTTTCTCTGTCTTTCATTTTACTTTTGTCACTTCTGTTATTGTCATTGTTCTTGTTTAACTCCAAGCTGGCTAATATCGAGCAGACGTATAACTAAAAGCATTCCAGTCGTGAACACTACTCAATCTTTTTATGAACAACAAACAAGTACTGCATTGCCGACGGTATCATTTATGGAAGATGCTTTGGTGAGATTCGAGAAAGATATGTTTGCTGATTCTACCAGGTCAAATACCCACGAAGATGTTCCACCGTTGGCTCGTTCTTGAACTAGTTCAGCCATAATCATGTAGATCTACGAGTAAAGACATTCAAGTCAAAACCATTTCGTTATTTTCCCTATGTACAGGAACCCAGTACCATATCCTTTTCTAAAACGATTGGGTGAGATTTGAGGGGAAATTTGATTGCTACTTCTAGCAGGTCAGGCTTACTCATTTGTGGTGGTAATTGTTCTTGTAGTAGTATTTGTTCTTATCTTTGTTGTTTAGACTCGTTTCGTATTAATTCCAATATCCCTATCCTTAAATAACTGTTTCTAGATTTGGCACAAGATCAGCCATTAGAAGGGAATGGTAAAGTGGACTAAATAGATTCCAGTGCATTAATGGTATTTCATTTCATCGACACCGTAAGGATGAAAGGCAAAATTAACCTCGGTGGGATTTAAACTCAGAACGTAAAGGGCCGTAATTCTATGCCGCAGGGCATGTTGTTCAACGCTCTGCCGATACTGACAATCCACCAACCTAACTCTATCCTTAAATAACAATGCGTTTTCAACCACTCTCCTTTAGACTAGAGACACTTCGCAGTTGCAATGTCTTTACAAAGTATAAGTGATAATGCTAAAGACTCAGTCTTCAGCAATATGATAGTGCTATATTTTTTGTTTGTTTTATTTTCCAGCTTATACTGGCACATATGTTATCACTTATAAAAGGAAATTAATTTATCCATCGCATTTTACACGACCCCGAGAATTATAGTGGATGGGGTGGAAGAAAAGGCGAAATATTTGTGGAAGTATTTGAAAATCAAAATGAAGCTCCAGTACATTCACTGAAGAACCAGAACATTACAAACTAATTGTGACATATGAAGTAGGAGGGATAATAGTAGAGACAGTTATAATGCGAGTGGTGATGGCGATGGTAGTGATGTAAAAGGCGACAATGATGGTGATGTGGAAGAGGTTGAAATTGACAACATCATCAAGTAAGATATTACTGATTAAGATGCTGACGAAAAAGATAATGATTGAATATTGTAACAACAACAACCATAACAACCAAGATTGCATTAATAATGACGATGTGTGGATGATACTAATGTTGAATGGAGATGAGATGAATAATAATATCGATGACTATCATGATGGTAATTTCCTTAATTCAATGATTAGCTGAAGGTATAGTATAATTATGTAAAATATTTTCTACGATATATTCATGCTATCACAGTTAAATTATACAATAGTGCCAGGTGTTGCATATTTTATCCAAATATGGCTGAGTTTTGATATGATCTAACTTAAGGCATAACAATATCCAAATATAACATTACACTGAATTAATATACGCTATGTCATTCAGAAGATAAACTATACATTTGTAAAAGTATGTTATGCAGTAATCAACTGTTTGCTGATATACTGATGCGTCACGGATACATATAAACAGAAATATGTGTGATTTTATATCAAACATTAGCAGAAACAGTGTCTTTCTATACAAACTGTTTTACCTAAAACTTGCGGGAATAACTGTGTGATTTATGATATTACCAGCTCAGGGTGAGCGTTTAAATTTTTAGCTGTTTCAATGATGAACATTTTATGTCACATTACCGTCGTAAGTAGATCCCTCAGTCCATGGGACGAGTTCGGTGGAAGTAAGTTCCACAACAGTTAGTAAACCAAAGTTGTGGAACTAACTTATATGCTGGGCGCACAGGCATTAGGATGTGTGTTTTCCTGCCAGCGACATATCACATATATCGATTTTCATCTGAGGAAACCGTTCTCATAATCATGAAGGACATCTCGATTGCATGGGGAACCGTGGATATAATTATCATGATTAAACAATATATGTAACCTCAGCATCTTATTTTGTTATTTATCTCTCTCTCTCTCTCTATATATATATATATATAGGAGAAAGTATGACCCCGACGGCAGAGCTCAAGCCGTTTCAACGGCTATTTCGGGACTATTTAGTCCATAAACGGCTTGAGCTCTGCCGTCGGGGTCATACTTTCTCCTATTACCCACTCTACTACCCTAAGTATTGAGTACTCTGGTGCGTCATGGTCCATCTGGTTCCTTACCACAACGCCTTCGTTATATATATATATATATAATATTATATATTATATATATATATGTATATATATACACACACACACACACACACACACACACACACACACACACACACACACACATATATATATATATATATATATATATATGTGAAAAATTGGGGAGAAGAATACTGCAGGTTGCACATGGATAACATGTTATAAAATGAGTCCCTCATCAGTGATTTGCCAACGATCATAGATATTTCATTGCATTAAAAATCATATACCTCACGTTGGTGCAATAATAACTAAATTAAGTTATTAGTACAATTAAAACGCGTAAATCGAGTGAGACAAGTAAACAACAAAGAGAAAAGCTAACCGTAGATAGGAAGAGGCACAAGCTACATAGTTATTCTGTCAGCATAAGCTGCGTGAATATATGAGCGCGTAGAAAATAGACCTTTCGAGATGAATTCAATGTAAGAAAGAAGGAAATTGTTTTCGTCGCGAACGGGGTGAAGTGAGAAGGGGAGAAACAGTGAGTGAGTGAGTGGAAGTGTGAGGAAGAGGTCAGTAGAGAGAAAGTGTTAACTGAGATATATATATATATATATATATATATATATTGTATGATATCGTACAAAATAAGTGTGCGTATCAGACGATTACAAAATCTCCCTTACAAAATATTTATTTCCTGTTGAAAACAGTAATAAAGGAAAAATAATTTACTCTTATCACTAAATGTTTTCTTCGGCCAACACGGTGCTTTTAAACAAAATACCTTTAGCAGAGAGTATTTTGATAAAACCCCAACACACGCATACACATACCACCACCATCACCATCTTCATCACCACCAAGACATCTCCATTGATGTCAGCATCATGCAATATCTTTTCCAAGAACGCTAGTGGAAATGTTAGCAAAATTACCCTAAAGGATCGTGTAACAAGATAGGTTGATGATGTCTTAGTTATTGTTGCAGGAAAAGCATGGAACGGAAAAATTCAGGAGAATGATGTCCCATGAATGCAGGGTTTAGTTGAGAAACTGGAATTGTGAAACACATTATGCGTGACAGGAAGTTTTGTTGGCTGTGAACTTATCTCTTATTCCCCAGCACTCACCACGTATTATTATAAATCAGTTATAGTTTTCTCCAAATACAGTATTCAATTAGTCATATGCAGAAATTTAATAAATTTTATTATTAACAGTAGACATACACCTGGGCTGATGAAACCTAACCTTTACTAAATCAACATACACCATAGCAGAAGTGAATTAGTTTACTTTAGCTCAAATATTACTTCAAAGTTATCTCTTCTTTACTGAAGTATTTCTTTTAACTTTAGTTTCCAAATAGAATTCACAGTCTACCCATCCTTGGCCAACATGGTTCGTTTGATGAATGCGTTTGACAGGCAGCGTTTTGTTACAACCTCTAGGAGTAGTTTCCCCTCCATACACACACGCGCGCACACATATACATTACCCACACAGATTTTATGAAGATTAATCAGTTTCTATACTAATTCATTTTATTTACTATTATCTTCAAACATACTGAAATTCTTTCTCTAATTTTGCCCAATAAGACTTAAGAATACCCTCAAATTCTGGCAGTTGACAATTCAATTTATCTCTCATCCCCTTCAGCAAAATAGCTGCTCCATCAGGGAAATAGGAAAAATGATGAGATAAGAGGGAATTTATCTGAAATCTCAGAATAATATTAAATGATGCTGATTAAACAATCATCAGTTCTTCAGAGACAAATACTTAATAAAACTTAACAGCCATTTCTTTTAAGTTTTATTATCATCCAATTCTCACAACTCATAAAGTCGGCCACAGGAGGCGGGAGGAACTTGTCACTGTAAGTCTCGTTAGTTCTTTCTCTCCTGTTAGTAGTAGTAGTAGTAGTAGTAGTAGTAGTTACAGTAGCAGCAGCAGTAACAGCAGCATCATCAGCAGCAGTAGAAATAGTAGTAGTAGTAGTAGTAGTAGTAGCAGCAGCAGCAGCAATAGTAAGTTACAGAATTGAAAAAAATGATTGAATGTTTACTAACGCAGGTTTTGCTGCCATTCAGGCTGAAGAGGGTAAACTCTCGAAGTATCAGTCGCTCTCCGACAGGTTTGCAGTCGAGCCTCTAGCAGTGGAGACTTCTGTTGTCCTTGGCTCTGGGGCTACCTCCCTACTTTCCACCATAGGTGCTGACCTGGCGAGCCTCGCGAGATTGAATGGCTCTTCCATCCTCTGGGGAAACGCCTTCTCCATTCTGTCCGCTAGGGTCGTAGGGCGGTCAACATGTGGGACCCCATTTGCTCATTATAGTGAGAGATGGGGAGAGCGAGAGAGATGAGGCGATGATAGTGGGAGTTCGGCTCCTCTGTGTTCGGACCCGATGTGCATTCTTACTGTTGAATTGGCAGTATCGGTAGAGGGTCGGACGCTATGCTTTGACGCATAGAGTTACGGCCCTTGCCATTCTGAGTTCAAATCTCGTCGAGGTTAACTTTGCCTTTCATCCTAACGGGGGTCGATAAAATAAAGTACCAGTAATACACTGGGATAATTGCTGGCCTTGTGGCTATTATAGAAACAATTATTTAGTCAAAATATTATGGCGAATCTTCTATTTCTATTTCAGTTAGAAACCATTTTTCAACTTGTAGTAAATATAATTTACTACCAGCTGAATAAGTGAGAGAGGTCCCCCCCCCCCCCACACACACAAACAGTGTTGTATCAAAGTTACCTTATTAACTGTAATTCACTGAGAGTGAGGATACTTCCAGCGAAATGTGTTTAATAACAACAAAATGAAATGAAATAAAATACAGAAAATATTGGGTTTTTTAAAAGGATTAAAGCAATACAAATTGG
Organism: Eledone cirrhosa; assembly: GCA_964016885.1. Classification (NCBI taxonomy): domain Eukaryota; kingdom Metazoa; phylum Mollusca; class Cephalopoda; order Octopoda; family Eledonidae; genus Eledone; species Eledone cirrhosa. The sequence goes on along the minus strand of OZ024747.1, from coordinate 45,858,370 downwards.
ACATTAAATATTTAAAATAACGATAATAAAATTGTTGGAATGTTACTTGGAGATTAGGCGTGAATATTTCGGGATAAAATCCCACCGTCAAACGAAAACTATGTCGGATCAAAATATTTTGCATTGTTCTTATGCTGGTATTTTACACATTTAAAGTTTTATTTGCATTACGTAGACCTCTGGAAAATATTTTCGACACAATGCTTTAACACCCTCTTAAAATAAAAATAAAATAAGACAAAATGTAAGAAAAGTTAGACATATTTTATCTTTCTTTAAATAAACTTTCTATCAAAAATATATCCAGAAATTACAATAAAAGTGTTTTCCTTCCCACACACATTTCAAGAAGCTATTTGTATGAGACATGATAGAATTAATGATACAAGCTGACTGCCTTCCATCGAAGTCGGTATCCATCAAGCCTGAGGCAAAACACATTGCTAACTGATCTGAACAAGTCAAAACAGTCTGTGAGCTTATATTTGCGCCAATGACGCTGATATCTTAACCGTTGTCCATAAATTTGGCATCACCAAAAATTGTGACTGACGTGACAGCTTCCAAGACAGCTTTCAAGACAGCACGTAAGCTAGATTTTTAAAGATAAACAAAATTCAATATTATTTATTTGCGAAATTTTCAGTGCATATATGCGTTCTGGTTTTATTTAAAAAAATATATATATTTATCAAATTTGTCACCATTGGAGCATTGGTGGCCGTGTGGCTAGAGAACGAACATGCATGTTTGTCTATTTAGTTTGCAGAAGGCTTACCTGAAATAAACTAAAAGAGAGAGAGAGGGGGGGGGATAGATAGATAGAGAGAGAGGGGGGAGAGATAGATAGATAGAGAGAGAGAAAGGTGACTCCTACAGAATTAAAACGTTTCGAAATCAAGACAAGAATGACCAGATCATTTCAAAAAAAGAAAACAGTACGATATGAAATAAATATGAAACTTTTTTATTAATGTATTGAGTATCTCATTTATTTGTAGTTCCATTTCATTACCATTAGGAAAAACATACTGAATTATATATATATAACAGAAGATCCCGTTAAGGGTGAAAGCAGCGATTCTTTGCTTAAACTTTAATCTGTTATTTTAATAAATATTTGCTCTACGGTTCTTATGTATTTGATATATATTTATCCTTATCGAGCCCTCTTTGGATTTTAGTCTTCAAATTTATTATTATTACTATATATATATATATATGTATATATATACGTGTGTGTGTGTGTGTGTGTGTGTGTGTGTGTGTGTGTGATAGTGTGTGTATTTATATATATATATATATGGTGATTTTATAGCCCTATCAGGCTAAAATTTCTTTAGTCAAAAATACGGTAAAAGCCTCTATTTTTATTTTCAAAGTCGCTCGCTGTTTCAAAACAAACTTACCATATATATATATATATATATATATATATATATATATATATATGCAAAAGTTTTATTTAAAATTGTAAATATTTTATAACTGATATAAAGCACTCAACAAGTTTTGGAGTAGATATACGATATTAAACAAATGGAAACTATATTTATAAAACCATATTTATTTCATTATACATATTTCAGGGATACCATATTAAAAATATGGCATGCCTTCTTCAGATAAAATACAATATATAAGCAGTTTTATAAATAAATTTGACGTACCATAAAATATTGATCAACATACCAACATACCAAACCAACCTTTTTAAATGGAAGTTGATCAATATTTTATGGTACGTCAAATTTATTTATAAAACTGCTTATATATTGTATTTTATCTGAAGAAGGCATGCCATATTTTTAATATGGTATCCCTGAAATATGTATAATGAAATAAATATGGTTTTATAAATATAGTTTCCATTTGTTTAATATCGTATATATATATATATATATATATACAAAATTTAGTACAGCATCATCGAAGCTCTGGTTGCAGCCAAGCTAACGAATGCAATCTCGGTGTGAAGCTAAGCACTCAATAGGGTATATTACCCTAGAGTTATAACATTACGTTTAGACAGCTTTGCAAATTGAAGACAGCGACCGATAGACGGGCCGCAGTGACCACAGCAACGAAAAAAACTGAACTCAGGATAAAAATTTGACTAACATGGACCGTCGCGGCGACATCATACACAACACATGATATATACCATATAATATACATCACATATAATATATATCTCCGCTAGGTTTCTGTAAATCCGAAATCGACAAAATCCACTTGCAGGGGTCTGCAGGTTAATGGTTATATATATATATATATATATATATATATATATATATATATATATATATATATATATATATATATATATTGCGAATACATTGATGTAATTCAATTCAAGATCTGAACGTGCATTTTATCAATTCAAAACTGTTGTGTATAGGCATCATATCTTGTCATTTACCTATGGTTTAAATTTCATCTAATTCGAAGAGAAAAGATTTTCAGCGGGGTTTGAGCCCCCGGCAAACCCTTTGATTAAAATGAAATATACGGACAAAATCAAATGGACATGAGCCCCACACACGTGTCAATTTTCATCAAGATCGGTTTGGGAGTTTTAGGTTCACAAACAAATCCTCAAACAAATCCACAAACAAACGCACACACAAACAGACAGAAATTGCCATTCATGTATATATATATATAGCAAAAATCACGAGCACTCAATCTCAAAATTATTTTTGAAAAGCATAAGAAATGCGCAACCGGTAAAAACTTAAAACTAAAACTGAATACTAATACTTATTACTAATTTATACTTATTCCTAATTAAACTATTTTTCACTGGGAAAAATTTGTCAGCATTTTCTTTTCCTTTTTACTAATATATATATATGAAAAGATTCAGGACCCCGATGGCTGAGCTCCGGCCGTTTCGACAGCTAGATCCGAATATACATATATATATATATATAAACAAGGTTTAGCAAATAATGAAAAAGTTTCAAAATAAATTTTAAAAAATTGACTTTACCTACTATAGTTACCTTTACCGATCGGTTTCGAATCCCAAAAATAAAACGGAGACCATACGGCCTTCGTTGCAAAGAAAGATACTCGTCAGAAGGTTCTTTTCATTCAAAGAATATAAAATTCCTGAATTTAAATCACAAACTAGCGCTATCAAAACTGTTCCTGGGATGAGAGTGGATGATGTAGAAACAGGTTTATCAAGGGCCGAAGCAAAGATAGAGGCAAAAGGAGGTAGGTCAAACTAGCCACAGCTATTGCTAGCAGCAGTCAGAACGACCAAATTATTCCTATATATTCCTATATATTCCTATATATTCCTATATATATATATATGTATATATTATTAATAATTATTATTATCATTATCATTATTATTTTTATTATTGTTAGCACAGATTAAAAGTTTAAGCAAACAATTTCAGGGGTCAATAGAAATGTTCCTGTATTTGTGGAAATGGTAAAGTTTTGGATGTCAGGCGTCTTGGTATTTATTTCGGTTTTTTGCTTTCTAGATTTACTACAGATTCCATTGGTTCCAAACAGTGTTAGCTCTTCTCTTTCCCTTAGATATCCTCAATGACATGAAGAGGGGACATCAGCATGCATGGGTGACCGCTAGTCTTCTACACAACCTTGCGCCTTGGAGAGGAAGTTTCCAAAGGCAGGTTCATGGTCTCGCAAAACATATGGAGGTCCCCGTTCTGTGCAAGAGTGTGTAGTGAATAGACAGACAAAACAAGAAGAGGGTGAATCAGTGGGTGGCATAGACAGACATTAAACTTTATATAGAATTTTAATTAGAAGCTTGATCCAGAATGATTTATCGAGAGACAAGAGAATATTGCATTATAGCATTGAATTTAATCTCTTAATACATTGATTTCTCTCCGTTTACATTCTGTGTTCAAATACAGCCAGTTTGGGGTAAGTTTTGTGTCTTTCAGAGTTAAAATATGTACCGACTATATACTAAAGTTGATTCAAATAGCTAATTCTATACTTTCTCTCTTCAAATTTGGCCAAGTGCCAGCAATTGATATGAAGTTTGAATTAGTGTAAAGAATCGACCAACCTTTAAAATTAATCGTTTTGAATTATGCTTTTTACCGTTCTTAATCTTCGGCTGAATAAGAAGGTATTATGTTGAATTTACAATCAGCTATTAGTTGAATATTAATTTCGATATGTATCATCTTAATTTAGCTATCTTGATTTCTGTATTGGCTAGTCTAGTTTAGGAACCTAACCTTGCTAATATCCCAGACATATGCAATTAATCAATTAAAAGATTCCGTATAACGAGTTGTACCATGTAACAAACGGGTAGGAATAAATATGCAATTCATAGACAGCTGAGAATTATATGAAATGAGGCAGTTAATGTGATTGTAGCTAGCAAATAGATGAGTTGATCAAGAAAGCTGTAGGGAGGACTTGTACAGAGGCTTGCAATCTTACAACTTTAACCCATTGGAGCATGGAAAAAAATTACTTAAAGTACATGGGGGAGAGGTATAGAGAATGATTATCAAGAATAGATAATACAAGAGATAGGAGGAAAGTAGAATGGAAGTGCGGCGGGGTGACATATAATTCAGCCCATTAGGTTTCTGTCTACTAGTTTAAAATGTTTTAGCTCAATTGCTAAATTTATTTCCTGTTTAGGTTTTAGTGAGTGAATGTATGATAACAAATGAGGAGAATGTGAAATTAATGAGACATTCAATGGGAATGGCTGAAGTAGAATAAAAAGAGGAATTTCATTCACCATGTGATGATTCCATAAATAAATGGTACATTTATTGCCGAAACTCACAGAAATGTAAGTAACAGTTAGTTATACCATTATATTTATCTCATCAAATCATCCAGACGGTATGTGGCATGATGGCGTAGATTGATTTATAGCAGCTAAATAAATTTGAATGGCTAAAAGTTCAAATTACACTAGATTCGAGTTTTCATTTCGGCCACTGACTTTCTTTGTTATATTTCATGATAGAGTCATGTGAGGACAAGGGAAACATGAGACTTAAGAGCAATTGTTGACAACAACTTCAACTGAAAAACTACCATCTTCTCGGATTTCAGGGATGAACTTTGAATCGTGAATTGTCTAATGACGAAAGAACATGAGAGAAAATATGATGCATGACGGACAGATCCAAACCATATAGACATGATAGTGGTGATAAGGGAAATAACAATGATAATGTTAATGATGGAAATAAGGATGATGAGGGTGAAGACGACGACGACAACAACAACGGTGATGACAATAACAACAACAGCAATGATAATGATCAGGACGATGACAATGACTACAACGATGGTGACAATGATGATAATATGGTAAAGCTTACAAAAAGTATTAGATTTTCTTTTATTTGTTATTTTTGTTGTTTTTTGTAGGAATGTTGAGCTGCGATACAAGATATCTCTCCCTCGTAAGAGGAGACCTATTGAATGTATGACTTGGGGAATTAATTATTTTATAGTTGACCACTCTCTGGACCTTTGAAGTTGTAACATTTTGCTTGCAATCACTTTCATCAGAAAAATATCATTTTTACACAATAAGGTTTTAAAGGAAAATGTTATTGCATGGAAAGAGGCAGAAATGAATCCAAATGCCCAGTTTTCATCACATAAACGTGCCAATAGTAATAGAAAATTATTCAACGAAATATTTACAAAATTTCATTATACAATCAATATGATAGTGAATACGTGAGAAAGGCTAAAATCTCAATTCAACTGAAGACGAATATGGAATTGTTCAAACGTTCCTCATTCCAAGTTTTATTCTCGACACAATTCTGGTTCTGGCAACAATCCATCAGTTGTCTGTCCCTTATATTCATCCATGCTACACTTCAAATAAAATCAAGATAATGTAATTCCCCTCCTACAGCACCATCCCACACTTCTTGTTTTCCCCGTCTTGATCCCCCCCCCCCGATATTTCTCCTACGCTTCCTCATCAACCCTAAACCACGAACCGCTGTAAACACACCATGATGGCGACGAATTATTGAATGTTAATTGGACAATCGACCACAGAGCCTTTGTTCAAGATGATCTGTTTGAACTGTTTCTTCTATTTGTTGTCAATGTTTGTCTAGATTGGAAATATTTAATTTCTTAAACGATTTGGTAAATTTCCCATCAAATAATACACGTTGTTTATTCTCCCTATTTCTTGCTAGAGAAAGAGACGTATGAGTTTATATATATATATATATGTGTGTGTGTATGTGTATGTCTGTGTGGCTATCACTATGGCTATATTATCTACATAGACTATTACAAGATTAACACTACCAGTAGAAATTATAACATTGCTGATAATAATAATATTATCGACGGATAATCACACACACCTAAACATAGCTAGATAGATATACAGACTGCTTGGACATTTAAAGTGGAAGGAACCCATCCTTTTCCAGTTCTGAACACAGCTGATTTCTTCCAGAGTGTCTGGGGGAGGAGGGCAGAGAGAACGGAGAGAGAGAGAGAGAGAGAGAAAAGTAAAGAATAAATGAAAAATGTTAATAAAGAAAGAAACAAATAAATAAACAAACCGAGAAAGAGATGTAAAGGAATAATCGGCCCTTGTATTGGAGTGGTACTTTATCACCCTCATAGGAATGAAAGGCGAGGTGGACTTCTCATGGTATATGTATATACATCTAAATGTTGAAACGGTAAGAGCTCAGCCATTGGGTCCCGTTGTTTAGAATATATCCATACTCTAATACCTCAAGTATCGAGTACTCTGTTAAGTAATGATCTAACCAGTTTTAAGCTGATTCTACCCTGCTACACACACACACACACACATATATATATATATATATATATATATATATATATAATTGTTTCTACTTTTGACACAAGGCCAGCAATTACCCAGTGCATTACTGGTACTTTATTTTATCGACCACGTAAGGATGAAAGGCAAAGTTAACCTCGGCGGGATTTGAATCCAGTCCGTAAAGGGACGTAACTATGCTGCAAAGCATAGCGTCCGACCCTCTACCGATATTGCCAATCCACCGCCCTATATATATATATATAATATAAAGAAATTCATTTTCAAATATAAAAACTGGAAAGATGTAGGTGAAAAGGTTATATCAGTCCTCTTAGGATGAAACGTATGTAAATTAAATTATATAATTAACAGTGTTTGGTAATATATTAAATAGAAAATATATATATATATATATTTCAAGTAGCAGTTGGTTTATTGAGGGAAATTCTAAATTTCGTAGGACTTTTTTCAGACCTGGTTTTATTAATATTTGGACTGGATATCAGCTGTATCAATTGCAACAATTTGGGATAGTGGTGCTAGTAAACATCAAACATACTACCCTCCGTCCTTATCTGACAAATATTATAAGAGCAGTAAGAAATAAGCTTACAGATGTTCGGTAATCAAAGCATGATGCTAGTTGTCATATCGCCTCAGATCAGACTGAGCAAACTCATTATCAAAGTGATTCTAGCCATGACCACCTCGTCTTTTCAGATAATTTCATATAAAGTACTACATTATCCAAAGTGTCTATTCACCCATTCCTACTTTTCAAGAATGTATGGGAGATTTACCTGCAAATTCAACCAGGCTGAAAAACCACATAGATATTCCCCTGTTAGCCTAGAAACAACTGTAGCTCATTTTCAGTTTATTAACTTTAATAGAGAAATGCTGTATGTTTAGGAATTCTCTCATGCTAGAGAGGGGTGATGAAAAAGAGATAAGATAATTGATATGGATGATTCCTCTAGCGTCCTGATATGCTTATGCTTGTGAATTAGACCCCAGTGGAGTTTTTTAACAAGGTGACAATATTGTTATTAACTCAGCCATTTCATAAATATGTAGTATGTAATTTACTGACGTGAGAAGGACACTGATCAGATGAATGATTAGATATAGAATTCCTAAATAAATCTACACTCATTGAAAATGATAAATCAACTAGAAAATTGGGTAAGATTTGGAAGTTGAATTTCATTTACATTCCAACTGCATTACTTCGGTGGATTGGCAGTATCGGTAGAGGGTCGGACGCCATGCTTTCCAGCATAGTTACGTCCCTTTACGATCTGAGTTCAAATCCCGCCGAGGTTGACTTTGCCTTTCATCCTTACGGGGTCGATAAAATAAAGTACCAGTAATGCACTGGGTAATTGCTGGCCTTGTGCCTAAAGTAGAAACAATTACTTATTTCGTCCAACATCAAATGATGAATTAAGATGAATTACTCTGATCTGTTTTTCTGTATTATATGTCAACTCTTACTTGTAGTTTTTCATGATTAGGAGATAGAGTCCTTTTATCATAAGTAGGCTTTTATACTTCTTTAATTATTTTTATATTCATGAAATCCTTGGGAAGAAATATCAAGATTATAACATTCTATAATTACTTGGCAACACAAAAGCAGAAATGGTGCAGTATTTTTATTAATGGTACTGAATCGTTAAAGCGTCACTACATTTGCTGTTCTGACTTCATATCCAGCCGAGATCAATTGTGCCTTTTTCTTCTTCTTGAATCGAGAAAATAAAGTACCAACCAAGTACTGGGGTCAATATAACTGACCCCCCCCCCCCCCCTCCTCCAAAATTGCTAGCCTTTTGCCTAAATTAGAAACCATTATTAAAGGTGGTTGATTAATAAAGCCGTTAGAACATCGAACAAATGTGTAGCAATATTTGTACTGGTTCTTTATGTTCTGAGTTCCAATCTCGACAAAATAAATTTTTCCTTTCATCCTTCTGGGATAAAATAGTACCAGTGAAATACTGGAGTTGATATAATCAACTACATCTCCCTACAAATTGCAGGCTTTGTGTCTAGTGTGGAAAATGGACGTTGTATCGGTAGAGGGTCGGACGCCATGCTTTGACGCATAGAGTTACGGTCCTTGCCATTCTGAGTTCAAATCCCACCGAGGTTAACTTTGCCTTTCATCCTTACGGGGTCGATAAAATAAAGTACCAGTAATGTACTGGGTAATTGCTGGCCTTGAGCCAAAAGTAGAAACAATTATTATTATTATTATTGTGGACTGGCAGTATTGGTAGAGGGTCGGACGCCATGCTTTGAAGTATAGAGTTACGGCCCTTGCCATTCTGAGTTCAAATCCCGCCACGGTTAACTTTGCCTTTCATCCTTACGAGGGTCGATAAAATAAAGTACCAGTAATGCACTGGGTAATTGCTGGCCTTGAGAAACAATTATTATTATTATTATTATTATTCATGGGTTGTGTAACACATCACGAGTTTACATCAAATAGAATTAGGTTAACAATTGCTGTGTGAAAACTATTTACACTACTTTCAGAAACGTGCATGCATCTCTCTAAACTTACAACTAATCTGTCAATGTCTTTACAAAGCGATTACATATCATTTCCAAGGATACAAATTACAAATGGATTAAGGAACATATCTCTTAACTGCCATTTTGTCTTTAGATGAATAAATAACTCAACGTAATTAAACCCATGCTCACAAATTCATAAATTTGGTATTGACAAGCTGATTATTAACAGAATGGACCATGTCAGTTTTGACGATGAGTGTTCCAGTTCTTTGATCAATCGAAGAGCTTACTTGTGAAATTAGTGTGTAAGCGGCTGAATAATCCACAGACACGTGTGCATTTAACGTACATTTCATAAACATTTAGCATGATACAATGAGTGACAAGGCTGACTTACAGGTACAGTCAATCTGGAGGGCCTCCACACAGTTTTTCTCTACTCAGTTTCACTCACAACACTTATGTCTACTTGAGACTACAGTAAAAGATACTTGATCAAAATGTCATGCTGCATTCATATGATTAATTAAACTAGTTGCATGTATTATGCTACTATTGTTCATTAATACACATGGACACAAGCGTGGCTGTGTGGTTAACTTCCCTGTGCAATCATGAAGCTCCGGGCTAGATCCTAATTCAAGATAATTTGGGCAAGAGTCTTTCACAATAACCTCTTGTCGTCCCAACCCCAATTATGAATGGGAAATTGGGTAAAGGAAACAGATAGATTATGCTTGTAATTCAAAGACATGGCCTTTGCACACAATATCACATTTTTTCTGCCCAAGAAGTATGTTAAATTTACACATATCTGTAAAATAGTCAGCCACATACATGTTAATTTAATGAGTAGACAATTCAATTGTTTGATCAACTAAACTACCTACTCCTTAAATGGCAAATCTCGAATTGACAGAGTAGTGTTGCTCTGGCAATATAGACCATATGAGAGATGAAAACAGTAAAAGTCTTATTTCCTTCTATAGATAATAATCACAACCACAAAGATATAGTTCGAACGTGGAAGAGCCGAACTGCCACTGTCATCGCCTCCATCTCTCTCGCCCTTCCCATCTCTCTGTATTAGGAGCAAATGGGGTCCCACATGCTGGCCTCCTCAAAGCCCTGGTGGACAGAATGGAGAAGGTGTTTCCCCAGAGGATGATAAGGGAGATGTGCTGGAAGAGCCATTCCATCTCACGAGGCTCACACCTGCAGCTGGCCAGCTCAGCGCTTATGGTGGTGAGTAGGGAGGTAGTCCTAGGGCCAAGGACACCAGAAGTTTCCACTACAGAGTAGTTAGAGCATAAGATGAAAAGCTTCCTGGTATGAGTTCACATCCCACTAGGTCAACTTTGCATTTCATCTTTTCGAGGTTGGCAAAATAAAGTATCAGTTCAGAGTGATGGACTGATGAAATTGTAATCATGTTGAACATACAGAATTCGTTCAAATTCTTTGATCTAAGTTCAAATATTCATGTAGCCTTTATCTGTGATAAGCTCATTGCTCCTTGTGGTTTAAACCCACCACATGGCTCTTGAAATGAGATTATGAGTACATAACTTTTTCTTTTACCTCACCAATTTATTCTTGAGAGGGTTGTGTGGGCAGAGTCTTCAAACAAGCCTTTCAGACAGTACAATCAGAAGCAACCAATTTATATCAATACTAAATAGATGTAACAAAAAATCTTAACAATAAATTTACGTATGCCAATAGATTATTGTAATAATATTGCTGAAATAAATTTAATGTAAGTATTATTTTTAATTCAGTCTGGTACCATTCATTTAATAATTAAGGAAACATATGATATATTTCTTTGTACTTAAACTATGTCTTCTTTTTCTTATCATTCCATGCTATTACTGCTTGTTAGTCGCTCCTCCAACATTTCCAGTAGTATAGTGAGTTTTCTATGAGAAGAGATTTCTAGACCTTTACTCAACTTATCTCCATTCCTAGAGAAAGAAGCACTGTACATAGTCATCCACGACCCATCTCACAGCACAGCACTGAAACTGATTCCAAGAGAGAGACGTGCAACAACAGAACTTAGGCAAAACTATAAGGTCAAAGCTAGTGTAGGCAAGATTTGATCTCAGTGTGCAGATAGCCAGAAGGAAAGTCCAAAACTCTGCCAATTCATCACCTCTAAACTATATATAGATACAAATATTAAGTGCTAGTTGGAAACTGATACTTGTATTCTCTTTCATACATTCTTCATATTTTCTTTGACATTTAATTTTAAAATAATAACAATTGTTTTCCTGTTTGTTTCTGAAATATTTTTACAAAATGCAGCAATAACAAAAATTGATCTATCACAGCTCATCTGTTTGAATATTTTATTTTTTTAAATCTAAGAATTTACTAATCTGATATAAATGAAGAAAACTTCAATACTAACAACCTCCTAAATACAAGTTTTTGGTTAAATTCCAAATTTTAATATATAAGAAGTAAATTTTAAAGATCTATAAATCAAATTCTTCAAACTTTGAAAAGTTCTTGTAATATTTTTTTAGCATTTTGCATCACCCTGATGTTTTCTTCTTTTTTTTAAATCAGTTGGACAAATGCCAAACTTATAATTCCTTCAATTATTTGTATATTTGTAGAGACAGTTTACATTTGGGAGACTGAAAATTTGCATTTTTTGATATTTTAAAACCAAACTTGTGCATGCTTTTGTAAACAGAAGACTAATGTTTTAATGATTTTCCAGGCCATTAATAGAATTTTGATTTTCCAGAGCATTTAATATTAAATTTCAGTGCCTTCTGCATAAATTAATAAAATTAAAAAAAGGTGTCTATTGACTTGTTGTATTTTATAAATGTTTATATTATTTTCTTCAATTTCTTTTTTTTTTTATTCAGCCATCATTCGTCTGCTATAAGTTGTCAACACTTCAGTCTCTCACCAAACTTTAAAATGGCCTGACATCAGTTAAATCAATCTCTGCTCAAATCACAAGAATCTATAAAGACAGTGTTTAACTTAATTTTCTGGGGTATTGAGAAAATACAAAGAACAATGTATTATAGTTAATAATTGTTTCTACTTTAGACACAAGGCCAGAAATTTTGAAGGGGAGTGGAGAGTCGATTAAATAAAACCAAGTGTCTTATGGCTGCTTTGTTTTATCGACCCCATACGGATGAAAGGCAAAGCTAACCTCGGCGGCATTTGAACTCAGCCCATAAAGGGTCATAACTCTATGCTGCGAAGTATGTGTCCGATGCTCTATTGACACTGCCAGTCCCATATAATACTCTCTCGTGGGAATAGTGCAGGCAAATTCCAACATCTGATTGAACTTTCAGACTCAGTCACATTGTATACAAAGCATTATCCAATCCTCTATTTTTACTTTTGAAGATACACTCATTTATTATATTCTTTTCAACATGTTGATAAATTTACCATGATCAAATTTATATTATTTTTATTGTAGCCACAGACTTTCCTAAATTAAATGTATTTCCACTAAATTAGAACTAAATATCAGTAAGTTATTTTAAGATATCCTCAAAGCAATTTTAGTTAAATCAAGAAAGAATTATAACATCTGGAAAAGATATTCAAAGAGAAATATACAAATATTAACATTTTTTCTGAACATGAGAGGTTTATTATAGAAAAATGAAAAATGTTTTGTTTTTTTTTTAGATTTTTACAGCAATTTATAAAATGGACATTATTATTTGTTTAAGATTAAATCTTGATCTATTGATACTTCTCATAAGCATAAGAAATAACAATAGACATGCCAGGTTTTCATTGAATGGTAAAAAAAATAGAAGCTGCTGCTGCTGGTGGTGGTGGTGCTATGACAGCTGGTTAAGCTGGTGCCTTAGGGGAGCAATGATGGTGATAGGGATGAAGTTCTCAGTGGGGGTGTTGTAAGATGGGTTAGTGGAATGCTATGTGTGTACATTATTCAAATATGAACATATTCATATGTTTATCATACCACAATAAATGATATTTGGTACACTTTGTAAGATGGAGCATATTCATACAGTATCAACATAGAGTAGAAGGGCATCTCCTATCTTGTCATGGCTGAATCAATCTCTCTAGAGCTCGTCTCACAATAAAATCAATCCAGTACACTCTGTACATTGTTATCTCATCACTTGTACCATTGTTATTTCTGCCTTTGTCCTCCATCAATGCAGCCACTGCTACTATAACCAAATCTCCTCATACTGACCTTTCATCTATTCATCTGTTTTTCTAAATAGTAACTTATTCTGTATTCCTTACTGTCTCTTCCACCACCTCCACCACAACCAACTCTTAAATCTATCCTCCCACCATGACATCATAATCACTAACAACACCATCTACATATATGTACATGTTAATATCAGATTACATCACACATGCCCATCATATAGCCTCTAAAATTGCTCTCTTTAGAATTTACATTACTCGATATATACTCTTGTATTTTCACGGTAAAGGCTTTATCTCACATCATATCTCACAAAATATTGAGTCTATTATATTTTTATATTATTTATTTTGAGAACAATACCTTAACATCAGTATGAGTGGTTAGGTATGGCCAGTCTGAACAGAAAGAGGTGAGAGAGTTCTGGCTGGATATGGCCAGTTTAAATGCTAAAGGGTTAAACACTGACTAGCCATGACCAACAGACATCTTCATCCACCACCATCAGCTACCACCACCATTACCAGCCACCATCTTCAACCATTTCCATTTTCACCCACCACTACATTTACCCACCTTCATCTTTACCTGTCACCACCCAGAGGCTTATTATTGCAGTGTGTGTGCACACACGAGCTTTTGTGAGTACAAGTTACCTTATGAGAACTACTGCCCCTGTTGACAACAAAAGGTTTCTCTCTACACCTGAAAGGCCAGCTGTAAAATGCTTGTATGTTGCATGAAAGTGAAGTGTAGGCATTCAAAGCAGAGGATATATAGAGAGGCTAGACAGAAATGAAGAGAAAATACTTTGAGGGACATGTAAAGTTAATATGCATTAATGGCAAAGCTTAGAAAGAATGAGAGAAAAACTGGGTATAAGAGAAATCAAATGGGATCAAGAAAGAGGACTACACTTGTATTGACATGTGATGCTTGTTAGGTGACAAATCGGCAAGGATTACCAGTGGCAGGAAACTGCAGTGGAGGAAAAACAAGGAAAACCTGAGCAGAAGTGGTGAGAGTGGATCTCAAAATGGCTAACCTGTCAGAGGAAATGTTGAAGGAACAGAGTAGGTGGGTAGCTGTATTAAAAATGACCCTTCCAACCCATGCAAATATAAAAGGATGATGATACGGCAGGCTACTGTCTTATATATCTTGATGCTACAGTAAAAGACACTTGTCCAAGGTGCCATATAATGGGATTGAACATAGAACAAACAAACAGGATATAAGGGAGAGGTTAGAAGGAAGATGAGTAAATGACAATATGTAGGAGAGGCAGTATGTCAAGAATAATGTCATGGGTATATGACAAATGTAGTGTAAGGTAGGGAGAGAAGGGAGCATGAAACTGTTATGGGAATAGGACAATGAGATGAGAGGAAGAGGCAGAGGTGATTTCAGATAGCAGGGGTAAGGGCTTACTGTGATGATGCAAACAACTAATAAATGTTTTAGGATTTAACCCTTTAGCATTTACATTACTCTATATATACTATTGTATCTTTATGGTAAACATTTTATCTCACATAATATCGAATCTACAAGTTTTTTTTTATTACTATTTACTTCCAGAACAATCCCCTAACATCATTATGAGTGGCTGGTTATGACCGGTTTGAACAGAAAGAGATGTGTCAATTCTGGACAGATATACTTGGTTTAAATGCTAAAGGGTTAAACATATTGGAAGTGACCTTAGATAGAATGGAAAGGACAGAAATTTGGAGAATTGTTACTAAGAATTGATGATACAGATGGGGAATGAAGGAATCAGGTCATATCTTTATGCTTACAGGTGAGTTTCCTCAATACTGCATTTTGCCAATCTGTACTGTCCTTTGTCATGAGATTCAGCTTCCTACTCATAATACTATTTAAATATTTGTTTGTTTTGTGTGTATAACTTTAGTTCTGTTTCCATTGTTTACATTGTGTATATGTGTGTGTGTGTGTGTGTGTGTAAATTTAGTTAAAAGTAATACCATGAAATATTCCATTGTAAGAATCATAGGAAGCCATTCATTGACCAGTATCTTACTCACCTACATTCTCCTTTTAATTATCATTGGAAACCTTCTAACTTGGCTGAGATTCATGAAATCATATTTGATAAGAAGCCTTTACTATGAAGCAAGACAATGATGATCATTGATTAATACATATATACTTAAATTATGTTGAATAGAGTGCAAAGCAAGGGAAATAATTCGTGTAGATATAAATGATTTAATGCTTGAGAAAATAATTAAAATATGTATTAGAATTTTATTTATGCTCACTAGGAGCATCCAGAGTGGTTGTACCTGATGTTTTAAATTGTATATACTGCCAACAGATTAAACTTCCACAGTTAAAATTGAGACATCATCATCATCATTTTACGTCCACTTTTCCCTGCTTGCAAGGGTGGGACGGGAACTGATTCTGGCTTGATTTCTACAGCTGGATGCCCTTCCTAACACCAACCACGTTTACAGTGAGTGCTGGGTGCTTTTTTTTTCTGTGGCACCTACACGTCCACTTTACAGTGTAGGGTGGGTGCTTTTTTGCCGTGGCACCTCCACGACCACTTTGCAGTGGAATGATATGGACCCCAGTCCCTAGCATCTCATTTCTACAGCTGAGTAAACTGGAGCTATGTGAAATAAAGTATTTTGCTCAAGGAAACAACAAATCACCCGGTCTGAGAATTGAACTCACAACCACTAAGCCATGTGCCTCCATCTAAATTTGTTATTTAGTAATGTGGTCTGTCTATTGTTTACCTCAGATTAGTTTTGGTAAGTCAGAATGAATGAAAAAGGTGTGGTGTAGTTAATGGTAGACTGAACTAAACCAGAGTGTGCGTCCGAACACAAAAGAACCAAACTCCCACTGTCAGTGCCTCCATCTCCCCCACTCTCCCCACCTCTCATTATTATGAGTTCAAATCTCGCTGAGGTTGACTTTGCCTTTCATCCTTACGGGGTCGATAAAATAAAGTACCAGTAATGAACTGGGTTATTGCTGGCCTTGTGCCTAAAGTAGAAACAATTATTATGAGCAAATGGGGCACATATGCTGGCCACCATGCAGCCCCAGGGAACAGAATAAAGAAGGTGTTTCCACAGAGGATAGTGAGGGATATGCACTGGAAGAGTCATTCCAGCTCACAAATGGTCAATGGCCTACAGATATGCTGGTTCAACATACAACTTTTTATAGTGCTATTATTATGTTCTCTGTTCTACTCAGGCAAGCAGCTGAAATCAGTTAAGTTAAATCAAACCTAATCAATGACTAAAAAATGTGCGATTTCCTCACTCAAAATGTTCCATTGCTACTACACAGATCTCTGCCTTATAGATCTGGTCTGCTACATGCAGACAAGCTCCAGAGACAATTTTTTGGCTCACTTCTCCCACCTTTTCTCATCCCCCAGCTTGCTTTTCCTTCTCCCAGCTTCCACATTGACCACTTTGCCTAGATTCATTTTTCTTTTCATGCCAAAATTACATCCATCTATAATTTTCTGTCTTTCTATGATTTTGTTGCAGTAATCAACTTGAAATTTTTCAAATGGAACCTCAACCACTTCTTTTTCATTAATCTTGAGGGCTTACAAAAGCTATCACCACACACATCAACTTTTTCTAGTGCAAACCATTAAAAAAGGCATCATTGTCTTTTGTTATATCCTGTAACTTAGTAGGTCAACTAACAGAGATTGCTGAGAAAAGTATCAGCTTATTGCGGTCAATATGATAAGGTAAGCCATTGAAGGTGTTGCTGTCAATATGGCTGACTGAAATATTACCAGGGACAATATCAATTAAACCATTGAAGGTGTTACCTTCTGCATTGCTGTAACTCAATGAGTAACAAAATTAATGAAATCTAAGTGGACCATTCCATTCTTTTTATGTAATATGGTGGAGGGTGGTTTTATGTCCTATTTATAAATTGTTAGAGATTGAAATTTCTAAGTTGTAATTGTTTGGTGTCAAAGTAGATGATATGACTGTTGTTTTTCCAACTTTATTTTTAAGATTTTTGGCATAGTGGTTAGAGAGTTGGATTTCCAATCTAGAGGTTGTGAGATCAATTCTTGTACCGGGTGATGCATTGTGTGCTTAAGCAAGACATTTTATTTCATGTTGCTTTTTTTTGCCAGGAGTTGTGACTGGTAGATAGTATCAGCAATGGAAAAACAAATGGAAACATTGCTTGCTTGGTCCAATTTGACGAGGTCCACCCCACTTGGCAAGTGAATGAGGTCTGGGATTTTGTCGATCGATCAGAGCGAGCTTTAATCCAGCGTATTTATCATCCAAAGCCTTTTAGCTGTGACTATCCCATGTTATTAGTTTATATATATTGTTTCTATGACTACATTTTTTCTAGGTCTGTGTTTTCTATTTAAGTGTCTGACATAACTCCATTGGTTAAAATAAAATTAGTGTTGTGTCAAACTGTAACTAAGTCAATCAATTAAATTTAAGTCAAGAGACAGGTTGTAATAAGTACTGTGGTCATTAAGCTTGACTGAAAACCACTTGAAGATACTGTGTCATTACGGATGCTGTCCTTGGAATACAATGAGTCAGTGACCCTCTGATAACATACCAGATGAAGGACATTCATTCTAAGTCTCTATCTGTGTCCTGAATTTGACAAGTACATACTCTTCTAATCATATATTCCTACACTAATAACTGTTTCAATTTTTGGCACAAAGCCAGCAATTATCCCAGTACATTACTGGGTCTTTATTTTGCCAATCCCATAAGGATGAAAGGCAAAGTTAACCTAGACAGAATTTGAATTGAGACTGTAAAGGGACGTAACTCTATGCTGCAAAGCATATCGACCCTCTACCGACACTGCCACCTTATAACATAAACCTTTAAGCAAGAGAGTACCTATGAGGTGAAACATTGAGCTGCTAGAAATTTCTCCTTAAATTACACCCCACTGTCTTACAATGATTAGAAAATTAATATATTAATACAGGATGTTTTGGAATGGAATCTTTTTGATAAAAAGGCTGCTTAAATAGAGCTGACCTAGAGATAAACAATATCCAAACACTTTACAAAAAAATTTATATCATAAAACTATTAATTTGGTGCTTGGAACATAATCAACAACTTCAAAATCATCATTTTATGTCTGTTTGTACATGGTGACATGGGTTAGATGGATCTTTACAGTCAACAGTTGCTGGAACTCGTTCTGAATCTATGCTACACGGTTTATAGTCTAAATATGAACCATTTCAAATGGAAGAATTTGTATCATTAAAACATAAATTTTAATGGTACAAATTTTCAAATTAATAGTCAATTTTTCATCAGAAGAGTTAAAGATGCAAACATTTACCTGCTCACATAAATGAATGTAGTCTCAGTTAGTAGTTATTTATGGAACACAATGAAGATCATACAAGTCTTACGATTACAAAGTCGATGTGTATCTTATTTTTTAATCTCAGTCCTATTTATTTCTAAAGAGAATTTGTTTATCATTATTGTTCAATGTCTACTTTCCTGGCTATCAAATGACACAGTTTTATTGAAAAATATCACAGGATAAGTAAATGCAATTATAAATATTTATAGCTTTTTTAACAATTTACAAAGTGAAAACATATTTGATATTAAAATTGGAATAATAGGAGTAATAACAACATATATAGAAATAAACAAATATAGTCTTTAAAAAAAATTCCTACATAAATTTTGCCTAAAGTTTTAGTTAAATATAGTTTGAACATTTTGTACCTTATGTACCAAATATTGGCTGTTCTTTGTGAAGCTAAATTAAGCAATATATATAATAATAGTTTAAAATACTTATGTATTTTTAAAGGTTGAATTGCTAAAAGCAATAAATCAAATATCTATTCTCAATGGTATCGATTTCTAATCAAATATCCATTTAAAAAAAAAAGATTTTAATCTTTTGAATTTTTATTGAATTTGCTTTTTAAATTTGACATTTATTCTATTTATCTTACTTTTTTATGTTTTATATTTTTGTTTGTTCTGCTATTTCTTGCATTATTTTACATCTGAAACAAACAAAAAATTACCTTTCTCTATTATCTTCATCAAAGATATCAAATTTCAAACAATTGTACCCAGCTTAAAATCTTCCTTTAGTGAAGATATAGTCAGATTTTCTCAATGAATGGACAAACTTTGTCCTCAAGTTTAATATGTCTGACTGTCATTAATTTAAAATTTATAACCTAAATCAAATGAACTATGTTATAAAAGTTATTGCTTTAAAACATAACCAAATATTCTTGCTTTAAACCAAATGTTTCCTCAAAACAAATTCACAAGAAAGCATATAGTGTCAAAATTGGAATTTTGAACTGACTAAAATCTTTAGAACAAAAATAAAAATATCTGAAATTTATAAAGTAAATGTTAATGAAAAAAATACGTATATCATGTGGTGATATATGGATATTTTGATTTCATAACTAAAAGATTTTGAAAATAGAATGAGCCCTATTCTAATCTTAGGTATTTATCAATTTCAGATTACTGCTGAGAAATAGCTTGAGAGTAATATACAGAAACATATGATGATTATGAAAATAAAACAAAATTACATAAAATGTATACTGAAGCCTGCTTTTTTATTGGTTATTCCAGAAAAAAAAAGCTAAAATGGAGATATTTTTAAATCAAAAATTCATTTTTGTTATTTTTTGTTTTACAAATTTAGGCATACTTGAAAAATTAGAATACGAAAAGAAAAGAACAAAGATTTAATAGTATACAATATATTAGGAAAAGCCTGCCATCACTTTATATTACTACTTCATTTAATATTAACTTAAAATCGATAGAATAGCATGATAGACAAAGTGGCTTGGGTAATTAGTTGCATAGCTATTGAGTTCCAATCCTGCTGATATCAATTTTACTTTCTATCTTGCTGCAAAGAATAGATTTAGTTGGTTCATCTTTTTTATTCTCTCTTTCTCTTCAGAGTATAGTAGTTCACTGCTGATGAATCCATTTCTTCTCGTCCCTTACCATAATTTCTCAAACTGCTCTGTACCTCGTTTGATCATCTTCATGTTTTCTTCAATGCCATCCTTCCATTTTCTTTTGTATACCTCTACATCACCACTCTTCTCTTGTAATCCATCCCATTGATGATTCTTTTCATCCATATATAGTCTTTTTCTGTGACTAAATGTCCTGACAACCATTGGGAGATGCAGAGTCAGTATTGAGATATGTAAAATCTCGATTACGGTGGCAAGCAGTTTAGGCTTGTGTGTTCTGCAAGCCTTTGAAAAGATGACAGTTTCTGTTACCTGGGTGACCAAATCAGCAGATGAGGAAGATGTTCCAAAAGTACAGTAGCCAAAGTAAGAACGGGATGGAGAAAATTCAGGAAGCTACTAACGCTGCTAGCTGCAAATTATACAATGCATGTATACGAACAACAATGTTGTATGGTAGTGTGCTGTGTGCAGGGGACCTGAGAATACCTGGAAAGAAATGAAGCCTGCATGCTCCGATGGATGTGTAGTAGTAATATACATGAACAGCAAAGCATAAATAAACTGAGAGAGAAATTGAGCATAAGAGGGATCAGATGCAGTGTGCAGGAGAGGAGATTGTCTTAGTATAGCCATGTGATTTATATGAAGGATGACAGCTGTATAAAAATGCACAGGGCTATCAAAGATGATGGAAGCTATGGAGTAGGAAGACCCACAAAGACCTGGGATGGGGTGATAAAAGCTGATTTTGTACAATTGCACCTTTCAAAGACAATAACACAGGATCGAGATCTTTGGTGTTATGCAGTAATACAGAAGAATCACCTTCCCATGTGCACAGACTGAAGCTTACATCTTGTATGCACCTCTTAACCACTATCCTCTCTTCTCTTTCCATACAGTTCCCATGTCCTAACACCTCACCCTCATCTAATCCCACCACCCATCCCCCATACCTTTTCACCCTTGCCCCAGTCCCTAGTCCACACATTAAAGTGATTGTGTTGGTTTCCTGACAAAACGCACCCAGCATGCACTATAAATGTGGTTGTTGTTAGAAAGGGCATCCAGCCATAGAGAGCAAGCCAGCTCAAATGGAACAACCTGGCTAAACCATACTATCATGGAAAATAGATGTTAAACAATGTTGATGATGATGAAGATAACAAAGGTTCTTGCATAAATTTATGATGGAAGATATTTAGATAAGTATAAACAATTTAAAATAAAGAGTGTAGTATCGTAGAACCAATGTCGGTTTCAGGCAGTTTAGTATCAAAAGTGTTCAAATAGTAGTTTCGTATCAGGGGCAATTTCAAGTGGCTTGGTATCAAAATAGTATATATAAACTTTATATTCTAAAGTATTTTGTCATAATGTTATGTAAGAACATCTATTATGTCTCAAGCAGCAGATAAATAATGAGAACATTACTAAATTTGTGATTAATTTAAAAATGATTTGTAAGCCACAGATAGTATGTTTTATTAGAGTAATGGTAATGATCTTTAAAAGTATGGGAACACATTGGATGGATAAAGCAATCTTACATTCTCTATGTCTGAATAAAACACATAACACATTGTTACTGCTGGAAGTCTTTGTATATCTGCTCATTCAGGTTTGGTGTTAAACAACAACAATAATAGCAACAGCAACAATGCAGACAAAAATAACTATAACAACAACAATGTCAGTAAAACAACAAAAAGAGGAACAACAATAAGCTTAATGTCATAAATTACATTCATGCAAAACTAACTATACCTGCTCAATAATTATAACAATATTAATGGTTTCTTTTTTTAACATTAAATATATTTTTTTTCTTTGTTATTAATATGTTTTACTTGTTTGGTTGATGGATTGGCAGAAATGTTAGAACATAATATTCAGTTATAGTTTTTCACATTGGGAGTTCAAATACTGTAAAGCTTTTCATCCTTCAGAAGGTGGACAGAGGATGTAATATATAGTACAACTAAGTATTGGGTTGATTCAGCTGAGTATACCTTTATACCCTTTCTATTTTCTTTTACTTTGCACCTCTGTTAAAAATCAATACATTTCTCCACAAATTTAACATACTATTGTGGTCATTATTACTTAGAAATTGGAACACACATTTGTTCAACAAGAATGGATTTCCAGTGTCTTTTGATCACAAATGTATATTTACTTCTTTTACTTATATCTTTGCAGAAACAATTGTGTAACAAGAAATCACATTTCTATTCTATTTGTCATCTTAGTTGATTGTCTAAGTCATTCTAGATTAAGTGTTAATCTCAATATGGTGGCATGCTTAGAGAAGAAAATTTAGCTTTTATTTTTATCTACCAAATAATTTATAACAGCAACCCATATATTTCACTTTATTTTCACATACATCTTTGTCTACTTTTATTTTTCCCTAAGAAACAGTTTTATCTATATTTGATGGATTGTTATGGCATTTTCTTATTAATTTTCTTAATGTTCAATAACAATTTGGTAAATGAAAATATATCTTTATGAGGAACATTTTAAGAGATTCCATTTCAAGAACATAAAATAGTTTCAGCTGCTTTATGGAAAATCTAGTGAAACACAACAGCTATTGTACCTTCAGAATGGGAGGTGTATATTGGTATGGTATGAGAATGAAATTGATGAAATTGAAACATAAATATCGGATCAACAGAAATGGGATAGGTGAAATGGATAGAAGAAAATATGGAATAAGATGTATTCTATTTTTAACATTGAATGTTCTAGATGATATATTTTGAAAGAACCTTTCAGCAATCTTTCTTTTAATTATGGGCTACTTGGAACTCATGAATAATTTTGACTATCATAATTCAGAGAAACTTTCAAGAATTACTTTGACAATTTTTGAATAGCTGTAACATTAAATATGCTCTTCTCTTAAATGACCAAATAATAATATGAACATAAAAGTTGAGGAAAGCTGAGTACTTTTTAATGCAACGCAGTATGGTTAGCAGACTAATGCTGAAGAGAAATGATTTATACTATGAGGTTTCAATAATGATACTGGTATTTTTCTTCAAATCTTCTATGGAAAAGAATATGTTTAGAAGATATGGTTTGATAGAAAGAAAGAAGCATCTTCTTATAATCAACTAATAAAGTTTTATGTAGCGTGCTTATCTTTGTGAAGTTTGGAGCTTCAGTTCAAGTAGGTTTGAACTATAAATGAAGAAATTATATTTTTGTACTATCATATGTGTTGACACTGTCTATGAAAAATAAGATGGCTCTGAAAATATAACTTTTTTCTGTCACAAAACCTCCCATTGTAAAAACTGATTTATTAAGAAAGAATATATTTTCCATACGATTCATTTAAGTTAGAACAGTTTCAAGTGGTTTGAAAATATGAGAATGACTAAGATATGTGTGATACCCAGGGAAGTCTGCTGCATGAAGACTTAATAGGAAAGTGGGTGCTAGCATACTTAATGTGGTATGAAAAAATATTTTAATTTAAAAAAATTACATCCTTATTGATGAGAACAATTGTTATTGAAATGACTAATTCTGGTCTCAAAAGACAGGGTAGAAATGACTAATTCTGGTCAACAAAAGGCAGGTCAACAAAAGGCATGTTCTGCCCATATTCAAAACCTTACATAGGTGCAAGCTTCGCTGTGTTGTGAACAATTTCAATACAGAATCCCATGATTTCAGGTCCAGTTCCACTGTAGAACACTTTTCCTAAGTGTCTTCTACTGTAGCCTTGGGGCAACTAATGCCTTGTGAAAACATTTTCTTTGTATCTTTTAATCAACAATGATTGATTTGAACGTTTAACCCTTTAATGTTCAAACCGGCCAAAACCGGCCAGAATTCTCTACCTTTTTCTGTTGAAACTGGCTGTAACTGGTCACTCAAACTGATGTTAAGGTATTGTTCTCAAAATAAATACTTTCAAAATCTCATAGATTGAATATTATGTGAGATAAAGCCTTTACCATGAAAATATAATAGTATATATAGAGAAATGTGAATGCTAAAGGGTTAACGTTAATAGCAGTCATGGCAATTTCATATGGCTTGATGAGAAAAATGTTTAATCTGCAATCAAATAAACTATCATAACATACATGAGAAATATTATTATGCATAGAAAAATACATAATGCAATATATATTTAGAGGTTTGACATCATGTATTAGACATATTTTCCTTTTAGAAGATCAAATCAGAACACAAAATTATATTATGGGACGTTTGTTTTGCTAAAATATACTGAAAACCAGAACTGAGGTCTAAGTGAAACCTTTGAATGAGAACCAGAGACATTTAGTTTCAGTGTAAATATAGTGAGAACCAGAGGTGAGATATTAGAGAGTCATGTAGAGACAATGTAGATATATAAAGGTCTAAAGGTGAGTCATTAGGGAGACATCTAGTGAGAACCAGGCTGAGACTGTAAAGAGACATCTAGAGTTAGTGTAAATATAATGAGAACTCGTTCTCAAGCCTTACAAAAACATCTAAATTCAGTATAAATATCATACTTAGTGGTGAAATAAAGAAAGTATTATTTGAAGAGTCCAGTTTCTAAATGCTTTACTCGGTTGTCTAAGATGTTTTGTTAAGACTCATGGCAAAAACTGGTTGACATCATTTCATGAATCCTAGCTTTTCATGAATCTATGCTCCATGTTTTGCAGCATAGAGTTATGGACTTTTATGTTCTGAGTTCAAATCCCACTGAGGTTAGCTTTGCCTTTCATTCATCTTTGCAAGGTTGATTAAATAAAGCACCAGTGAGTACTGGAGTCGGTTTAATCGCCTTTCCCCTCCCTTTCAAGTTGCTGGCCTTGTGCCTAAAGTAGAAACAATTATTTCTAGTTTGTGTAGCATTAAGCAGATGAGAAACAAATCATTCTCTGGATAAGAGGTTTATTACACTGGTAGACTTTCTCACCACCTAAACTTAGCAAAATAAATTACTAAACCACACACCAATTTCATAATGTTACATTACTTACAGTAGCATGTTGTAACCAATATAATATCAGTGTTCTTGGCCATTGGAAGCTAAGTGCTTCTATGGCCATGGACACATGCACTACCAGTGACAAGATATGAACTTTTGTTTATTTTTCAACAAGTTGTCTTGTACTTTCTCATCGGAGGTATCCTTGGTGTTCATAGAATTACTTATATAACTATATCACATCAGCCATTTCTTACGTCTAAAATTCCCAATATAATTTTACTGTTAGTTGTTGCTATTTCAAACAGTGATTGATATACATTTTAATTATTTGATAGATCCAAGAATAAATTCCCTGACGGATCCATTAGTAGATCTATTATTGATATGTATGTAATTAGTTAATAGAGCTATTAATAAGTGAAACTTCCAGGGTCAATGAAATAAAGTACCAGTGAAGTACAGGGTTGATTTATATAAATATAAAGCAGCCTCGATGTGGATGGAATCATAAGAGTGTTCCTGGTATAAACCGCTATTACAAAATTTTGCTGGTCTTGTTTAACCTTGGGAAAGTTCTGATCAAGCAGCTCAATGACTAAACCATTTCTGCCATGACAATCATGTCATTTTCACAAGAAAATGTAATTATGGTTACATTATCCAATAATCCCTTTTTTTCTAAATATTGTAGGGCTTCATTTGGGAGAAATTTGTCTGCTACTAAGGGCCCTTTGAGTGACCATATAAGGCAGCAAAATGGTAGAGTAGAATCATTAGAACATTGGATAGAATGTTTCTTTTCGACTCTCTGTTCTCTGAGTTCAAATCCTGCCATGGTCAACTTTGCCTTTCATTCGTTCAAGGTCAATAAAAAAGTACCAGTCTAGTACTGGGTCAATTCTTCCCCTATAACTCTTTCTCACTTCCATTTGCTTACTCTCTATCCTTCTCTTGAAGAAATCTTCTGTATTCAGACCTTGAGAGGAGATGGGCTTTGCTGGGTTTTAAAATGCCCTAGAAATATTGTATGTTAATACAGCACTCCTACAACTCCCTTAGGAGATACAGGACTATGCATGTATGCATGGGTGACCATATAGAAGAACCCCCATCACTTACAATGCAAACCTTTGATATTCTTTACTGTAGTCTTTTTCTTGAAAATGCTTAGTAGATACCAGTACTGGTTGATTAAATTGACTCCAGTACATAACTGGTACATTAGGTTATCAATACCAGAAGGTAGAAAGCCACTGTTGACATTATCTCCTTATAATATATAACCAGCAATTTCTCTGTGTGTCTGTTCGACAGTGGAAACACGTGCGCGTGTGGTTGCTATCACTCTCTCTCTCCAGCTATCCCTCTCTTTTAGTCTGTCTGTTTCTCTCACTCTCACTCTTTCTCTTTGTAACACACTAACATTCCTCACCTCTATCGCTGTGACGAATGGGGAGATGGAGGAGGAGGAGGAGGAGAGAGTCACTTCGTCACTTCACCTCTGCCTTTCTTTC
The DNA here is from genome assembly GCA_964016885.1 of Eledone cirrhosa. Taxonomy (NCBI): domain Eukaryota; kingdom Metazoa; phylum Mollusca; class Cephalopoda; order Octopoda; family Eledonidae; genus Eledone; species Eledone cirrhosa. The sequence goes on along the minus strand of OZ024747.1, from coordinate 45,831,340 downwards.
TCTCCCCTCTCACTCCCTCATTACGTACAGACATTAGGGCGGTAGATTGGCAGAATCTGTAGAGAGTCGGACACCATGCTTCATAGCATGGAGTTACGTCCCTTTACGGTCTGAGTTCAAATACCGCCGAGGTTAACTTTGCCTTTCATCCTCACGAGGTCGATAAACAGAAGTACCAGTAATGTACTGAGTAATTGCTGGCCTTGTCTATTTATCTAAAACAGTCTGTCTGTCTGACTCCCTAAAACTCGAGAACCACCCAACCGATTGTTTTCAAACTTTACACATGTAATACTTATGGTCCTGTGTGTGTTTTGAGCAAACAATATTTCAAATCTTCAATGCCCGACAGACCGCATTAGACCATTTAGAGATCTCTCTATAATTCTTAGTCTTTCTTTTTAGATAGATACATAGATATAACGTTGCGGCCTTATATTATCTGTCTGTATGTCTGGCTGTCTGCATTACGACATTATGACGCTGTGTGTGTGTATATATAGTGTGTAACGTTTTCGAAATATTTACTTCTGCGTTCACAGATTGATTTTTTTTAGTTTCAGAAGATCCCGTTAAGGGCGAAAGCAGCGATTCTTTGCTTAAACTTGAATCCGTTGTTTTAATATATATATTTATATATATATATAATTATATATTCGTGTACAGATATTTTTGCATACACAATAACAAAATATAAACAAACGTATTTATTTCACGAGGCTCGATAAGGATAAATATATATCAAATATATAAGAACCCTACAGCAAATCCCGAGCAGCGCCAGGCCATTCTGCTAGTCTATATATATAAAACTGAGGATGTCTGTCTGTGTGTGTGTGAGTTTGAATCCCTAAAACTCGAGAACCACCCAACCGACTGTTTTCAAACTTTAAGCATGTAATACTTATGTTTCCGGGAGTGTTCTGAGCAAAACAAATTTCAAATTTTCAATGCGCTAGGGACCGAATTAGGCTATTTAGCGATATCTCTCTATAATTCTTAGTCTTTCTCTTTTTAGATAGATACATACATACAACGTCGCGCCCTTATAATATCTGTCTGTATGTCTGTCTGTCTGCCTTACGTCCCTTCCCTGAGGATGCCTGTCTGTTTGTGTGTGTGTGTGTGTGTGTGTGTGTGTGTGTGTGTGTCTGTGAATTTGAATCCCTAAAACCCAACCGATTTTTTTCAAACTTTACATGTGTATTACTTATGTTTCAGGGAGTGTTATGCACATAAAATTCAACTTTTTGATCCCCTAGGGCCTGCATTAGAGGTAAACTGCGTTTTTTCAGGTTTTATTGGTTTTTTTCGAGGCTTTACGTCAGACCGATTTCCTTGAAATTGTAACTATGTATTAGTCAGTCTCTTCTTCATACCGTGAGAAAATCCAACTTTTTTATTGCCTAGGGCCCGCATTAGGTGAAAAACTTCCTTTTTTCAGCTTTTTAGGGCTTCTTTGAGGTGTTACGTCTAGCCGATTTTCCCGAAATTTAAAGGCATATTATGCACATAAAAAAATTCATTTTCTTGATCCCATAAGGTGAAAACCTGCATTTTTCCTGCTTCATCAAGGAAAATCTTAAAGATTATCCAGCCATCAGAGTATTCGGTTTATTTTTTTTACATATGTGTCCAGGCATGCATTTTTTCCACGATTACGTCTGTTGGCGGCCGCGTTTCAAAATACCTTATCCCGTGCAACGCCGGGTACCACTGCTAGTTAGCAATATATTTCAAATCATAGAGGACTGGATGAAACTAAATATGTACTGGGAGGCATTTTATCCAACACTTTATCAACACCAGTTTACATTATTTTTAAAATACATTCAAAATACTGTTTGTTTTAAGCTCCTTATACTTTATACTTTATCTTGCCAAAACTTGACTTTGATTTTCTTTGTATTTACTTAATTTTGAGAGACAGAAGAATTGTCTTTGCCCTTCATTCAATATAATCTGAATAAATTCCAGAGAATTTGACCTATATATAAAGGTTCCTAGGCTCTAATCTCATTGATGAATCTAATAATGAAATAGGTTCCCATTAAACTCTTATAAATAAATAAGAGTCAAAAGCATTAGCCTGGTTCTATAAAAGCTATTTCTAAAGGTGAAATACATTCTGATTCAAGACCCTCAATCCCTATCCCAGCCAACACACTTTTTTAACCGTTTGACTTTTTTCTGTCCTTTATTTGGATCGGTTCAGTGTACAGGGTCAATCTATATTTCCTAACAGAGCATTATCAGCTTGTGATGTGTCTAGGTATGGATATAGAGAGATATTTAATCTCCCCATTTCTCTCTCTCTCCTCTCTCTCTCTCTCTCTCTCTCTCTCTCTCTCTCTCTCTCTCTGTATATATATATATATATATATTTATATATACATACATACACATGTCTGTGTGTGTCTCTGTGTGTCATACAGACATATATTTGTTTGGATATATATACTTTTCATGTATAAGTGTATATGTTAAATGATATATATACTAGCTGGGTAGCCTGCCGTTGCTTGGCAATAATCACAATAGTATGTCTGTATTTCAATTTTTTTATTCCATGTCAGACTATGTCTCCATCGAAGGATAGTCCCTTCGATGAGGACAGATTTCTTTATTAATTGGGTCAATTTTAATGTTTGTATAAACAATGTTTGTTGTGCTTCCATTTGGTGCATAGATATAATGATTTTTCTGACTTCCTACTCTTGAAAATCCAACAAAATGTTGACCATGGGGGAAGCAGGGCTCTTCAAGGCGTAAACTGGCAATTGAAAATGTTTGTCCTAGTAATTTGTTGATGGTCATGGCAAAACTAAGACTCACTGGAAATTGAAGTCGTTTGAATTGAAATGGGACATCAGTGAGGATAAGAGGAATTCTTGGAACGAACACATCCTCTCCCCCTACCACATCCTGTTGAAATAGTGATTTGAATCACGTGTGGATACATATTTTTCACAAATAATCAAGTGCCATTACATAGCGTTGGTAGGTCCAAATTCCTCAATAACATTCTTTAAGGTGAAGGAGACATGGAGTCAATCCTGATGATCCTAAAGATTTGAGGAACTCTGTTCAGTAATTGACAGCTGCTGACGGTTCCACCACAGTGTCAACAGATAGATACATCTTTGAAGCTTTGGAATTCTTTTTAACACCTTTTGATTTATCAATTTCTCAGTCACATTTTTTGGGGCCAATATAGCCCTTTCACTGAGCCACTTGTAACTGTGAACTGATATTCAAGATTAGGAACACTTTTTACTATGAGATGGAGTAATGATTCCACTATTGGGCCTATGAGACTTATATCCATAGCTCCCTTGCTATCTACAGGAAGTCTTCTGTCACCAAGCATGATGCAGATAACTATAAATAATTGTATAAATCTAAAAAAGGATCCCTGGAGATGGAAAAATGTGGACAGAGAACTTGCAAGCAATTGAACTGAGGATTTCTTGTATACCAAGTGAGTGCATTCTAAAAGGATGGTAATTAACAGCCAGAGGTAATGGTTGAATACCTTCATCTGGCATATGTAAGTTGTGGGGGTTCAATTCCCTGCAGACATATTTGTCCACTTTTTTCCAATTTCAGGGATACTTTACTTGATTTATACAATTATTATTATTTAAATTTAATTCCAAAGAGAAGAAACCAGAACATTTTTCTCTGAGAGTTCCTTAGAAGGGAATTGAGAATTTTAAGTCCTAAAATATTAGGACGCAAGAAATAACAGCAACCACAAATAAAGCAAACCAAAGATATCCAGGTAACTTACTTTTTTGTCACCATCTTATGTCCATTTTGTATTATTTAGCCATATATCACTCTCTACATTAACTATTATTATAATTGTTTGCATTGTGGCAAGTAAATTTTCAAATTTCATAGATAGATAAAGATAGATAAAGATACACAAAAACAGACAAATAGACACTGTTTTCTAAATTAGCAGTCAATAGAAGTATATTGATTAGGCATAGTATCTTTTGGCAAGTGTTTCAACATTGTACCCTCCTTCATAAATAACCCTTGTACTACAATGGAGTTTATTTTTATAGTGAAATGGCTGAAGATTATTGATCAGTATTAATGATTTTAAATATTGACAGAGAGCTTTTATCAGCCCTCACAATGAAAATACTAATTTTACATCAAATTGAAGAAGTAAAATTATTGTTGTGTTCATATTTTTTCTTTTTATTAGCTTACTAATATTATCACATAGTGATATGATATAGATCTCCAATAATTGGTTCTTCATCATAAGATCTGTATAAGCAGGGATATTTGTGGAGAGATTATTTCTGTAGAAGTATATACAGGTGTATTTCAGAAAATGAGAATATTTTACAAAAATTGTATACTTGTAGTCAGTCAAGTCAGAACATGAGAATTTCAATTGTATTAGGTTCACTGATACATCTAAACTGATTTATTCTGTTTCATTGACTTAAGCTAATATTTACGGTTTCCTTAAGTATTAATTGCTTCAAGATCTCTTGACTGTAAATCTGATGAAACAGTAGTGCAAGACCTGCACATAACATGTACACCAAATCATCACTGTTTGCAGGAATACCATGTTTGATTTCAAACAGGTAGGTTTTTCTACTTCTCCAGTTTTCTTTCAAACTCTGCAGCTCTGTTTATTTGAAGTCCATTAAGTTCTCGCAGTCAATGATGGTTTGGAGTGAATGTCATAATCAATTATGTGGAGGCATGCGGCTTAGAGGTAAGGGTGTTGGGCTTATGATCATGATGCCATGGGTTCAATTCCTGAGCTGGGTTGTGTGTTGTGCTCTTGAGCAACACACTTCATTTCATGTTGCTTCAGTATACTTTCCTGAAAATGAGTACCAGCAATAGCTGGGGGTTTAACTCTGCGATAGACTGGCATGCTGTCCAGGGAGAAGTCTTGTACTCTCAGACGCTCCATGCCATGAAGCCAGGATAAGCGCTGGCCTAACGAGCCTTCTGGCTTAAGACAAACTTTTAACTTAGACTTTTAGTCACAATCAACACAGTGGTCTACCAAGAGTTCTTAGATTGGGTTAATCTCTGCTACTATTGTTCTGTTTTTACATGTATTCTCATTATCATTATCAACATCAGCTGGATTGGCAGTATCAGTAGAGGGTCGGACGTGATGCTTTGACGCATAGATTCTGAGAGTACAAGACTTCTCCCTGGACAGCAAGCCAGTTCAAATCCCGCCGAGGTCAACTTTGCCTTTCATCCTTACGGGGTCGATAAAATAAAGTACCAGTAAGGTACTGGGTAATTGCTGGCCTTGTGCCAAAAGTAGAAACAATTATCATTATCAACATCATCATCATTTTAATGTCCACTTTCAATTCTGGCATGGGTTAGACAGGTTGTCACATTCTGGGGGTTGACTGATTAGGTGACTATGTCTTGCTCATATGTTCCATATTTGACATGGTTTCTATGGTTGGATATGTCCTTCATAATACCAATAGCCTTATAGAATGTACTGGGAACAGTTCTTTTGTGGGAGTAACACTATTACTTTGCAAAGTAGATTGAATGCATTTTCTCATGGCACCAACACTACCACTCTACAGGGTGAGCTGGGTGATATAAGTCCTAGTATCTTATAGTTTCTTATATTTTATTAAAAGACAAGAAATAAACACGAAGATTGATATACATATACTTTGTATTTAGTAATCAGAGAGATTAATTGAGGCTCAATTTATTTTCCGTTTATTGTTCAGCTTCAAAACAAGTACTTTTATAACAATTCAGCTAATATAAACAAATCTGTGTATAATGACATAGGCATCAATAAAATAGATTTTAAGGAGTTAACTTCAGAGAATAGACATAGATTATTTTGAATCACACCTCTTTGCTTTTAATCAATTTTGGAAAGGAAAATGCAAATTAAATATGGCATGCAGATGTTTTATTTTTTTTAGATTTTGTTTTTCAATTATTATTTTTTTTTAGGTTCATGTCACGTTATTTTTTATTTTTCAGATATTCATATAAAAGTACCATTTTGTGGAACAGCTATTGTCCCTCCTGACAGTAATTTAGAATGAATAAAGAGCACATATCATTAAGGAGACATAGATTTATATGTGTACCAGCTGAACTACACATTAAGAGGAAAAAATTACATGACTGAAATTGTTAGGCCTGGCATATTTATTAGATTAAAGATTACATTCAATAGCTTTTGAAATTGAAAAATGTCCATTTAAGAGAAGACAATTTCAGTAATTTTCATCTCAATCTAAAGTGAAGACAGATACAAAATATATGCACTTGTCAGTATTTTCATATTTCTGATATGAAATAAAGAAATAAATAGATAAATTTATTACAATTGTAGTAACATTCAGCCCACTAAAACTTTATTTCCAACCAACTTTTATATAAAGTGAATTAGATATTTTTAAGAAGGATATCATGTAAATATATTTACATCAATTCACTAAATTCAGCATTTCTGTCAACAGAAATCATATTAAAACCATAGTATAGCACAGTATATTACAAGATAAGTACTTTCACTATTTAAGCTTCTCTTAAGCCTGTCCACTTTTGTCATATTGGATAAGTCTTTTCTGCATGAACAAGCATAAATAAGTGAATAAGGAATTTTTAGAGACTTTTCTCCGAGTTTGATGTCTACAACTTAAAATAAATAGATCTTTCTTTAAAATTTCTACAACTGCAGAGCAAGGATTAATATTTTCTAAGTTTTGAATGAAAAATATTATCAATAGAATATTTTAGATCATTAGATATTGTTCAAAAACTAAATGAATCAGACTGTAGATATTAAGTACATATCAAATGCACATTGTTGTGCTGTGGTGTGTATCCAGTATTTATAGACACAACATTGCTGAATGTTTATGATGTTATCTTCACCTGATATTAAGGAATCTACAGAGAATTAAGCTGGACCAAATATCCATTTCAATCATAATAGGAACTCAAAAATATCTAATCTACTAAACATCCTCTAACTCTTAAGCAATAACCACAATATTTTATTTATTTTCTGTATTCTTCTTCTTTTCGTATCTTCGAAGCATGTGGTTATATGACAGTTTCCCATTTCTTTACACAGTCCTTTGCGTGGATTGGCAGTATCGGTAGAGGGTCGGACGCCATGCTTTCCAGCATAGTTACGTCCCTTTACGATCTGAGTTCAAATCCCGCCGAGGTTGACTTTGCCTTTCATCCTTACGGGGTCGATAAAATAAAGTACCAGTAATGCACTGGATAATTGCTGGCCTTGTGCCTAAAGTAGAAACAATTATTATTAAATTCTGCAATATCTTTTAAGCTGCACTGGTTGGGTAGTAGAGGGCAAACAAGGCAGTGCTGCATTGCATGGTCCTCCACTCTGCATTTGCAGATTTTCTGTATTAAGAGCATGTTATGCTGGTGAAGCTCTGAATTTGGGGATGACCTGACCAGATATTACCAGCGTAATAAGTCAGAAAATGAAATATTTAAACTAAGATCTCTACTTGATTCCACAATATCACCCTGAAGACAACTTACTATTTCAAATCCCGCCAGGGTTAACTTTGCCTTTCATCCTTACGGGGCCGATAAAATAAAGTACCAGTAATGCACTGGAATAATTGCTGGCCTTGTGCCAAAAGAAGAAACAACTATTACTACAAACTCATAAAAGAAAAACTCCACATGATATAAGAAAAGAAATTAGGAATTAAAGGTAGAAATAACTAGCTTCAACTTTTAAGGAGCTAATAAAAACTCTGATGAGATTGCAAAAATGTAAATAATTGTTTCTACTTTAGGCACAAGGCCAGCAATTACCCAGTGCATTACTGGTACTTTATTTTATCGACCCCGTAAGGATGAAAGGCAAAGTCAACCTCGGCGGGATTTGAACTCAGATCGTAAAGGGACGTAACTATGCTGGAAAACATGGCGTCCGACCCTCTACTGCAAAAATGTAAATAATGATTTCTAATTTAGGTACAAGGTTTGCAGTTTGTGAGGAGGGGAAAGTCAATCCTCAATACTTGACTGGTACTTTATTTTATTGATCTTAGAAGAATAAAAGGCAGAATTAACTGTAACAACTCTGTAACAACTCTGCCATATCCTGTAAACGAGTTAGTAATAGAAAGAAATTTCTGGAGATGTCACAGGTGGCCAAATTAATTGGAAATCTGATAACTAGAAAACAAGCTCAATCTTTCATAACCTCATGGTAGTTTTACAGTTTCTTTGACCAAGGCCACTAACCACTAATTGGCTCAATATACAGACCTTCTACATAAAACCTGCCAGTGTTAGAATTAGCAGACACATCTTCCTCAAAGCATAACCTACTTGTCTTAAATACATGATAAAATTGATATAGTCCTAAAATACAGGGTGGTCATGGTTGGAATGCCTTTCATCAAAGATCTACTAAAGCTAAAGCTAAGCAACATCAACCTAGTTGTTAATATATACCATATATAAAGAGTGGGGACTGGCAGAATTGGTAGAGCAGTTAATAAAATGTTATTGCAGTGCTTTTTCTGGCTCTTCACATTCTGAGTTCAAATACTGAAGTTGAGTTAATCAACATTGCCTTTAAGCAAAATATTTGTTGGCCTAGTGCCTAAATAAAGAATAAATAAATGACTCCAATGTAAAGAAATATTTATATTTATCCAATAGTGATGAAGAGCAAATAGGATTGAAATAAAATTTCTTTGGGTGCCACTATGTGATAATTTATCCCACTGGAAATAGTAAAATCTTCCTCAAATCACATCCTACAGTCTAAAAATGTTAAGATGGTCACAGTTGGAAGGCTTTTGATCATAATTCTGCTCTATCAGGGTTGACCTGCAGTTAAATATCAACAATAACAACCTAGTTAATAGGTGGATGAGGGATTACTATTAGTTTCAATTATGAGTTTTCCAGTTGTTTGAGCAGCCTACTCATGAAATCAAAATATATGTTACTGAGCATCTACAGGCACTGTTCTATTAACACAATTCTCTAATGATTCAATATGACATACTGTGTTACAAAGCTGGCTTTTAGAATTACCATTACAGTCTATCCAATGGGCTTCCAAACAGATTCCATCTACCCACTTTCACTCATAAGGCAATGGTCAATGACACCTGCCAAATATGTCATGCCTTATAAATGAACCTGGGACCTAATGACTGCAAAGCAAACTTCAAACCATTTGGGTATGCTGCATTAACTCTGCAGGAGATTGATGAGGTCAGAAGTTGGATATCAGAGTTTTGGGACTGCATGGATGAAATATCAAAAGTGTTGGGTATGTAAACAAATTATTCCTGTTTAACTCATACCAGTGGAGCAAAACTGAATTTAAAGTATCACTATCACTGGTGTAAATAATTGTTTCTACTTTTGGCACAAGGCCAGCAATTATCCCAGTGTGTTACTGGTACTTTATTTTATCGACCCCATAAGGATGAAAGGCAAAGTTAACCTCGGCGGGATTTGAACTCAGTCCGTAAAGGGACGTAACTGTGCTGCAAAGCATGGCGTCCGACCCTCTACGATACTACCAAGTGGATTTTGAATGGTGCTGAGAATAGACATGGTAATGATGGTGGATTTGATGGTGACAATGATAATGATGATAGTGATGATGAAGATGACAATTATGATGATTGCAATATGGGTAAACTGCTGTCAATTTTGTGGTGGTGTGGAATTATTTATTTTTATCGGTGTAATGTAATTAACTAATTAATTGGTTCATTGAATGAGTCATTGATTATTTAAGTCATTTAAAATTCAGATAAATTTTGCTTTCAAAATATTGATTATTTTTGTTATACTGACACATTATAAGAGGGTGAGGAAGTTGGTAGATTGGTATACTAAATGACAGGATATAAAGCAATGTTGTGAGTAAAGTGGAGTTATAAATACTACTGGGTACATCAGGCAAGTTGGTAGAGTGGAGTCTAAATTCTACAATATAAAGTGATGGAATTGGTATAGTGGAGTTTAAATTCCACTATATAAGGTGGGTGATGGAATTAGTATAGTGAGGATCTAACCTAAATTCTAGGACACAAATTGGCTGAGTCGCTAGAATGGTTAATATAATGCTTTGGGTTATTCGTTCCAGCTGTTTGATTCTGAGTTCAAATCCCATTTATGTCAAATTACCTTTCATTTTATTTTTCTGCGTGTAGTAAATGAAAAAAGCAGCATTCGAGTACAGGGGTCGATTATTTCTCTATATCTCTTCCTCACTTCCTCTTTCTCTCCTTCTCTGGAAAAAATTGGCTGTGCTCAGATATGAAGGGATGGGGGAGTCTCTGCCAAGTTTAAATAACTATGTCATACTGTATGTAACTAAGGCACCTATAAATCTCTATGAGAAGTAATGGGTCCAGGCATTCAAACAGTCTAAATTCACTATATGAGGTAAGTCAATCGGTATAGTGATGATCTAAATTCAAAAGCATAAGGAAGTGAAGCAGGCAAAGCTGCAGTTTAAATTCTGCAATCACCATCGCTGGAAAGCATGTCTGATGACTCTACCACGGGAATAAATGAGCATCATAAATGGGCAACTAAGATCATCATTATTAGAGGAATACGACTTGTATAGGCTCGTCCCTTCTCTCCCTTTGTTGTGGAACTCTTCTTCACAAGACATCACAGATCTTTCATCACTTTGCAAATGGCATACTCATGAACACAGATGCCCTGAGAACTTCTTTTGTCATTGTTTCAAAAATAAAGTCTTAAGAAAAGCAAAGAGTTTTTGAGACTCATTTAATTATCTACTTTCAATACTGGTTCTATATATTTTGTTTTTTAACTGTTTTCCAGGGAGAATTGTAGATGCTGATATCAAGAAAAGAAAGAGAAATGTGGTAAGCTGAATGTCATTCTTGTGTAATTAGTAATTGTCAAACACTTGTCAATATCTAGATGAGTTTAGAGAGAAATGAACATAACTAGGGGTCTTCAAACAGGACAGTTAATGGTGTTTATTATAAAAATTATTGGCAAAAAAAACACAAAATTAGTGGTAGAGTTAATATAGACATATATAAACATAAATATATATATATGTGTGTGTGTGTATAAATATATACACACACATATTAAAAGAGATCGACATATAAGGATTCTGTTGCTCTATGATCGCTAAATGAGAGAATTGATGCTAAAAACATAAACATACATTTAAGTTAGTTTGATTACCAATGGGTAGAACTTGTGTTTCTGTGGTGCAACAAATTAAGTAAAACACTCAACGTTATGCAATCTATCGTAGATGTGGTATCCAGTGGCTGGTGCAGGAATGGAGTAAAGCATTCATTCAAATAACAACAGAAGTCCGAACTGCTTTAGAATTTTAATTATGTGTATTTCGATGACCCAGCTCCATCATCCAATTATGATACAAGACAGGACGATCTCATCAGGCGTCATCCACAGAATTACTTAACAGGATTACTTTGAACCCAAACATATAATGGAAGATAGGGAAAAGAAAATAGAAAATTCGATTCGGGGACCACCTGCAAAAATGTTATATAAGTATGAGGCAGTCCTGGAATGGCACCTGATGTTAACTTTTTGCTAGTGAATGTTGGGGAGGAGGTAGGGGCAGTCAAGTGGTGATATAATCCTTTTTAGAGAATGCCACTCCTTAATTATAGTTCTGGCTACACTGTCACAGAGATCTAAAGGTTTTAATATATCGGTCGTTTTTCAGAAAGTCAGTCTACCGTGACGGTACTTAAAGGGGAGCATATATCTTAAATTTAGATAGAAATAGGGGTTGAGACATGATACTAAGATACTAACAGAAAAAAATGTTGTACGGTTGTATCAAAAATAAGAAGACTTATTGGAAACAATAACATTTACTATAAGTTGTTAAATTGGCACGACCATCTTCCCGTTCCGTGGTGGTCAACCCCTCGTCTGGGACGCCAGAAGCAGTGACACATTCTCTTGCGGCAACCTGGTGCAGTCGGTGATTAACTAAGGCTCTGCTGCACTTCGGACTGAGAAGGGTAAAGTCTCCAAGTATCGGTCGCTCTCCGACAGGTTTGCAGTCGAGCCCCAAGCAGTGGAGACTTCTGATATCCTTCACCCTAGGGCTACCACCATATGCACTGAGCTGGCGATCCGCAGGTGTGAGCCTCGCGAGATGGAATGGCCTTCACCATCCCCGGGGAAACGCCTTCTCCATTCTGTCCAACAGAGTCGTGGAGCGGCCAGCGTGTGGGACCCCATTTGCTCATAATAGTGAGAGATGGGGATGGCGAGAGAGATGGAGGTGATGACAGTGGGAGTTCGGGCCTAGTGTACGTGTATGTGTTTATATTCATTCGATACGACATGCACACAATGAAATAAAAGTGTGTTCACCGTTAAATTTGTTAAATAAAGGCTGATACTTTTTTTTTTATCATATCTCCAATGGCCAAGATTTACGAAAGTATATTAAGGGGCTGTTAACCTCTTTCGTGCATATATAAGCGCACATATATATGCATATATGTATATATATTAATAAATACACACACACACATATCTAACTGTCTTTTTTTTCATAGCAGAATCAACACATTTGATAGCATATATATATATATATAACAGGCTTCAATGACCAGCGTGTATATTACTTTATATTTTACGATTACCTCTCCTTTCCCTTTTGGGGACAGTGTGGATTTTATTTTTGAAGGACTACTGGCTTTTCAAATTTAGCTGTCCTTCTAGCACTGACGGAGACCATCACTAATTATTAATATCGATGTAATTTTTTATATCGATATTGCATGGTCATCCACTGATGAGTTATAAGGGCCCGCTTGTGTGTATTTCTATCGATTATATACAAGTTTCTACATAACTTGGACATTATTTATCCCAAATTGTAGAAATCTTATAACGAAACGATCGTATGGAAAGAAAGAAAGATTTATTTAATTATGTCTCATATAAAATAATACAACCAACTTTCCACGAAATACTATATAGTTAGCACCCCAAACACTAAATTGGGAGAATACTTAGGTATATCCTAATGTTTGTTGAGTGAGATGGAGTTGGTCAGAATATCGCTTAAAGCTGTTAATGTATTAAATATATATATATATATATATATATATATATATATATATATATATATATATATTTAATACATTAACAGAGAAAGCTTTAAGCGATATTCTTAATGTATTAAATATAAGCGATATTGTTAATGTATTTAATATATATATATATATATATATGCTATCATCTTTAAATTTCACATTTATGAGTTATAATTTATAACTTCATTGTTCAACAAAAACGTTTTTATATCCATATTTTTTACTTGTTCAATTTTCTCTAGAGGTGAACTTTTTAAATATTATCATCGAATGTGATCATAATAGTTATATGAGAAATGTTCATATCTCTAAATTAGTTAATTTGGTGATACGAAAATTTTCAAGTAGTTAATTTTCATTTAAGTTGAATGATAACGATAATTAAATGCAATTATAAAATTAGATTACGTAATTCTAACACGATGAATAATAAGATATAAAGCTGAATGAATCTATGAATACACGAAGAAACTTTGACATTTATATAATGATTCTACTACTTTAAGTCTTAAAGATGGGGCTGTAACATAATGTTGAATGTGATTACATGTGAAATAACTAGATTTTGAATGACATCTTTATATGGACATCAGAGACTTCAAAGAAGATTAAAACCTAGAAAGTTGTTTCGTAATATACACTTTATTTTATGTACTTTCCAAAAAATCTACCTGTACACAATTGTAAAACAAAAACCTGATATAAATTCGGTAAATACTTATTACACCCAATTCCAAAACAGGTGTTATGGAGTTCTCGGGTGTATTTTACGATTGCTTTGAAGACCATATTCGTTAAAGGAAAAATAAATTCTAAGGAAAAATAAATTCTAACCAAACCCATCAAACCCCCCCCCCCCCCTCAAAATTAAATCATTTTACTTTACAACCGTCTCTAAGAATGTCATATAAAAATAAAACAAGCAGAAAATTTATTAAAAAGTTTGGAGTTTAGGCAAATGAAAATATCTTAATTGAGCACTTAATGTGAAATACTCGTACTGTGACTGGGTAATAATTCAAACCAGGAAGCACCTGTTGGTTTGCTCATTATTGTATCCCTCTTGATTTTGAATGATATGAGAAGCAACACAAAGAATGTGTACGACTGCAAAAATTAATCCAAATAATTAATAAAGATTCAAAATAACAATAATGTGTTCTGAGTAAGTAAGATGGTTTATAAGTGTAGTACATGCTGGAAAAAATACGGCATGGATTAAGAAGAAGGATCACCCACAGTAATTAGTAGCAGTTGAGCAACTTGCAACGCTAAACATACGGGAACCAGAATTGAGTGATTTAAGCATCACACCTAGGGCAGAAGTTCGTTCACACTGATTCTGCAAGGATGCCTAACGGTGACGGTGTGGGTCTTCGACAAACGATCATGTCAAGTATGCAAGTTAGACACAAAACCGGAGTTATAGAAGGATCAGAACAACCTATTATCGATAATGTAAAAAGCCAAAACGTTTCAAGGAGAAATAATGTTGCTAATTAGTATCTTGGTGTCATCGTCTGCTAATCATAGCCGTTGTGCTCTCGGGGATAAGTCTCGTGCAATCACGGGGAGATCACCAGGTGAGAAAGAACGATGAGGCAGCCATCAAGAAAGGATGTCACCGGTCAGCAGAACAAAACAGTACAAGGAACGAGCTGTGTAATTTGCCGTTAATAAAGGCTTTTATAAAATCATCTGTTACTTGTCATACTTAACAATAAGCATGTAAATTAAACTCTACAACTTTCTGTGTCGGATATAGGTTCTCTTGTGTTCTTTTGCACTTGTATGCATTCACTAAGTATGATTTCTGAGTCTTCCCTATTTAATTTTCTGTCAAATCCAATCCTCCAAATGTTTACTCACTATACATTCTGATGAGATTATCTTTCCTCTAGTTACCATGATGATACATTTCTTATGAGGGCATTTCATCTATCAACATAAATATATTGAACATGATTTCTTTCTTTTCTGAAAATTTCTATTGAAGCTTTTAATTCTTGTCATTTTAATTAAGCCTATCTTTTAGAATGCTGTTCTATAATCAACCATGATGGAATATCATATTTCAGTCATATATCTTTAATTTGTATTAGCCATTACAACCAAAGGCAATCTGGAACACTACGGTCTATATGTGAGGTTTTATTTCTAAAAATACGTCATATGTGCAAATAGAGAAACCTCTCATTCAGTACTCGTCAAACATTTTATAACTCGCGTCCATATATGTGAGTGAAAAACTTTCGTGGCATCCACTATATTTTAATCTAGAGACAAAATTACATTTCTTGCATAAGACATTTTGCTCTGTTTCCATCGTGTCTGCGAAAACTCATCAGGTGGAATAATTTCTACACCTGTGACCTCTGAAATCTTATTCAGAATTGTATAAATAACATTACAAATATTTTTTTAATATATTCATAAATAACATTACAAATGAGCTCATAACATTATAAATTATTTGCAATTAATTCAGAAGAACATCACAAATATAATGTCGTTGATAAACACAAATATAAACGCATAAAATAGAGAAAAAAAGGGGTGGACCAGAAACAAAAACGACAATCAATTCCCCACCAAGTGCGACAATCGGCTGCACATTACATTATAAGGGTTAACTAAACACTTTGAGGCAGGCCAATACGCTCACAGCATTGCCACGCCCGATGGCGAGGCTAAACCATTAAAACAACCATGCACCCTCACAGGCATTACCTAACACCTCAGTAAGACGAGCCGCTAGTGATGACAATAACTTTGCTGTCAGCGGCCCAACTCCAACAAACGTCTCGAACGCCACAAGCTAAAATTATAATTCCTGGATAAATTCGGCTATTTACGAATTTTATTCGGTTCGGGAACGTGAACTCTTGTTTCGTGAATCGTATTCCCTTTGTAATCGAATTTTACATGTTCTCTTGTTTATTTACTCGTAAAATGTTACACTCCTCTGACAATGTCAAATTGTAAGATTTGTTTCACATCAATGTCGTGCCGTATCAGTTTTCCTGCGGTATTTTGTGTGTGCCATCACATCCGGTAATTCAGGTAATCTTGTTTTGCAATAAAATAAAATTTCATTTTACCCTGCATAAATTAAACAAGATAAGTTGAAATTGAACTTTCCTTGCCTTGTGATCCATAGGCTTGATACTGAGAAGTTGACATTTTAATATCCGGCGAGGTTTTTGTTATGAATGAACCAAAGTCTCCCTTTTCCGATATTTTCAAACAATCTATTTGTTTTGTAAGAATATGAATCACAGCACTAGAGCTGGATTCCACAAGATATGAAATGAGAAAATATTTTCTGCAAGGTTCGATGGATATAAAGCAGACATTATTTTTTTCTTTGTGGTTTGTCATAAAGTCTGATACCAAGCACTACTAAAGTTAACTTTGCTTTATCGATCATATCTAAGTTATAACATTTTTTTTTTGCATGTAGCATCAGACTTAGCATTATTTGCACTAAAAGCCACGACCAAACAGTCAAACATGTAGCGTTTGATAGCTTCCGGGGTTCAGTGTAAAGGGTCAGTCTGAGTTGTTTGCATCGGATACTTTTGTTCACGAGTATAATAGTTTTAGCAAAATACGATTTCATATCGGGGGATATTGTTAAACCTTTTGTGTCTGTAAACAGATTTACAGTAAATAATATTTTTTCCTGTGATCCATTGTTCTCATCGTGCCGCACATACATCATTACTAAAGCATTGTTGTTTGTGAGGGTAAACTCATCCAATTCGACGAAAATCTCGATATTTGGACGTTAACTGCCAGTTTGTCTTTGACTTGTTTTATTAAGTTTTCATTGAGGACGGGTCGTGTTCTGATAGCTTCAGTTGGGTCCTGATGCATTAGCGTTGAGATAAATTCTTTGATAGAAGGTTTTATCAAACCTACTCAACTTTTTGTAATTAACTGTAATATTTAATGAGCTGCAGTCAATCCGACTTTGAATGACGACATTATTGAAGAATGCTTTTTGAATCTTTCATAAAGTTTTTGAAAACATGCACTGGGTCTGTCTTTTTCAAATTTATATTTTGTAACACGGTGGTCGCATAATCGACTGGTTGGAAGGATTGCTTTGAGACATGTTTTACAGTCGGATGCTCCTCTTGATTCCTACTCTTTTAGTCAGTTCTTAAGGCATAGGTATATGGTCTACCTATTCTGATGACTGGGCTACAAACGCACACATGAAACATTCAAATATTTCTATAAATGTATGCTCATTACGATAAATCATCAATTTAGGCACGCACACACATATATAACATTGGCGAAGACACCGGACGATACAGGACAGCCCCCTCTCATCAGTCGACTCCTGGAGATACGTTGTTTCAGTATATATCATCATCATCGTTTAACGTCTATTTTCCACGCTAGCATCGGTTAGACCCATTTGATGCAGGTTGGGTCAGGTGACCGTGTCTTACTCATATAGAATTGTTTCTGGCTAGGTTTCTACGGCTGTATGCCCTTCTTAACACCGACCACATTTTCAGTGTGCGCTGGGTACTTTTTTCTGGATACTTTGACTCCTACACGACCACTTTACTGTGTGGCCTGGGTGGTTTTTGTCGTGACTCCTACATCACCATTTTACAATGTGGCTGGATATATTTTGTTTACAGTGTAAGGGTGTGTGGACAGAAGTGGGTGGTTGTGGGTATAGTGGTTAAGAGGTGTTTACTAGATGTATGTTTGTGCGCATGGGAGGCGTGTTTTCTGTATTACTGCATAACTCCAAAGATCTCGATCCTATATTATTTCTTTGAGAGGTTAAGTTGCACAAGGTCAGCTTTTATCACCTCATCCCAGGTCTTCCTACTCAATAGCTTCCGTCAATTTTGATCACCCTGCACCTTTTTTATATAGCTGTAATCTTTCATATATATATATATATATATATATATATATATATATATATATATATATATATATATATATATATATATTGTGTGTGTGTTTGAGTTTATGCACATAATCATATACACTTGATTGCTCTATATTTAAATTTCTATAAATATATCTTGCTTTACATGTATAGATTTTTGCCTGTATATACGTGTACAAGTCTCCATATTTGTCTATATGTTTAAACCTATGTGCATACACACCAGCCTGTATGTATGCACTTACACAATCAAACATAAACACATCAATAAACCCGATATAACAAACATCCCTTCTCTATACACGTCCTATACACACATTCATGTCTTCAAATTCCTTCTCATTTCTTCGTTTAACATGTCCCCATATCAAAACTATTTCCCTCTCTATCCACTCTACATTATCTATTAATTACTGACATTGAATCTTAGTTGTTATTTCTCTAACAAGCAACATGTAATTCACTTCAATAGCAAAGAAAATTACATTTCAACTTTGTTCTCAATTAGTAGACCATTGCTGTCAGTAATGACATCAATAGCATTGAATGTATTAAATCTTAGGAGGCCAGGATTGGTATGCCATACATACCAGGAATCCTGAATATATGAGCGACACATTAATGGCTTCCATAAGAGAAACCTAATTGTTTATGTTGATTACTGATACATGGAAATGATATTAAAGATAAAAATATTCTAATAATTTAATTCTATGTTTAACTACTTAAATGTTTAGCATGTACTCACGGGTCTCAAATAATACCCCCCCCCCCCAGCTCTTATTCCAACGCCCATGCTTATTAAATTTTGCTAATCAATGTCTGGAGAAATTTTATTTTAATTTTATTTATACATTAAAAAACATGATACATGAAAAAAAAGAGTACATTGCTAAACCCATACATTGTAAAATAAATAGGATGGGTTAGTGTCTCAATATGTAAACTAAACGACTAATTCTGGCTTTTGAAAAAAAATCAATGAAGACAACCTAAAAAGAAATTACAGATTTTCCAGCCCACCCTCACTTATTTCATCACCCTTATCATTTATCACCTGAGAGAAAGGAAATATGACCTACAGAATTAAATGTATGAGTACCTTAGGAAAAATAAATATTTGCAGGGACAAATGCAGGATTAGAACCCTGGACCCTGTAATTGGAAAGCAAACTGCTTATTGTAGCAATATGACTGATATAGTAAATCCTTGTGTGTGCATGTGTGTGCTGTGTTTCTGTGTGGTGTGTTCGTGTGTGTGTGTGTGTGTGTGTCCGTGTAAGTATTTTATTTGAGAGCATATTCAATCGACACTTTGAAAAATTGCCTGTATTATATTTAGTCAAAAGAAATCAATTTGTGTAAGAGAAATTTATAATTTTAGTGCACTGTTATTTCGCTCATTATGAATTTCAGAAGTAATTTTTCAAACACCACTCCAGTTAAATTTCTATGTGATTCCATCAGTAAACAACTTTAAGCTATAACTAACCTAATAGCAAAAACTTTCTTATAATGTACTTTGAGCAGTAGCAGTGGATATAAATTCATATGGAAATTATTTAATATATAATCAAAATGGAGCAGGACTGTATGAAATAGATGAATTTAAATCTAAATTAATAATTGATATTATATTTGACTACAAAACATACCAATCCATTAGAAGCAGAATAGAAGTCTAGCAGAAGATAATATTAATGGTGCTCAGGAATGACATTTTGACTAACAAAATTAAGTGATCATGATAAATAAAGAAAGAAATAGAATGTTTACGTTTGCTTAAATTTAACGTTATTGTAGATGTTGGTCATAAATATTTTATTGTGACATCATCATCATCATTCACTGTCCATATCTTCTGTTAACAAGGGTTGTATAGACCTTCACAGACTTAATCAACACTCAAGCAGAGCCACTGGCTTTGTTTAGTGTGATATAATATATTTGTTACTTAGGTTTGTGTGTAAAAAGGTATAGATGGAAATTATCCAAGAGAAGTCTGGCAGAGGACTGTAGCTCTTCTTGGTTGGTAGACAATTCTTTGCCCAGCTTCACATTTTCCCCCAGCCTGTGACAAGCAGGTGCATTTAAAAGTCTAGTTTGTGGATATATTGTATTCATGGCCAAACAATAATGGTAATAGGTCCAAACCAGATGCCTTGCGGTTATGTTCATACAAAGCTAGTAATAGGTCCATGTGATTTATATTGTCGCCATGTCTGTACAAAGCTGGTAATAGCTCAAATACATTTATGCTTATTTCAAATTGTTAATTAAACATTTGTTAATCAGTTCTAAATATATATAATTCCTGTATGGGAAATACATATGATTCCTTATACATGTAAATATAGGTTTATACATGATATATATATAAAAGTAACAAACCAGAATAAAAGAGAACTTAACGAGTGTAGATGTTTTTAAAACCCTATGCCCATACCAACAGACCCATCTGCCTCCAATCTCTTCTGGTCTGATATATTCTTTTCTTTTCCTTCATATAACTCAGAGGTCATAGGCAATAAGATAAAAAGGCCTAGACATTGAAAAGATATAATATTGTTTTAATTTTAACATAGTAAGGTATATATTTTAACAACCCATGATGAATAAAATGCTGAAATGTTTCTGATAGAATTTGTGATTCAAACAAAGATAGGAGAAACAATACATTTTAATGGAATTCGTCTTGTGATATTTCTCACCTGTTCCATGTAATGATGGAAAACATTACTGGGCTCTCAAGGGTTAATATCTAAAAGAAATTGTGTATGATACAGAAGATAAATTATATATCATTATTAACATGCACACACGCACACATGTATATGTGTACATATATACATACATATATAAATATATATATATATATATATATATATATATATATGTGTGTGTGTGTGTTCATCCTGGGTTTAATCGGGGGTAACCACAATAAGTAAGGTACTCAATACATAGCAGAATATAATTTGCATATATAGAAATGGCTTCTACAGGACTAGAACTGTTTCATTCGAAGGAAATCATCAGGCTTTCCTGATGATTTCCTTCAAATGAAACAGTTCTAGTGCTGTAGAAGCTATTTCCATATATATAATCATGTGTATGTGTATTATTGTTTTCATTTTACGTCCATTTTCCCTGATATATTAAGTATGAATATACATATATGTGTGTGTGCATGTGTGTGTGTCTGTGTGTGTGTCATCACAGGTGAGGCAAAAGGCTACCATCTTCTGAGAACAGGCAGGCTGAGCCAAATAAGCTTGGTATGCTGACCTTTTCTTTGCAAAGAGCTCCTGGAATTCTGTTATCCCCATCAAACCAATCGTCGAAAATCCAAGTAATTCTTGGGCAGTCTGCAGGACAATACTCTTAAGGTGGTCCCAAAGTGGTTCAGGTGGCATGTTGAACTGGGTAGATATCAGCCTCAAGTTTAACCATTTAGCATTTAAACCGGCCATATCCTCACCTCTTTCTATTAAAACCAGCAATAACTGGCCTCTCATAGTGATGTTAACGTATTGTTCTCAAAATAAATATCAAAATCCCATAGATTCAATATTATGTGAGATACCTATGTAAGATAAAGCCTTTACTAGAAAAATACAATAGTAATGTAAATACTAAAGGGTTAAGCTGCACGTCATGCTGGAGCTTTGCCCTTCCTGCACTAGTGACAAGCTTGCCACTGCACAGTTTCCTAAAATGGCTGTTTTTCATCTTGGATGAAGTACATATGTATGTCTGTATATATGTATATATATATATATACATGTTTATGTGTATATATATGTATGTGTGTGTGCGTGTATCTGTGTGTGTGTGTGTTAATAGTGAAGGAGGTTATTTATCTTTAAACTAATTTTTGTCTTCTATTTTCAATTTGTGATTAAAATAGATATTTTTGAATTTATTCAAATTTAGTAGTTTCCTTCTTGATGTGAAATGAAAATTTACTATTAGAAAAAATGTGAAGGACCCTTTCTTTGAGAATGCCATTCAATACTTATTGTTATTTCAATTCCTAAACACTTATATATAATTTCATATATTGTAGCCTAAATTGTAAGTATACAAATTTAGTTTATATATATATATATATATGTATGTATAGATACATATGTATGTATATAAGTAAGTTAGTATGTATGCATGCATCCATGCATGTATATATATATATGTATGTATGTATGATTGTTTGTGTATATATTTTTTTATATGTGTATTGTAATGATGAAAGCTAATAGCCTCTCAACTATATTTAAAGATAAATCCTCAAATCCTATAAAATTACACCATATGAGAATGTTTCTCTACTTGTGATGTCAAGTGTAGACACTGCAGTGCCTGATATGACTTGAAGAATCTCTTGTTATTCTAATTTGTCAGACTAGTAAAAGTTGGCAATTATCTCTGAGTTGTTGATAGTTGATTGTGCTTTCACAATCATTTCCAATATAGATTGATGTAAGTTAGATTAGTATAACTGTAATTCAGATTATAGCATTTGGGAGTTACTTTGGTACTCAGGATATTAGTAGGCAGTGATACAATCCGAAGATAGTTGATTGTAGATAAATTTCTCTGAGAAATGCAATTACGTGTACTGCATTGATCTTGAGTGAGAGGAAATTTATGGCTTTTCTGATTAGAGCTACTTCACGATGTTTGATATAATGAGATTTATAATTGCTGATATGAGACAAAGATTAGCTGTGATAAATTAAAAGCAGATTTGCAGAAGTCAATACCTAAATCTTTTATATATTGGTACTTCACTTAATGTATTTCCACTGCTATTTACAGCTAACTGTTAGTTTCCAATATTAACTGTTCCCTTTCAATAGGATTTCTTGAAGCATATAATTTAGAAGATTATTCTGTTAAACAAACTCTCTAACAAAACAAATCCTTACTAGTGAGTTAATACCAATATTTGTGCTTCTTAACTTTCAGATGTAATACCGATATCTCAGATTGTAATTTGCAATCATGACTTTGAATTCTGATAATTTAAGCATGTGAATTAATATGATCATTATATTCAATATTATCTTAAGGCTGAACTATTATTGGTTAACCACTGGCCAGTATATTTCTCAAAACTTGAGCAGGTTTACTCTGTTGTTTCATTTGAACATCTAAATAGATCAATATTTATGTCCAACATATGTGTGTGATGAAGAGAGCCACCTTTGACATTAGGTTTAACCCTGTAGCATTTAGATTACTCTATATTTACTATTGTATTTTCTTGGTAAAGGCTTTACCTCACATAACATTTACATTACTCTATATTTACTATTGTATTTTCATGGTAAAGGCTTTACCTCACATAATTATCTTCCATCATATCGAATCTATGAGATTTTGATATTTATTTTGCAAACAATACCTTAACATCAGTATGAGCAGCTGGTTATGGCCAGTTTGGACAGAAAGAGGTAAGAGAATTCTGGCTGAATAGAGCCAGTTTAAATGCTAAAGGGTTAACTCTTTCATTATAATATTTCTCAAGTATGATATTGCCTATCATGTTCAAATAATCCAAAATTTGGGGAAATTTAATAAAACTTTCTCATTATTAAACTGGTGTTCTTCCATAAAATGATAATAGAAAGAATTTAGGTGAATATAAACACTTCAAAGCAAATAGTTTTATAGCATAGAACCAAGGACAGTTTCAGGCAGTTTGCTATCAAAGGAGTTAAAAAATACAGGCAAAGAGGTTAAGGTGCTAGAGCACTGATCATATGATTACGATTTCAAACTTTGCAAATACTGTTATTGAAAAGAAGGCACATAAGTTTTGTTCCTATATGCCTGACTGACATAACAAAGTAATTGATAAAACAGATTTTGAGGAAATTAGTGTTAGCCTTTAATAAAATTCGCAAATTTGAATAAGAGAGATAAGCGCTACGATGTTTTGAGGAAAATGCTTCATCAAAATGATGTTATTTTCAAAATAATTTTTATGGTCATACTTAGATTATTATTTTCTGTATATACTAAATATAGTACTAAGATAGACATTTAAAAAATGTTCTGTTTTCCAGGTGATGAAGATAGCTCAAAATATCAATGATACACAAAGCTGATTTATAAAATATTCTACTCCTTAGTATACAACTGAGTTGAGAGAAGAAAGCAGGGCACCTATGATTGCTGGTGCCCTGAGAAAACTGAATTTTGTCCCCTCATATAAATATATAAACCCATGCTAGCATGGAAGATAGATGTTAAACGATGATGATGATGATGATGATGAAAGAAGAAATATAAAATCCATAACCTTGATTGTTCACACTTCGGAATCCAACAGGATCACATAGACAGTGTGTCTGATTATTCTGCCCTCATGACCACCTTAGGAATAAGTTAAAGAAAAGGAAGGAAAGCTACAAATATCAGAAAAAATACTTATTACAATTTAAATGAAGGAATAAAGTGTTTATTTAATTTATTATTTTTACATTACTTTTAACTTTGTATTTTGGAAATTACAAACAAGTTATATGGGGCCCACAATATGGTGAGCCTTTGATGACTGGTTAAGTTACTGGCACCTTCAGCTAATGCTTGCCCAGCTTAAAAAAACATTTCCCCAACCAAAACTATCCCACTTATGGTGGAAAAGTAATAATAAACGTAATTCGATAAAATAACAAAGGAAATAATTGCTTTTTATGTCATTTGCGGTTATCACTGATTAATTAGATGTTACAAATTTTAAACATACTGTGTCCACTATAACTTCTTAAGCTACTACTACAAATACTACTACTACCACTACCACCACCACTACCACCACCACCACTACAACTACTACTACTACTACTACTACTACAACAACAAAAGGCTCTACTCCTCTGAACTAACTAGATATATCTTTTCTCTCTTCAGGTTATTATCTACAGTATAATATACCTCACCCCACTCAAAACATATAATAGTGACTTTTATAAATCTTCCACCTCAGACTTGCAGCCTTTCATAATGCCCACTTTTTTGCCTATATTCTCTATACAGACAAGAACATATTTGAAGTGAACACTCACTTCATTAGTTCCACCAGGCAGTGGAGAAAAGATATCAGGTTCTATGTGTACTACCTGCCATCTTCAAACTAAATATTCTTCTTTTTTATTTTTTAGAAGTTATTGATATTCCAGTTTCTACATACAAAATGTCAGTATAATTGTCTCTCTATAGCAAGGGTTAGCAACCCCCGGTCCGTATGCCACATCTGGCCCAGGAAGGATTTTTGTCTGGCCCATCAACAGGTTTCAATCTTAGTCCAAGCGATCCCTGAAAAAGTGTTCTGAATTATTTGGGATTAGAATACTGACTAGAGAACACATCTAGCAACAAGATTCACTTAGCTGAATGTAATTGTTTGCATGATAGTAACAAGCAGGCAAAAACAAGTATCTTATTAAACAATTTATCATTTCTGCTTATAATTTTTTGTAGTACTTTGTTCTTCTTTAAATCACAGAATTAAGGTAACCTACTGGACAGAGCAGTCCGAGGTCAAGCAAATTTATTATAATTTGATATCATGGCCTGTTGACGAGACACTGCATAGCTATGTAGCCTGCCGGCGAGACACTACATAGCTATGTGGCTCACCAACGAGACACTGCATAACAATGTGGTCTGCACACCCCAAAAGGTTTCCACCTCTGCCCTATAGAATACAATTTGAAGGTGACTACTTGATATAAAGATGTTTCTCCTCCTTCCTCAATGAGCAGCATAGAACATGAGGTAAGCCAACTGAGATCACAATACAGATTCAGTTTCTAATTTTGTTGTCTAGCCCCAAATTTACACTATTCAAGCAAGCCTCTATTCAAAGGCATTCTAGCCATGATCCTGCTGTCGTTTTACTTTTCTCCAATGTGTCCTTTTTTGTTTAAAGATATTAGAGTAGTATTTGTTGGAGATGATTGCTCCTATGACTGGGAAAATCATAAGTATCACAATATCCTGTTCGTCCCCACAAACATATTGGAGATTTCATATCTTAATGAAAGAAATCAATATATTTCTCCAATAAACAAAAGATCCAATAGTTTTACATTGCCTTGACCATATAAGGAAATTTGAAATTTTTTTATGACTTATGACTAACATTTCCTATTATGAAAACAGAGAAAATAATGAATATCTTGAAAAAGTACTTAGTAATTGAAAATGAATATGTCAGTTGTAAGTGTGCATTTTTTTTATTATTAAATTGTATATGCAAATACTTAATTATATGTATTTAGGACCAAACAGATGAAATTATATAATAATATAACAAAAATATCAATTTTTTTTCAGACAATATCAATTTTTTTGTCTAAAAAATTAATACTGTCTACACCAAAGAATATTGAATTTGATTTTCAATAATTGAATTTATTAAATACTAAATGAAAAGTAGAATATATTAATAATTTTGTTTTCTTTTTCCAAAAAAAAAAAAAGAAACAAACACAAAAATGTATTTAACTTTATTACTATTATGCTGTCTGTTGCTAGGTTAGGTTTTCATTGTTATAAATTTACATTAGTTTGATGTGAAATATTTCACTTGTTTTTGTAATGTTTTTAATTTAATGTCTTTAACAGATTTTGACATTTGTGAATGTCTCGATTTAGTTTGTTTTTTTCACAAATAAAACATTTTGTAAAGATAAGGACATTTTTTAATGAAAAAACAATATTTGCATTTGCAGATCATACTCATGCAAATACAACTTAATAATTCATAATAAACAAAGTGTATTTCTATAAGGCAACAATAAACCTATGCAATTACTGAACCTGCTAGGAATAGCTAAATTTCCTATACATCACACTACACCATCTTAAATTATATTAATACAATGGGTAATGTAGTATTAGATATTCAAACAAATGAGTTAATCATGCCTAGAACACCATTAGTCTATGGAATCAGAACTAATATGTGGTGACACATATAAAGTAGTTATACATGTATAAATGCCATCAGGAATGGAGAAATAGTTTGGTTTTTCAAGAACAAATTCTGACAATTTAAAGAGTAAAATATTAGATTTTCTCAATCCTCATGCCAACTGAACTTAGTGAAGCTATAAACCTTCTTGAATTGTATCGTCATTGCTAATAAAGACCTTCTCCAGCTTTTCCATAGTCCACATCTTACACATACTTTTGATATTTTAGTGGGTTGTATACATATTGTTTACTTGGAATGGAACCATAAATTTCATTTCTAATGACAAAATTCAAGACTCTGCCTTGGTGCTTTGTTTCACTTCCACTTTTTTATTCTGAATAACAATTATTTGGGTATACATATAGCAATGTAGTTAAGAATTATTGGGGTACAAGTATAGCTATGTAATTAAGAAGTTCACTTTGAAAGCTCATGGTTCTGAATTTGATCCCATAGCCAATATCATGTGTGGAATTTGGTAGATTGAAACTGCGTGAATGCTTGTTGTGTATGCGTTTGTGTGTATGTATATAAATCTTTTATTAATGCTTTTTGGCAAGGTGTATAAATATCAGCAAGCAAAACGAAAACAAACAAATAACAAAACAGTAAGAGTATATTGTCAGGCTTGCTGTCAGAAATGCAATGAACCAGTGGTAGGTACATTGGAAACCTGTAATCAACAAAACTCTTGTTGACAAACTGTGATATAAAGTAAGTAACAACTTTTCAAGACAGGAGGTAAACCAGGTTTTCTGATGCAATCAATCAATGTTTCTTTCTATATGTTTATGTAGATTAGATTTTAAAGTGAAAGCATGTGGGTTTCAAACTGAAACTTGGGAATTGAAAAACTGTCAGTTTAACACTGGAGGGTTAGAATATCTGCAGGCTTGGTCTATACAACTCACACATATCCTTTAGGTCATGTTATAAAGATTCTATATAAAAAATACTTTAACTAATTATGCTTACAAACGAAAATAGATCACTTCTGTCGTCCTTTAGGTCACCGTATAAAGATTTCATACATAGATACTTTGAATAAATATATTTGCATACCAAAATCAATTCCTTCTGTTGTCAATGTCGTTGTTGGGCACAGCATGACCATATGGTTAAGAAGTTCACTTCTTATTCATGTGGTTTTGGGGGCTCTCACTGAGTCAACCCAAGTCTTGTGACCAAAATTAAGTAGGTGGAAACTATTTGGAGGGTAACTAGATGAATTGTATCTCTAATTCAAAGGGCCAGGCATGTCTCACACACTATGTCAAGTTGAATCTCCCTGAGAATTATGTTAATGTACATGTGTTTGTCAAATAAACAACAATTACATGTTAATTTAATAAGTAAGTTAGTTGAACAATTTGAGCACTGATTCTTGAAGCCAGTAGGCTTTGATTGAGAAAACATAATCAAAAGAGTTCCAGCAATGACAATCCTTTTATTTTTCTTCAGTTGTAGTTCATCTGGACAAAATTATTAAAATGTGGATTTTACATTTTGTAAGGAATAGGTGATATTTAAGGGAGATTTTCACTGCTATTTCTACATTGTTGTAGCTCCTGTTTTGTCCCCCTGTTATTATCAAACTTAGACAAAATTATCTCAAAACTGTATTTAAACACTTCTTCTTCTTCTTCTTCTTCTTCTTCTTCTTCTTCTTCTTCTTCTTCTTCTTCTTCTTCTTCTTCTTCTTCTTCTTCTTCTTCTTCTTCTTCTTCTTCTTCTTCTTCTTCTTCTTCTTCTTCTTCTTCTTCTTCTTCAAAGGTTTATAGCAACAAAATCATTTGGCACACCTTCCAGAGGGTCCTATTGGAAGCAGCCATCAGCAAATGATCAGGATGGATCCCCAAGTGAGATCAATAAACCTTATGGATGTTATTCAACTAGCTTGCTTGTGATCTGTCTCTGGGTTTCTTGCCATTATATGTCATGTGATTCTTTACTTAGACATTTTAATCTCATCTCCACAGAGCCAGAGCTGTGAGCTTTTAACGTGTAGAAGAATAATTTGCAAAATATTTAACTTCTATTTCTAGATTGTTGAACAACCACATAGAGATCTCCATGTTAATGATAACACAAGGATCTTAACTATCACACTCAGCTAAAAAAGTATTTGTTTCAGTGCCTGAAGCCTATATTAGCCAAGCCATATATCAACCATTATGCTAAAAGTAACTTATGCTTGCAAGACATGGAAAAGGACCTGTAGAATCTACAGAACTACAGATGTGTTCCATTGATGTTGACTTAGGACCATACTTAGGATTTCTTTGAGTGACCACATCACAAATGAAAAGGTCATGGAATGCACCCAGCTGAGTAATCTATAGAATATTATCACCATATGATGACAGAAAATGCTTAGCCATGTGCTGTGCATGTTCATAAAGAGACCAGTAAGGGCTTCCTTTGAATAAAAGCCAAACAGGGGTACATAGGAGACAAGGCAGACCCATCAATGACTGGTTGAGGACTGTAGAGGAAGACCTGGAAGGTCTAGCCTGGAAGGTCTAGCCTGGAAGGCCTAGCCTCACTCATTGCTTAATCTCTATTGGGAGCAAACAGAACTCCAGAAGAAGGTGTTTGGCATGAAGGGATTAAAAAATAATCAATTTGGAGCAGTTTATTTGCAAATTCTGAAATCCTTTGAACAGAAGTTTTAACTGATTCTAAACGAATATGTTTGCATTCAAATATGGTGCATGGCATGATGTCTAATTTAACAATGAGAAAAACATAATATCTATTGAAATATTATTATGTTTAATTCTCAGGTTTTAGTATAGCAAATATTATAGTGAAGTAAATATTATGCTATACTAGATTATATATTACATTTTGTTGAGGCACATGGCTTAGTGGTCAGAGCATTGGCCTTGCAATCGAAAGGTTGTGAGTTTAATTCTCGGACCGGGTGATGTGTTGTTTCCTTGAGCAAGACACTTTATTTCACATTGCTCCAGTTTACTCATTCCACTGCAAAGTGGTCGTGGAGGTGCTACAGCAATAAAAAAAAAAGCACCCAGCCCACACTTTAAAGTGGACGTGTAGGTGCCACGAAAAAAAAGCACCCAGCACTCACTGTAAATGAGGTTGGTGTAAGGAAGGGCATCCAGCTGTAGAAATCAAGCCAGAATCAGTTCCCTTCCCACCCTTGCAAGCAGCGAAAAGCGGACATAAAATGATGACCGTATATCTGCAGCTTGTATGGTCCTCCTCAGGTTGTAGACCTTAGCAAGTTTACTTTTGTTTATAATAAGTTAGAAGTAACCTATAGTAACCTATATGAAGTATGCCTAGCCTCAGCATGCCACTGATATAGTTTGAGAAAAAGACAAAGGTTAATAAAGTTTGACACTTCTGTTGTCAGAATAAAAAGAGCAAAGACTTAAACCAGCCATTTGACTGTTACTTTATTTATAGTAAATGTTAACCTTAATAAATTGTATCTCAATACATTCCTGCATAACATTTTATTCCTTCTGAGTTAAATGAAAAACATTTAATTTTTTTTTTAAATTTCAAAATATTTAATAATTTTAGAAACTTGTTTTCAAATAGTTATTTTTAATTTTGTATTCCAAAGAATATTTTATTTAGTCTTTAGAGTTTGTTGCAATGCCTTTTAAATTCCTTTTAACATGGTCTGCATTTACTATTTTCTAAATTAGTTCTGTCATGGAAAGTGCCTATTTGGAAACTGAATTCACCCAATACATTCTTCTATTTGTATAATATTAATACATTTAAATTGATATCTTTGAACGTTTTATATTTTCCTCAGTTTTTTTATTCCTTATCTTTTTCTTTAGTACATTCATACTGACCATTCTTATACACAGCCAAAGGCATAGCAATATTTAACATCACACATCTCTAAAAGCCTGAATAATACTCTAATTGGCACAACAGCCTGCATTAGCTTTTGTCATTATTTTCACATTGATCATTCATCAAATTTCTATGATACAACTATTCTTAGATAATTCCTAAATTATGGTGAGATATAATTAGTTACTTCTGTAAACATTAAGAGGAGTCATGAAAAATTAGAGTTTTACTGAAATTCAGTAGCAAACATGAATTCCAATTAATTAATCTATTAAACCACCTGCCTGAAATTCTACATCTATATATATGGAGAACTATACAGGTATGCACATAAACATGGAAGTTGCTTAAACTCATGAAATATAGAAATCAAGTTACAAGTGCATGAAGTAAATGTATATACATACATACATACATTATATATATATATATATATATATATATATATATATATTCACCCAGCTTATGCTGACAGAATAACTATGTAGCTTGTGCCCTTCCTATCTACGGTTAGCTTTCCTCTTTGTTGTTTACTTGTCTCACTCGCTTTACGCGTTTTAATTGTCCTAATAACTTAATTTAGTTATTATTGCACCAACGTGAGGTATATGATTTTTAATGCAATGAAATATCTATGATCGTTGGCAAATCACTGATGAGGGACTCATTTTATAACATGTTATCCATGTGCAACCTGCAGTATTCTTCTCCCCATTTTTTCACATATATATATATATATGTATATAAGTATGTATGTATGTATGTATGTATGTATGTTCTTCTCGTTTTATAATTTCACAAAGTTTTACCAATAGAGAGAGAGTCGGTTTCTAACATAGACACAAGACTCTCTCATTGGAATTTACACATCAACTAGGTAGATATGTATGTATGCATGCATGTGTAGATATGGATGTTATTGTATGTGTGTATGTGTATTTTTTGAGTTGTATGTGTGCATGTGTATATGCTTTGTATCTGTACATGAGTATATGCAGTTATTAGATGCAAAATTTTTGGAATGTTTTACATATTTTTACTGTTCCATTAATGGATTGTACTTGTAATTTCCTAACTAGTTGTGTTCTTTCTGTTCCTGTGAAGCCTAGCTTCTCAAGATTTGTATTGAGGCAGTTACTAACATATCCCAGTGCCCCAATAATCACAGGCATAAATCTGAAGGTGTAATCAGAGTGGAGTATCTGCAGATTTCTCATCAGTTCTGCATAAATATTCTGCTTTTCGCTAATCTTTGATATTATATTGGCTGGGCAATATAATCTGCTGGGCAGCTAATTTCCACTACTGTGCATGCTTTCTTCTCCCTGTCCCATATCATAATATCTGGTCTGTTATGCCTGCATTTTATTGGGGTTTTTACTGGAACATTCCACCAGTACTCTTTCATATTATGTACATTGTTGTAGCTTTTAATGTGTTTATTATCGGGGCTATCTTTTTTACGAACTGCATTGTACAGTGTTTTGGCCACTACATCATGCCTCATAGGTAAATAGTACCGCTATGACATTTTTGGACAGCTGCTGATGACATGGGTGATATCCTCGATGTTAGTTCTGCAGAGTCTGCACTTGTTATCACATCTAGGTGTTTTGCCTGCATCCCTATCTCTTTTGTGAATCAGGTATTTCGTGCTAATCTCCTGTTCTTGGATTGCAAAAGCGTATCCTTCAAAGTGGGAGCTAATATAGCGGTTGTTGGTCCGAGATAGACTACTTTCCTTATCTATATTACTCTCACTCTGGCAACATATCCATGCATGATTTTTTGCTGATAGGCATGCAGTTTTTCATCCATAGATTCACTGCGATACTCCTGAGCGACATCCCTGGATGTGAGTCTTTGATTATCACACAGGGAATATCTCTTAAGGAGTTCCTTCCCAACTATCATGATCTTATCTGTTTCATGCAGAGAGACTTGCTCGAGAAGCGGGCTCCTACGCTTCGAGGTTCGTATATGTTGTCGGAGAGATATGATGCGACATTCAAATGTTGTCTGGACTGATGTTAGGCCTCTGCCTCCCTGCTTACATTTCAAGTAAAGGCGGTCTATGTCACTGTTGATGTGGAAGTTTCCGGTTTTCTTCAGTATTTTTCGAGTTCCAACATCAACTGCTCGGATTTCGTCTATCGTCCAATTGAGTATTCCAAACGTTGGTGTTAGGACAGGCACAGCAAACACATTGTGAGCCACTGTTTTGTTTTGCGCAGAGAGTTCCAATGACCAGATCTTTCTTAATCTGGTGTAGTATTCCCTGGTTACGCGTTCTTTATTACAGATACCATTATAGGATATGTTCTATCCCCAGGCATCTGTAGCAGTCCTCATCAGATATCGGTGAAACAGTTAGGCCATTAATGACAATGTTGCTAGATTGGGTTGTTGTTTTTCCCTGCTTTACAGTCATGTATGAGCATTTATCTTGGCCAAACTCCATTCCTATATCCTTTGAGAACGTTGTAACCAGGTCAAGATTTTTCTTCATCCCATCCATGTTCTTGGCATAGAGTTTCAGATCGTCCACAAAGAAATTATGGGTTAGGTTCGTATTTCTGTCCTCCTGTGAACCAATGATGTATCCCTCACATTTCTTGAGCAGAAAGGACAAGGGGTTTAATGATAAGATGAACAATATCACATAGAGACTGTCCCCCTGAAATATACCCTTGCAATATTTTATTTTATCAGTGAAAATAGAGTCCTCCCTCTCTGTCTTTAACCTTAGGATAGTAGCCCAAGAAGACAGCCTCTCTATGGCTCTGACAATAATGTCTGGGACTTTAGCAAGTTGGAGGGCTTCTATCATCCAAGAGTGGGGAACAGAATCGAAAGCTTTCCTGTAGTCCAGCCAGACTGCAGTCATATTCCTCCTAAGTTGTCGCACCTCCGACATCACAGTTTTGTTGATTAGGAGTTGTTCAGCACATCCCCAAACACTTTTCTTTCCAGCTACATGTTCATCTGTGATGATGTTATTATTTTCACAGTGATCTTGGAGGAATAGGTTCAGGCAGGCTGTATACATCTTATACATCAGGTTCTGGCATGCAATGGGTCGGTAGTTTTTTGCCAAGTGGGTGTCTTTGTTCTTGGGGACCAGTAACGTTTGTGCTAATGTCAACCATTCTGGTATAAGTTTATCTCCCTTAAGAAATTGTTGGTAGAGGTCAGTAAGATACCTCCGATAGAATATTAGTTTTTTGGACCAGTAGCCGACAATCATGTCTCTTCCTGGTGTTTTCTGATCTTGGAGTTTTCTTATCACAGTCTCAAGGGTACCTTCACTCATTTTGTATGTTTTTGTTGTAGTGTAGGATTTCTCTTAGCCACGTTGCATCTTGGTTGAAATTCTTCTTTTCACCATTGGGAATTCCTAAAAGTTAACCTGCTGAAGGTGACAGATAAAATCTGTGGCTGAAGCAGACCTATAGGCAGGAGGAGAGTAACGTGGTGGTGGAACAGTAAGGTGGAGGAGTCAATCAAGGCCAAAAAGCAAGCTCGGAAAGTAAGGCAGGATGGGGGGGGGGAGTAGAGAACACTATCAAGTGGCCAGGAGGGAAGCTAGGAGACAAGTGTACTTTGCAAGAAGCGAAGCAGAGGAAAGAAAGTTCAAGCATGTTCTACAACGCGAGGGCCAAAAATGTGAGGTGTTCAGGATTGCTAGGCAATCTGTCAAGGAAAACCGTGATATTGTCGGGGAGAAGTGTGTCCGTAATGATGATGGTGTACTTGCCATCACTCAGGCTGATAAGAAGGTAGCTTGGAAGTGTCACTATGAGAGGCTACTAAATGAGGAGAATAAATGGGAAAAAGATAGTCTGCCCCAAATCGATCCAATAGAGGGACCAACAGTGGAAGTTGAAGGTAGTATAATAAGTAAGGCAATCAAAGATATGAAGACAGGCAACGCAGCTGGGCCTTCGGAGATAGTTGCTGAAATGCTGAAAGCATCTGGGACGGTGGGACATACTATGGTCACCCGGATAGTAAACCAAGTCATACAGAACGGGGTCATACCAAATGACTGGCGTAACAGCATCATCATTAACTGCTACAAGAGTAAAGGAGATGCCCTAGATAGGGGAAACTATAGAGACATTAAATTAATTGACGAGGTCATGAAGGTCACAGAAAAAGTTATAGCGCAACTAATCAGAGAGCGAATTGATCTAGATGAAATGCAGCTTGGTTTTGTGTCAGGTAAAAGTACCACAGACGCCCTTTTCATTGTACGACAACTACAGGAGAAATACATAGCTAAAAGTAAACCCCTATACTTAAATTTTGTTGACTTGGAGAAAGCTTTGACAGAGTTCCCCACGTCATTATATGGGGGGGGGGGCTTAGAAAACTAGGTGTTGATGAATGGCTTGTGAGAGTTATACAAGCCATGTATAAAAAAACAGTCAGCAAGGTTAGAATTAACAACGAATATAGTGAAGAATTTAGCGTAAAAGATGGTGTTCATCAGAGCTCTGTCCTTAGCCCACTCCTATTTATTATTGCCCTTCAGGCTATAACAGAGGAGTTCAAGACCGGCTGCCCATGGGAACTTCTCTATGCATATGATCTAACGCTTATAGCTGAATCTATGGCTGAACTAGAGAAGAAATTCCAAACATGGCAGCATGGCCTAGAATCAAATGGCATTAACGTTAACTTGTCTAAGACTAAAGTTCTAGTGTGTAGAAAGAAAAATAGGGCACAGGTGCCCTCTGGGAAATGGCCATGCTCAGTGTGTAGGAAAGGAGTAGGCAGAAATTCCATTTTATGTCCCAAATGCAAAGTATGGGTGCATAAAAGATGTAATGGGATCACAGGTAAACTATCTAAGAACGTAGATTTTATATGTGGCCGGTGCTCAGGTGTAATAAGTAGCAAGTGCCCACAGGATACTAGCTCCTTCTATTGTCCAGATGGTTCTCTAGAAATAGTGGACACCCTCCGTTACCTGGGTGACAAAATCAGCAGTGGTGGAGGGTGCTCTGAAAGTACAGTAGCCAGAGTCAGAACGGGATGGAAAAAGTTCAGAGAGCTTATACCACTATTGGCCACAAAAGGTTTCTCTCTAAAAATGAAAGGCAGACTGTATGATGCCTGCATACGAACAACAATGTTACATGGCAGTGAGACCTGGGCATTGTGTGCAGAGGATCTGTGCAGACTGGAGAGGAATGAAGCATGCATGCTCCGTTGGATGTGTAATAGTAATATACGTGAATGGCAAAGCATAAATGAACTAAGTGAGAAATTAGGAATAAGAGGGATCAGATGCTGTTTACTCGAGAGAAGACTACGTTGGTATGGTCACATGATGCGCATGAAAGACGACAGCTGTATAAAAAAGTGCAGGGTGATCAAAATTGATGGAAGTTACGTAGTAGGCAGACCCAGAAAAACCTGAGACGATTTGATAAATTCCGACCTTACACACTTACACCTCTCTAAGACAATGTTACTGGACCGAGATCTTTGGCGCTACGCAGTATTACAGAAGACCCTCCTTGCTTATGTACAAAGCGAAACCTACAGTCAGTAGGCACCTCTTAACCAAATATACACCCCCATCCCACTACCCCTACTCCCCCCTACCGCCATCAACACCACCCTTTCTCTGTAAAGTTATGTTGGTACCACAACATCGAGTCCAAAACAAATAAGGTCGTGTAGGTGTCACGACAAAAACACACACACAGTCCACGCTATAATGTGTCCGTGTAGATAATACGGTAAAAAACTCCCAGTCCACACTGTAAACGTGGTTGGTGGTAGGAAGGGCATCCAGCTGTAGAAAACCTGCCAGACAGTCCTAAACGAGCGAGACGACCAATCTTGCCTCAAGTGGGACAATTCCCGTCTAAACCCATGCTAGCGTGGAAGATAGACGTTAAACGATGATGATGATATATATATATATATACAGAGAGAGATTCACATAAATATAAGCAATGGCATATTTCAATTTAACAAAGCACTGTAACCATCTCTGCAACTTATAAATAAACAAGAAACATTTCCTGTTCTCTGTAAATGTACATTGAATATGAGAATGAACTATATAAGCCAACCGATAGTATTTGATCTGAAAGAGATTAGAATAAAATATGCAAAGCACACTGTGCAGAACGGTACCATTTAATTTGTTATAAAGAGAAATATAAACACTATGGTGAAAAAGGAGCATGCGTAGCTGTCTTGTAAAGAAATTTATTTTAAAATTGCAGGTTCCAGTTTTGACTCTATTGTATTTCTTGAATGTTTTCTTGGCAATAACTTTGAATTAACCAAGACCTTGTGAGTAGAATTTGGTAGATAGTACTGTACAGATGTATGTCTTACACACACACACACACACACACACACACACACACACACACACACACACACACACACACACACACACCACACACACCACACCACACCACACCACACCACACCACACCACACCACACCACAACACACACACACACACACACACACACGCGCACATATATATATTCTAGGGCAGGTAAAATGGACGAGTTCTCTCCAGCGGTCTCTGTCCCTCATTATCGCTGCCATGTCCTGCGTCTCCAACAGACCAGTGTCTGTCCTTAGGGCATCAACATACGTTAACCTTGGTCTTCCTCTTCTAGTGTGTCCATGTAGGGGATCCCACAGGAGCACTGAGTGCAATGTCAACTCTGGATGTCGGTGAGCATGTCCAGCTAACCTCAGTCTCCTCATTGCTGTAGTGGAGTCTTGCTGCTGTACAGGTCTGAGACTTGGACACTGACCAGGAAACTCACTCAGATGGTGGATGGGTGCTACACGAGAATGCTGAGGATGGCTCTGAACATTAATCAGTATACACACACATATATATATATATATATATATATATATATATATATATGTGTGTGTGTGTGTGTGTGTGTGTGTGTGTGTGTGTGTGTGTGTATATATATAAAGGATATGGTAGTTTTCATTTTCAGACCTGCAGAATGATTATGTAACCCTTAATGAAACATGTAAAAATATATAATTAAATAATATTTTTTTCTAATCACGCCTTATGTTTTTCATAATACATACTTATATACTATATATATATATATATATACATATATATATGATGTCCACTCTGGATGTCGGTGAGCATGTCCAGCTAACCTCAGTCTCCTCTGTGTCACTTTTGAGCTGACTTTTGGGATGCTCCCATACAGCTCTGAGTTTTTCATCCTCAGTGTATACTGATTAATGTTCAGAGCCATCCTCAACATTCTCGTGTAGCACCCATCCACCATCTGAGTGAGTTTCTTTGGGAGCCCCTACATGGACACACTAGAAGAGGAAGAACAAGGTTAACGTATGTTGATGCCCTAAGGACAGACACTGGTCTGTTGGAGACGCAGGACATGGCAGCGATAATGAGGGAGAGAGACCGCTGGAGAGAACTCGTCCATGGATCTCGGGAATTTTACCCGCCTTAGATAGATAGATAGATATATATGATGCCTGGTGCCTATGTGAGATGCACGATGCTGCATGGTAGTGAAATATGCGACGGCTGGAGAGAAATGAAGCAAGCATGCTCCGTTGGATGTGCAATGTCAATGTGCGTGAACGACTAAGCATAGATGAGTTGAGAGAGAAACTGGGTATGAGAGGGATAAGTCGTGGTGTGTAGGAGAGAAGGCTGAGATGGTATGGACATGTGATGCGCATGGAGGATGACCGCTGGGTAAAGAAGTGCCAAGAAATCTCAGTTGAAGGAAGACGCAGTAGAGGAAGACCAGAAAAAACATGGGCGGAGGGGTTGAGAACAGACCTCAGATCGCTGAAGCTCATGGAGGAGATGACAATGGACCGTGACAAGTGGAGAGATGCTGTGCTGAATAGAACCCGTCCCACCCTTGCACGCAGGAAAAAGCGGGCGTAAAATGATGATGATGATGATGATGATTATGATATATATATATATATGTAAATAATTCTAAAGTATTATAGCATTTTACAGATTAATATATTCAAGTCAATATATGAGCCTTGAGTACACTAGTGAAACTAACCATTAGATGTTTCATGCAGTTAAAAAAAATTCTTACATATCTAACCTTCCATAAATATCAACACTTTCCCTAAATATGAAACTTTTTACATTTCTCAAATCTTCGTATCGGGATGCATCAGAACATGTGATCGGTAAATAAATATCTTTTTCATATCCTATTTAAGTTGACTCAGTGTGTATCCGAAATATATACATATATACCAGGTCTAAACACAAAGGAACCAAACTCCTACTGCCTCCATCTCTCCTGCTCTCCCTACTTCTCACTATAATGAACAAATGGCGGCGCACGTGCTGGCCGTCTTATGGCCACGGTGGACAGAATACAGAAGGCATTTCCCCAGAGGACTGTGAGTGAGACGTGCTGGAAAGAATTAAATGCTACCTCCTTTGTTGTTGAATGAATCATATAAATGAATTAAATAATGTATTAATGCATTGATAATGATGATCATTATTTGCGTTCATTTACATACACATAGACACACCCATACACGCACACACACATATGTATACCTATACGTATACATATATATATATAAACATTTATATCTATATATATATATCAATAACCTCTGCAATTTATTTACATTATTCTTAACTCGGAAGCCGAGAATCATTCGGTTTCCTAAATAGAATTTTAGTCTACGACTTCAGTTATACCATGAACGCGGTTTTGTCTTTGCGTGTAATTGTTCTCA
This sequence comes from Eledone cirrhosa, assembly GCA_964016885.1. Lineage (NCBI taxonomy): Eukaryota > Metazoa > Mollusca > Cephalopoda > Octopoda > Eledonidae > Eledone > Eledone cirrhosa. The sequence goes on along the minus strand of OZ024747.1, from coordinate 45,791,649 downwards.
TCGCACAACATAATGATGTATTATCTTCGTTTTTGCCGTTCATTGCCAGAGAACGTCTCTACTAACTACCTAATAGAATATTAGTCCATGACTTCCTTTACACCGTGAACGTGGTTTTGTCTTTGCGTGTAATTGTTCTCACTGCTCCAAATAATGACGTATTATATTCGTTTGTTTCCGTTCATTGCCAGCGAACGTTTCCACGAACCAAAGTATCGTCTTCCTGTCTCCTACGGTTGCAACGTTTTTTGAAATATTTACTTCTGGGTCCACAGATTGATTTCTTTTAATTTCAGAAGATCCCGTTAAGTGTGAAAGCAGCGATTCTTTGCTTAAACTTTAATCTGTTATTTTAATAAATATTTGCTCTACGGTTCTTATATATTTGATATATATTTATCCTTATCGAGCCCTCTTTGTATTTTAGTCTTCAAATTTATTATTATTACTATATATATATATATATATATATATATATATATATATATATATATATATATATACACACACACGCATACATATAGCAGGATGTAGGGAGCTCAGGCACAGTTGTTTTCTGTGCCTGAACTTCCTTCATCCTCTTATAAATTTATTTCTTTTGCACTTTGTAAGTTAGAAAATTTGAGCTTCACACACTACGTTTTTTAATATATATATACATATTTATATATAGTTTATGTGTGAGTGTATATGAGTGTTTCAATTTATGTGTGTGTGTGTTTGTACTTGATGAGACAAAAATACATATACAGATTTTTTTGTATATATATTTCAAAATATGTATATATATATATATACACAAATATATATATGCAAAAAAAAAAAAAATGTATATATACACACACACACACACATATATATATATATATATATGTATATGTATGTATATATATATGTATATATATATATATATATGTATATGTATGTGTATATATATGTATATATATATATATATATATACATATATATATATACATACATATATACATACATACATATATACATACATACATTATTTTCTTTCTATTTATCACTAAACTTTTTTTGGACCACTAACTATAAGGATGTAATTTAAGAACAGTACAAGAATCCTCAACCTTTCACTTCTGTTTTCTTTTTTTATTATTTTCAATAAAAAGTTGTACTTGTGAAGTAGTGCCAGAGTTTGGCATCATCTTTGTAGGTGTATAGAACTGAAAGGTTAAGATGAAGCTTGATATTTTCTAACATTTTGGTAAATATATTTAAGTTGTTAAGGACATTAACACAAGACAAAGTAGTAGTAAAAGGTGGGTAGTGGTAATGATGGATTTGTTAGTGTGGAGAGCTAACAAAAGTTGATATTGTTCAATGCCTTCAATATATATATATATCAGAATACAACAACGTTGGTGATATCAATATTTGCAACAACAACAATATCAATAATCCTGTTCAGATTGGTAACACTTATAAATCTGGAGTATATGTTTGAAAAGAGTAAAATTTAAATGTCTTATCTTTCTAGTACATTGTCATCTAAGTTTTAGCAAATGAAATGGACTTAGTTTTGACATTTTCTGCATTATTTCTGTTTCTCTTCCAATATTGGAAGAATCCCTTTAATGGTACACACAACTGGCTTATTAGACCAGAATAACAGATTAAGTCCATTTCAGTTGCTCGTACTTAGATGGCAAATATAAGACATTTTAATTTTACTCTTTTCAAGCATATAATCCACTTTTCTAGGAGTCACCTATTATAACAATTATTGATGCTGGTGTTGCTGTTCTTGTTATTATAATTCTTGTTATTGTTGCCATTGTTGTTGTATTCTGATACATATAATGAAAGTATTGAACACTGACTTTTGTTACTTTTCTTACTTGAAGAAATAGCTGACAAATGAATTCATCTTTAGATTTTCTGAGACAGGACAACCAGAGAATGAAAAGTGAAATGATACACTGTTGTATTTTAGCTGGGTATTTTGACTGCCAAAATAAATAACACATTGTTTATAGTTTACATTTTTATTGCTTCAGAATGAATAAATGAATGAATTAATTAATATATGAATTAATGAATGAATGAAATTAATTAATGATTGGTTTACAAATTCTTTCACCATTTTTCCTTTATATAATATTGTCTACTAATTCAGAGTAGTTGTTTTCCTTATAATTGTCAAGAATATTCTTGCAGCTAGAACAAATGAGGACTAGGTAAAGGAGTGATGTTAATTGATTGAATTTATTGATATATAATTTGCTTGCAAAGTCTTTTACCCCATAACCATGGCCTTCTCAACATTATACATTTCTTTTTAAATTGTCTATTTGTTCCTTTATATGAAAGTCAAATGTGTTTTTGGAGCATTGAAGATTAGTAAGGATTTTATCTATCATAATTCCAGTCATAAACTCATCAAACAAATAAGACATGGGTGTAGACCATGTTTTTAACAAGGGACACTGTCTATCATTTAAAAAATAATCAAGAATTTGGAGGGATTTAGTCATATAGTAACTTTCTCATTATTTATCTGGGGGCGGTTTTTTTTGTGTATATCATAACAAAGATTCTTATATAAAATTATGAAGGAAGGTTTTTAGCTGAATATAAACACTTTAGAATAAATAGTTTAGAATCAGAGAAACCAGGGCTGTTTAAGGTGGTTTGGAATCAAACAGATTAAACTACACATGCAACAAGCAATACAATGTGACCCACCTTTCATTTGGTATGTGTATACATATATATATCAATATTCCTCAGACCGTCTCAGATTTAAATACAGAACACTGTATAATTATCGTCAGAGATGAAGGGCAGAAACTTATTTCTCTCCTATAATAAGACATAGATTTGGTTCTGAAATGTAGCACCTTTTTATTCAACCCAATGGCAAAACAAGTGTTCTCATTGCTTGGGGAGTCAAATATAGTTTTTTTGCTACCAAACTAAATTAATAGGAACTAGCAGAAAAACCACCCTTCAGGTGGTTTTATGCTAGTATGTGTAGTGTGCATATTGATATTATACGCAAATATATATACATGTAGATATGATACGTCAAATGAAATCGTAATTGACAATATGCACAGAAATTGAACAAATTCTGTGTTACACTCTCTTCTGTAATCAGTAAAGTAATCCATGATACATTATATAAGTGATGTAATTAATGTTATAATATAACAGGCGCTAACTGGAAGTGTTGTCATTTGAAAATTTTAAAGAAGTGAATCTTAAAATAAGCAATAAAATTATTTATGTTTAATCAAGAGTTATGAAATTTAGTACATAAATTATGTAATATTCATTCATTATTTATTCAAAGAAAGGGCGGTGGATTGGCAGTATCGGTAGAGAGTCGGACACCATGCTTTCCAGCATAGTTACGTCCCTTTACGATCTGAGTTCAAATCCTGCCGAGGTTGACTTTGCCTTTCATCCTTACGGGGTCGATAAAATAAAGTACCAGTAATGCACTGGATAATTGCTGGCCTTGTGCCTAAAGTAGAAACAATTATTTATTCAAAGAAATTCAACTTATTTTACAAACGGGATAAAAAAATATATTCTGGATGCAGTGCCACTCTCCTCCCTTTATTATAGTTAAGATATGGCAGACGATAGGACAAATGTTTTGCAGTATTTATTTTTGCTCAGTGTTCTGTGTTCAAATCTTGTTATGCTTAATTTTGCATGTCATCCTTCCAATGTCAATAAAATATTGTACCAGTCAAGTATTGGGGTCAATATAATCAACTTTCCTCCCACTTATATTACTGGCCTTATGCAAAAATTTGAAATCATTATAGGTCAGGGTGAACTTTCCATCCCTTCATAACTGCATTGGGAAGGTGGTGGTGGTGGCAGGTTTTTGATGCCCCACTATCCCTGCCACACCTCCAATTCAACCCATCATCAAGCAATTCAAAATACTCCTTAAAGAGAGGTTTGATTCCTTGATGAGGTTACTCAGTTGTCTTCTGACAAGAGTGAAGATTGTATGATGCTTGCATGTAAATTACAATGTTACAAAGCAGTGAGGCTTCAGCCTTGATTGTAGAAGATCTGAGAAGGCTAGTAAGGAATGAAATGAGAAAGGGTCGGATGGATGAACAACGTAGCATAAGTGAACTAAGATGAAAACCTAGCATTTAAAAGCTCTAGTAGATTAATGAAAGATATAATGGATACCTCATATGCCATTGGTTTGATTCTTTAAAGTGATGTCTTTTAAGTGGACAAGATGAAAATAACAATCATCATCATGCTTTGTATTTACTTCTATACAAATATTACTACTCCAAGTACCAGGCTCCTCCACCTTTTAATAGTGTATTGCCATAAATGTACTATGCAAGGTTTTTATACAATAGGAGAACCCATGACTTGTCTTGTTCTCCAATCTGTGTTTTAAAATGTATATGGCATGCTCTCTTCAGAAAATCAGAAATAGGACCCCTATGTTTATTCAGAGTGTTATTGCCACAGAAATAACAAAAGAAATTTTGATATTTTAACATATTCTTTTTGAGAAAAGCTATAATGTCTATTGAATCTACAAAATTGGTAAATGCATTTTTGTTCATTGAGACCATGTGGTGGTATATGCCTGGAGTTCTGCATGTCCATGATGCAGAGTTGATGAATGGGGAGATGGGGTTCATGACAACCTATCATCGACTGGCATGTGTACATGAATACACAAGCTAAATTTTCCATGCAGAAAGTCTATATACAAACACAAGTTATTCAAAATGAGATAACATTTTCTTTACAACAGCAGGAAGTGAAAACTGAAGTCCACAGTTTTATTGGGGTGGCTACTGACTTTGCCATAGAGACACATATCTGTAGCCTCCAACCCAAGGATTCTACCATAATTTTTATGTCTTTCACATAAATATATTCATAATAGAAACAATACTTTGATCATTTTTGATGGAATAATATGAGATTTACAGCAAATGAGATGTCAGGAATATTGAAGTAAAGTGCAACCAGTGTCCTAGAATTCAGCACATCAGTAAATACATCAGTATATCAAGGTGTAAACTATATCTGCAAAACTAAAGCGGACAGGTCAAAATATTTGCTATATTTGAAATCAGTGCCACAAATATATTTATACTAAGTCTAACTTTCAAGATATCAGAATTTTTTGTAGAGGGAGGGAAGTTGTTGCCCTGTGATATAAAAATAATCTAATATAATCGATATAAAACAGTATAAATTTGCAATAGATTGTTATCTTTGAATGATTTATATGTAAGATATTCATACTGTTTCCTGTTCAAATTTCACTATTAATAATAGAGAAAAATATCCAAACATAATTTTATTCCAACCACCATCCTTTCAATTGCTGTTTTTTATATTTTCCTATTAGCATTTCTGGGAATAAATGATATTTTATTTTATTTAACATTATAGAACATTTTTTTAAAAAGAAGTGTACAATAAAATTATATTTAAATTATACATC
>OZ024747.1:45753667-45781167 GCA_964016885.1 Eledone cirrhosa | reverse complement strand
ACAACATACTGATGATAAAGTGTTTTTTGAGCAATGAAATATTGGCCACGGAAGAAAATGGAATACACAAACAGAAGATTAATGAGTATAATGATTGTATGCAAATTTTATGAACATGTTAAATAAAATATATATAACCCCAGCTAACACATACATACACATAAACACATACATACACATAAACACATATATACACATGCACAGACACATATTTATATATGTACGTGTGTGATCAGCACAGAAATATAGATTGAATCTTTTTAAAATGTATGCATTTGTTTTGGAGGAGTTATTGTGTGAAAAAATTGATATTTTTATTTTCCTCTCCCCTTTCCATCTTTTCAAATATAACCAACAAAGTCTTGTCAGACATTTTTTTTTTATTCTTTAGTTCAACTCAATTGTTGTTTTATCATATGTATTATTCAAGATTAATATAGGTTAAAATAGGTCATTATGAAAGCTATTCAAGGGCGGTGGATTGGCAGTATCGGTAGAGGGTCGGACGCCATGCTTTCCAGCATAGTTACGTCCCTTTACGATCTGAGTTCAAATTCCGCGAGTTCAAATTCCGGGACGAGCTGATAAATTACGACCTCACACACTTACACCTCTCCAAGACAATGACACTGGACCGAGATCTTTGGCGGTACTCAGTAATAGAGAAGACCTGCCTTACCTAAATACAAAGTAAAACCTACTACATTTAGTAGGCATCTCTAACAAAATACACCCCCGTCCCACCACCCCCACCCCGTCCACACCACCCCTTTCAATGTAAAGTTATGTTGGTGCCACAACATCCAGGCCGAAACAAATGAGATCGTGTAGGTGTCACGACAAAAAAAACACACAGTCCACGGTGTAATGTGGCCGTGTAGGCAACACGGTAAAAACCCGCCAGACAGTCCTATGCGAGCAAGACAATCACTCTTGCCTCAAGTGGGAAAACCCCCTTCCAAACCCATGCAAGCGTGGAACACGGACGTTAAATGTTGATGATGATGATGATGATGATGATATATATATATATATATATATATATATATATATATATATATATATATATTCTCAGACCGGGTGATGTGTTGTTTGCTTGAGCAAGACACTTTATTTCACATTGCTCCAGTTTACTCAGCTGTAGAAATGAGATGATAGGGACTGAGGTCCGTATCATTCCACTGCAAAATGGTCATGGAGGTGACACGGCAAAAAAGCAGCCAGCACTCACTGTAAATGAGGTTGGTGTTAGGAAGGGCATCCATCCCACCCTTGCAAGCAGGGAAAAAGCGGACGTAAAATGAAATGATGATGATGATGATGATATATATATATATATATGTGTGTGTGTGTGTGAATATTTGTAACTGTTCACAAAAAAAATAAATAAATATATAAAAATTAAATAACCATTTGAAAATAATTCTCATTAATAAATGGAAGCCTTAGTTGACATATACAATAAATCTATTTACAAATGAAACACATACTTCTTTGAATTGTGTTTGAAATTCTCCTATTGTTTTACTCATAAAAAATATTAGTTGGTAAGATTAAGGATTTTATTTTCCAATTTGATTGTGTCTGTTAATATTGGAGGTTAACTCCATTCTTTCTTGTCTTTTTGTTCTCTCATATTTTTTTAAAAATCATTATTCCATTTTACACAAAAATAATAAATAACTATTTTATTCTTGAAGTCTTAATAATACATCTTTTAATAGATTTAATCTTGCAACTGTTGAAGTTCATTTGCTTTTATTGAAAACATTTTAAAACACTTAATTTTTCAATCAAGGTAATTTAATTTCTAGATGAATATAGAAGATTATCCTGGATTGTAGCCTATTTGGAATACAATTTACTTATTGGAAATATAAATTAAACATTTAAAACAATGTCATATATTATGGGAAAATAATCTGTTTAGATAACTCTCCTATTTAGCTCCAGGTAGGCCCAGACTGGACTTACCTATGATTAAATACATTACAGCCATGACCATCCTGTTCTTTTATTTTCAAGCATAGTGTATTTGGGACTATATCAGTCTGTCCACTGTATTTTCAACCATGCTGTAAATGGGAACTATATCTTATTTCATCTCACTATTGTAACCAGAACTGTTGAGAGAATCTGTTAAATTTCTTTCTTGTTGACATTTGGAGAGGTTTGGGTCACATTATATTTTGGCAATATGGGTAGAGGTTCAGACATACTTTCCAGCATAGTTACATCCCTTTACGATCTGAGTTCAAATCACGACGAGGTTAACTTTGCCTTTCATCCTTACGGAGGTTGATAAAATAAAGTACCAGTAATGTACTGGATAATTGCTGGCCTTGTGCCGAAAGTAGAAACAATTATATTTGTTGCCTGCTTCAGATGCACCACCCAACAAAGTACAGCTGGAAACCCCATTGATTTACACACAAATAAATTCCTACCTGAATTACTTTTTATAGTAATACTATTAAAGTAAACATGATGGTGGATTGGCAGTATCGGTAGAGCATCAGACGCCATGCTTCGTAGCATAGAGTTGCAGCCCTTTACTTTGAAATCTCACCAAGGTCAGCTTTGCCTTTCATTCTTACAGGGTCGATAAAATAAAGCACCAGTAATACACTGGGGTTGATTTAATCAACTTTCCCCTTCCATTCAAATTGCTGACCTTATGCCTAAAGTAGAAACAATTATTATTATCACTATTTAATTTTTGTTTTAATATAAATTATCTTGTAAGCTTAATTTCATTAAGTGAAACATCCTTTACCTCATTATGTCAAACTAAGAGAATTAAGAAAGCATCATTAGACTGAATACAATTTAAATCATATGTTCTCTCATTTTGGTGTACACAACTTAGAATATAATGCAATGATATAATGGCAAATATTATGGTGTTCACTAAACAGTTGATTAGAATTGTAACAAAATCCCCAAATCTCCAACAACTTAGGATTCATATCACATACAACAAACTTTAAAACAGTTATCTATTAAAAACAAAAGAAAAACACTTGGAATAGATATACTTAAATTATATACTGCATTTATAAATATGGTGTGGAGTGATTTCTATAATCTTCATCCTTTTAAAAACATATACTCCCTTGATTGATTCAAGCGATCTATAATTCAATGATTGACCCCCAAGAAGAGCATCATATTGTCAAATATCTTATCCCCCAAATAATTAAAATATCTAAAAGTGCATTGCTATTTAGCCAGAGTAAATAAACTTCAGCAGGATTTGAATACAGAAATGGAACAAACATTGCAATGCCTTCTACCCTATGCTTTAACATCTCTACTGAACTGATCACCTTAATTATTTATTCTACCAAGCATTAAATGTTCTACTATAATTACATTAATTTGCTTAACATTAATATAAATTCCATATTTTTAAAATGTTCTTTTTATTTTAATGCATAAATTTATAGATCTTCTTAACATTGTCTCCTTGATTTCATCTCATAATTGAGTTTAATTTGTTTATTTTTTATTAAATTTTTATATTATTTTTTTAAGTTTTTTCAAAGTTAAGGTTGCTTAAATCATAACATTCAATTTTGTTTCATTATCTTAAAGGTTTCTACTATGTCTTCGTTTTCATTCCATAGTTAGAAGTGTAAAACTTGAGCAAGCAGAATATAACAAACAAATTGAACCTGTTATCACAGTGAGCAAAATAAACTTTACTTTCTCTTTGTATATAACTTGGAGTGTTATTTTCTCTATCCACAGTCTCAGTCTTACTCAGAACACAAAGTATGAAAACAAAGTCAAATCTTTATCATAGATTGCATGAAAATTAGAAAAGAACATGAATTGAATAGTAGAAATATTTATCTATTCTGAATGAAAATATGTTTAGATACACAATTCCCTTACTTATACACAAAACCTATTTCAAACCATATAGAAGAAAACATTGTAAAGTTGAATCTAAACCTTTTAAAAAGGTGAAGGTATTTATGCATTCAGAAATGTATCCTAATGTTGATAAAATTCCAGACACGTAGCCTATGTTATATTCTAGAAACTAATTTCTGAAATTAATATAAATAGTGTTTTCTCTAATTTTACACCATTAAGTTAATATCTAGAATAGTAATAGAGTTGTGTGATCTTTCAAGAGAAAAAGTGTGATATTTAGAAATGTGTGGTGTCAACTAGAAAATTATAACATTTAAATCTTACTTAGCTTACTGATAATGAGTTCAGTTTCCTTAAAGTGACTCATTCTTTGTGAAAACTACAGACAAATTAAGCTATCTTTAATAGGTTTTTGTTCACTTATTTTCAGTTGAATTATATTTAGTAGCTAGTTTTTTGATTGTTGACAAGATTCATAAATATACTCCAGTGATTTATATTCTACTCTAGTTTCTTAAGCTTTTCTACTGGTAACTAGCTTTGAAGAAGACTTGCTTTCTCGTATCTTTGAAATGATAATTTCAGCATTCATGAGATAATATATCGGTTTCAGAGTTTTATTAATATTACTGTTGGCTTTAGTTAAAGAGGTTTTCAGAAAATTAATTTTGAAAAGCATAAACAAACAACAATATTTTTTTATGAGCCAGCAAGAAAGCCTCTAGAAATAGCAGCTAAATTACTTCTACAATATACAAAAAGACAGTATGGTCACTTCTGGTGATATATGTCTGCACAATAACTGCTGATCTAACACTAAACAACCACAATAATAACAACAGCAGTTTTGAAGTTACAGTATCATTTTTGTGAGTTATTTTTAGTAGAAATCGTAAAGTGTCACATTAAATACAGTGCAGCATTTCATCTCATCTTCACACATTGAAGGTAGATCCTCACAACAGTCAACTTTAACTTTAACACATATTGTCAACCCCTTCCAATATCAGAGTCAATCACATATGTATCATTAATACTGAAACAGATTTAGTAATCTATACTTAGTACCATAAAGAGGGAGCAACTATGTGGTTATTTTATCTACTAAAAATAGTGACCATATCTTTTTCAAAACATACCCCACTTTCATCATAGAAACAGGAAACAACATATTGGATGTTCTCCTCTCTTCACCACATTAATATTTCAAATTAAACATATTTGATGCTATGGATTCCAAAATACAAAATCCACGGCCTTCTCACACCTGTTGAAAGAGCTCCTCCATAACTTTCTATCTCTGGTCATGTTGGGCCATGTGGGCTGAGGTATCGGGTCAGATTGTCACACCATCTTACCTTTGGTTGCACTCTGGTTCTTCTCCACTGCCTTGGTGTCCACTCGGTCACTGTGATGATATGCATTAAATATGTTTATTCCCAATAAAATATCTCTCTTAGATGCTAAACTCTGCCAGATATTTTTCTGCACAAAGTTTGATCACCAAATGCAGAGTTTAAAGAGCAAAGATCAAGTCCTCTCCATAAGTTGATATTATCAAGCCATCGTTCTGGATGCTGGTCTCTGCTTCTCTTACCAACCAACCTTCCTTCCAGGCATAACCTACTCACACCACGAGTTCATCTTTTTATATGACTGTATAGTTTGAGTATTCTTGACTTGACAACTTATGTAATTGGTCTAAGTCTGGTAATGTTGAGAGGCTCACTGATACGGATATGATCGCTGAGCCGCTTGCCAGTCATAAGTCTCATGATGTGGTTCTGGAATGTAGAGAGCTTCTGAAGTGACCTTGTCATCCAATTAACACAGTCAAGACCATATAACACAACTGGTTGGATGTAAGTATTGAGGATCTTAGCCTTCAAATGATAGGAAACTCGTTTTGATGTTAGTACTTCCTTGTTCTTGTTGAAAGCTGCCCAATCTAGAGCAATGCGATACTGTGCAGCAACCATTCCATTGTTGTTTGATGATAGTTTGTGACTGAGAGATACAAACTCCGTAACTTGAACAATTTACTGGTTGTATATTGTGAGTTGGAGATTGGCATTCATTTTATCAGTTGTCATACATTTTGTTTTGGAGATGTTGATGTGTAAGCCAGCCTCCAGCGAATGTTTGGTCAGTACATTCAGAAAGTCTTGCCAATCAGTTCTAGAGTAACTCATGATGACCAGATTGTCTGCATAGCTAAGATTTGATAGGATTTTACCTCCTATTTAATAGCCAGAGGAGCCTTCTTCTTCAGTTTGGTAGATAAGTGCAACTATAACTATACAGAAATAAAAGTGTTGATAGTACAACCCGCTGCTTAACTCCCTTCAAGATGTCTATCCACTGTGTAGTTCCCAAATCTGTTTTGATATATATATGCTGTTGAGTTGGTGTAAGTTTCTTTCAATAGGTTGATGTATTTTTTGTTAATTGAGGTCTTGTTTAAGAGTTTCACATTGTCAAAAGCTTTTGTGAAGTCAATGAAGGTGATGTGAGGGTTGTTGAATTTTACTGATTTCTCAATGATATGTTCAATAGCTAGGATCTGCTCAATGGTGCCTCTTCCAGGTTGATACACAGCTTGTGGTTCTGGAAATGAAATCTGGCTTCACTTGTTCTGCAATGATACTCATGAAAAGCTTGTAAACATGATTCAATAGGCTGATAGGACAATAGTTCCCACAATCAAATATGGAAAGTGTTAATTTTCACTTGTGACCTTCTATCTTAATAAGTTATAGGAATAGCTAACTCTAATTGTTGTTTATGTTTAAGTAATCTTTGATAATTAAGATATGATCTTTTGAGTAATATAGCCAGTACTATCAGAGCATTCCTAACTATTTGAAAGTATCATTTAAGTTATCATCATCATCTGTATAATTTTATAACTGCTTTCTCTATTGGAATTGGTTGAATGAGTCAGTTCCTTGTAAGGTTACCTTGAATCTGTGTAAATAGTTTAGAGTTGGGATATGAGAGCCCTATATATTGAACAAGCTTACTTTTATGTGTCATACAGCAACAACAAAGACATGAAATTTAAGAAAAATGGTACTTGTCATCTGCTGGCATGTGTAATCATAAATATGTTGTGTTATAACATTACAGAACTAAAAAAAAAAAACTATTTAAAAATGGCTAGTCAGATGTTTTTACTTGCAATATATTTGCCAAAAATAATAAAAATAAATAACAATAATAAACATGTTTTATATTCTATAACAATTGTCAAAACAAAATGAAAACTCAACAGAATGAAATAGGATTTTACATTTTCTTTTCATTTTTCTACTTTTTCTTTTTCAGGATAAAAATTTCATGAAAGAAAACAAAAAAATAACAATAAGAAAAATTACAATTCTGAATATGGAAGACAGAAACGAACAAAAGTGGACGTGAGAGAAAAGTTAATTTTTTTTTACTTTTTATATTTTCTTATTTTAAATGCAGGATTTCAGTGTTTTTTTCAATGGACCAACCAAGAAGAAAAATATAATTTTTTCCCCTTATATGTATATATGCTAAAGCTAAACTTTTCAAAAACTTTTCATTGAGATATTTTTTGTATTTATTTATCTATTTATTTATTTTGCAATTTGTTTTTCTTAGATATTGAATAAAATTCATCAATGTTTTTTTTTTCTATTTTCTGTTATATCAATTCTTATATTCAAAGTTACATACCTGGCAGCACTTTTCAAAGGATAATGTTTAAATCCGGATTCTTCTTAGTTATATCTATCAAAAAGCAAAATACTAAAAACCAGCTATTTGTTGCTTGAGAATAAGATATGCTTATTTATTTGGTTTTCCCATTTTGAAAACCAAATTAGAAGACAAAAAGGAAAAAAAGTCAGATAAATTTGTGTACTCTAAAAGAAAATTCTAACTGAATCTTGGTTTTAATTTTTGTTGACCTGTTGATGTTATGTCTAGACAAAAAATACAAACAGTTTTGTTTTTACTTAATATATAAATATTAAAGGTGCATATATGGCTGGGTGATTAGGAAGTTTGCTTCACAATCCTGTAAATTCAGGTTCAGTTCAGCTGTGTGGCATCTTAGTGAAATATCTTCTACTACATTATTGTGTATGGTTACAGTTGACCATGGCGGCCTTATTAGATAAAGCTTAGGAGTTCACCATTACTTTACACCTCCGTCTATGACTTGGACACGCAGACCATAACACACTGCAGATAAAACCCTCCTTTTCAATAACAAAGTAGCCTGGGCAAAAAAATCAACTACCTCAGAATTATTCGATGTCTCAATGGGATCATTTAGTAGTGCTGATGTATGTGATTTGGTTGGTTCATTTATAGTAGATACATTGCTAGTCAAATTCATGGACTTTCACAGGGTCTATATCATGATGACGGTTTGACTCTGTCATGCCATAAAAGCAGTCATGACCTAAACCACTTTAGGAAACACCTGATAGCCACATTTAACAAGTTAAGACTTACAGCGGATTCATTAAAAAATATGAAAGCCCATATCATGGGCTCCCTTACACGGATGCTAAACTATCACAAGTGATAGATCTTCAGAAGTTTTATCCCTTAAAATAACCTAATTGGAGTCACCTCCTCTACTGTTACGGAAATTAAAACTGACCTCTTCTGCTCAGAATCCATCCAGTTTTAAAATATTTCTATTCACACCATACACAAGTTGAAAATCCTTTTTAAGTGAAACATGTGTTCTCAAGTATGGTTTGGTAATTATTGTTTAATTAATTCTCTCTATATATCATATTAATGAAATTACTCTCTGATGCTAATCCCTCATTTAGTATATCAGACTACATTGTCAAATATATTGTTCATTTTTAAGAACATAGAGTATATTTGAGGGAATTCAGCTGCCATTTTCAACAGGTCAAATAACTGCATAGAGGCATTTTCATCAGTTCATTCTTAAAAGGTGATATGTATAGAGAAAATACTTTATTTATTAAATGTCTGCCACTCTTCTCTTTACAATTTGGTCATGGTTTTACTCAATAATTCTTTTTCCATTGTATATACGTTATTCAAAGTGTTATTTAATGGCTACTTTCAGCAGAGCTATTTGTAACCGAGCCAATTATTGCAACTCACCTTCTTTTGTGTTCAGTGATAGACAAACGTATAGCTATGAGCTGTTCTAATTATTATGTACATCCACACTTATAGGCCTTCTATGCAAAACAGACATTTCTTAATTACTAGATTAAAGGCAAATAAGAATAATGCGAAATCTGGAGGCAAAAATGAATATATTTGTTTAACAAACCAATCTCAATATTTGTCTTCTTCAAACGTTAAAATGCGTGATATAATAAGTTATCACTTACTTTTATGGCATCAGGTAAACATTATAAATGATCTGAAAGGTTCGTCCTGAAGCAGATTTACAGTGCTTCACTTTTTTCTCTAGGTAATGTAAACAGAAATGATAGAACAGTTTCAATTTTGAATGAAATGTTAGTATTTTAATGCAAATCAAGATTAATCCATCTTGTGAAAAGCAAATGAATTAAGTAAATGTGTTTCACTATAAACAAATACTTGTTTTTCTTATATAGATACACAGAACTGTATGAAATTCTATATACCAGACTTATAAAGATGAATATTCAAACCAACAGTGGCCATTTAACGTAGTTAGTTTATTTACTAGAAATAGCAGTGACATCTCCCTTAAATTAAATGCTATCATCTGAAAAATATAAGTAGAACATTCTGCGTAGTGTAGTCCTGGATATACTAAAGATGGATATGATCACAGGTGGAAAATATCTAATTATCGATTTGCTCAAGCAAGGTTCCATTAATGCTTGGTGAACAACCTGGTCATTCCTCATTAAACCCTGCTCTGTCTGAGGTATTTTGTATCTTTTTTACTCTAATGAGGTCTAAAAACCACAAGAAGCAATCTTCAAACTGGATACCTCTGCTCTCTAGGGTCTTTGTACATTACTTAAACTTGCGTGCTCAGCTTGTCCTCCAACAGCCAAACTGCTTCACTTTTTCAGTGACCCATATTTGTTTGCATTTTGTTTTACATGAATATAAAAATTTACATACATACATATATATACATACAAAAGACAAACAGAAATAACAAAGAAAATGACAGTACATCTGTGAGGATATGTGTGTGTATATAAGTGTATATTATGAGTGTTTGTGTATGTTAGTTGTTGGTTCCTACAGAGCTGTAAGGGTAAGTGTAGAGGTGTGTGCATGTTGTTGTTCTGTACAAGAGGTAAGCTTGTTTTTCTGACCATAATAGAGTCATAGGAAGGAACCTAGGGGTGAATGTGCACACACATGGGTGACAACTGACGAGGTAAAGGTGACAGTGGCTAAGGGTATAGAAGTAAGCATGAGCCTATGTGTGCAAGATTTAAGAAATTGGGGAGAGAAGTTGATTCCATAAGAAAAACTGGACTCAAGGCAGAAAATCCGACTCTGCTCAGTCCTGGTGGACGAGGCAAACTATCCGTGATGTAAAAGGACACCAAGGAATGAGACACTGGAGGGCATAGGCTACGTGGGTAGATATACAGTAGTGTAGTTAATAAAAAGCATTGTGAGATATGTAGTAAAAGACCTCGGTGGGATTTGAACTCAGATCGTAAAGGGACATAACTACGCTGAAAAGCATGGCGTCTGACTCTCTACCGATACTGCCAATCCTCCGTCTTTATATATGTAATATATATATATATATATATAATACAAAGTGGTTGCACATTTTATTGTACTATTAATTACCATATTTCCTAGCGTCGAAGACGCTACTTTTTCCTAAAATAATTCTCAAAAATCTACCATGCATCCTGGAGTCCGAAGGTTGTTTATTCTTTTTCAAATTTTTGGTTGTCAAAATTAGGGTGTGTCCTCGAGGACGTCTTTGGCGCCGGGAAATATGGTAATAGGCAGTTGTTGTTGACTCTTTTATTGTGTCACCTCAGTTCAACCCTAAATGAGATCTAATATAAAAGGATTTCCAGCTCTAACCTTCTGTCTTGTTATAGATATGTAGGACCACACTGCTGTTTCCCTCTTTAGATGGTAGAGCATAATTTGAGTTAGGAATGGTTGTTATTTTTAGAGAACCAGATTACTGAGAAGATGCTGTCTCATTAGCTTATATAATATCTGTAGTAAATAGAGAGTATAAATATAATATAGAGAATCTGATAGGTTAAGGTTATATTATAAGCACAAAAAAATAACCAACAGCCATTTTAGTAGCTAGATGCATGAAGCACCTCAGGCTTCTGTCTTCTTTGTCTGCCTATAGAATGAATCTGTTCATCGGATTTGGCAGATCTCATCTCACTTCTATTCAGATGACCACTATTTACTCATATTTCCTCCGCTTGTTACCTATATTGTTTGTTTGTTTGAATAAATATGTTAAATGATGGTGTAGAAATCACCTCACATTCAGAAAAATTTAATTTTTACTCTGCTAATAATAAAAAAATTATGAGCAGAGATGGGGTATAGCATCAGCTTCATCATCATCATCATTTTACGTCTGCTTTTCCCTGCTTGCAAGGGTGGAATGGGAACTGATACTGGCTTGATTTCTAGAGCTGGATGCCCTTCCATACTTCTGTGCTGGGTGGTTTTTGCCATGGCACCTCCATGACCACTTTGCAGTGGAATGATAGGGATCCCAGTCCCTATCATCTCATTTCTACAGCTGAGTAAACTGAAGCAATGTGAAATAAAGTGTCTTGCTCAAGCAAACAACACATCACCCGGTCTGAGAATTGAACTCCCAACCTTTCGATTGCAAGCCCAATGCTTTAACCACTAAGCCATGTGCCTTCTATGATGTAAATTATGTAAACATAATATATAGCATCAGGTTACACACATTTTGTAATTTATGTCACTTGACACAGAATTGTTAATAAAATGTTATTAATTAAAATGTGGTGATAATTGCTCTCATGCATTATAGGATAGATATCCATTGGTTCATCGATGAATGTTCCAGTTGTTCAATCAATGGAATGGCCTGCTGTGAAATGAATGTATAACCGGCTGAGCATTCCACAAACACATGTACTCTTAATGTAATTTTCAGGGAAATTCAGCATGACACAATATGTCTGACTAGGCTTGATCATTGAATAACATGTACAGTCCATTCAATGAGCAACCAAACAGTTTCCATCTAGCCAACTTCCCTTACAAGGCTTGAATTGGTTTCAAGCCATGGTAAATGACACTGGCCCAAAATGTTAGGCAGCTGAATTGAACCCAGGACCTAATGATAGCAAAGTGAACATATTTAATATGCTACTCACAGGAAAAATACTACATAATTGTCAACATCATGATCACTAATTTGAATTTCTTTTAAACTCACATTAAATCTTGTCCATATTGTTGGTCTTTTCAACAGATCTACTCCATTTATCAAGCCTTGTTACATCTCATATAGTGAAAGTAGTCATATATAGCACTGTGAACATTAATCTAATTTCTTTGTGTTCAAAGTAAATAAAATAGACTAACCACCTTTGAAATGAAACATCATTGATAATTGAATAAATATGTATATAGTACTGGTGGGGAGGCATGTGGCCTAGTGGTAAGGGTGTTGGACTTACACTCATAATGTTGTGGGTTCAATTGCTGGGCTTGGTTGCATGTTGTATTCTTAAGCAAAAAACCTTCATTTCACGTTGCTCCAGTATACTCAGCTGAGAATGTGTACCAGCAATAGCTGGGAGTTTATCTCTGCAATGGACTGGCATCCTGTCCAGAGGCAATCTTGTACTTTCAGCCAGTTTATTCCACACAACCAGTATAAGCACTGGTCTAATGAGCCTTCTGGCTTAAGACAGACTTTAGACTTTTTTTAGTCTTAGATATTATTGGTAGTGTGTCAGTAATACAAGTGGTACTGTTTCATCATCCCCTATAAATAGAATGGAAATGTAGAACCTGTGGGAAATTGAACACATACCAACGAAAAATGGAAATAAATATTAATTTGTATCTTCAGTATATAGAGAGAAATATAAGATGCAGGGTAACTAACCGTAATATTTGACTGATATTTAGTTTATGAACTCATTTAAAGATGAGAAGCTAAGTCACAGATTTGAACTCAAAATACAAAGGAACTAAATAAATACCACAAATCTTCAATCAATATTTAAGTTAACAAATAACTCCTCGCCTTCTTTAGTAATATTAGATAATATGTGTTTCATATATTTTTTCCTGTGTGGTAAAAATGTACAATGAAACAATTTGCAGATCTATCTTCCTTTGATATATTTTTCAACACATAATCTCTGTTATCGCTACAGAAGACATAGATCCATTTATTTCCCAAGAGACTTTAATCAATTGAATTTATATTTTCATTGGTGAAAATTCATGCCAGAATTAGCCAGCACTCTTTTATCATTATCTCAACACTTACAGAAAAATTCCAATTGACAGGCTTTGCTGGGTGCCAGGAAACAACTTGAAAAGAAAACAAGGGATAAGAATTCCAAGTATTTTTTGAGTAATAGTTTAAAATCAATTTGATGCCAGCTTGTCTTATATTAAAAGAAAATCTGGGCAACATCTTATTGCCAAATCACTGTGATCTATATAGTTTTAAGCTATTTGGCATCAGGTGGCATTTGTCATAATAGCATGGATGTTTTCATGGTGGATTTTATTTCTTTACAGAACTGTCACAACTGTGCCACATAATCTACACTGCACTAAAACTATGTCATATTGATTGCAAACAATTTGACACATAAAATGATAAATGAGCCAGCTGATAAAGCTATCTCTGAATTAAATATCCAGATCAAAGTCTAAGAGTCCTTTAAGATGTTAAAACAAGGTGACAAGATCCTGAACTCTTGAGATTAATGACAAAACTAATTATGATATAGTAGATCAACTTATGATATTGTTCTAATGGACTAATGTTAAGAGAATCACATGATTTTTTCAACAATATAGTAAATCCTCATGTTAAATAATAATTGTTTCTACTTTTGGCACAAGGCCAGCAATTACCCAGTGCATTACTGGTACTTTATTTTATCGACCCCGTAAGGATGAAAAGCAAAGTTAACCTCGGCGGGATTTGTACTCAGAATGGCAAGGGTCGTAACTCTATGCGTCAAAGCATGGCGTCCGACCCCCTACCAATACTGCCAATCCACCGCCCTATCTCATGTTAAATAATAATTGTTTCTACTTTTGGCACAAGGCCAGCAATTATCCCAGTGTATTACTGGTACTTTATTTTATCGACCCCGTAAGGATGAAAGGTAAAGTCAACCTCGGCGGGATTTGAACTCAGACCGTAAAGGGACGTAACTATGCTGGAAAGCATGGCATCCGACCCTCTACCGTACTGCCAATCCACCGCCTTCATAATAATAATAATAATAATGATAATAATAATAATAATCTTTTATCACGCAAACATGTTCATGCATACAATAAAACCTCAATTTTGTTATTTTTCACAGCATTTTATTTCGAAAGTCCAGCAAGTTGTCATCATATGTTCATAATAGTATGAACTCCATAGTTTCCAAATAGGTGTGTGTTTGAATTACTAAGATGTACCACTAGGAGATTTAAATATAAAAAAGGTTAACATAACCTTGATTGTTTTACAAAAGCTTTGCTCATTACATTTGTAAAATTATACCTTTCCTATGGTACTTAGTTACAAATAGATATAGTGGATGAGGAAGAGATTAGTAAGACAGTCATAGACAAGTATATTGCTAGTAAGACAGTGCAAACCTTTGATCTTTCGTTAGAGTCCCAAATATGTAATATAGTGAGTTAATCTGTTTAGGTTAACTGAGATTATCTCTGTCATTAATAGCTACAAAATATTCATCTAAGAATGTTTAAAATAAATTGAAATTCTACGAAGTATAGGCTATGCAGATAGGTGTGGATTTTGTTTTTAAAATCAAATGGTGAATGTAAACTACATAAACCCATGCTAGCATGGAAGATAGATGTTAAACGATGATGATGATGATGATGATGATGATGATGATGGTTTCTATCTTAATAGATCCATTCAGTGATGCATATTCTACTAATCTGGGAATACATAGAAGTGATTAATTTTATATATAGAAACAAAGGGAACGCAGTGATGTTGATTACGAATGTCTGGATGAAAATACCCCCATGGAAAGTTTTGTATGCTAAACATAAATACAGCAAGACTTCACATATGTATTATAGTGAGTTGAAAAACTCACTTTACTACATATGTTATATTTTGATCCTTTGACCTAGTGGGTTAGCACCATATTGATGTTGTCAGCACTGACTCTACTTCATCATGAAATTAAAAGCAAATATATCTCAAGTGAAAATTATTATATATTTTCTTCTAGAAATATTTTAGTACCAATAAATTTGCAAACGAAATGCTTGCACTTATTTTGACTATATTAATTTCCTCTTCATATCACATACATTAGATGTCAGAAATATATAGGTTTGGCAATTTATCACTATTTTTGTAAAATTGCAATTTTATTTTATTTAGCTTATAAAATAAGAAGACAGAAAAGGATGTCATTCATTCATTTAATATGATTTTATGAAAATAAAGTGATAGGAATTTTTTTAATTTTAGAAATATTTAACAATTTAAAATATATTTTCTTGTTAAATTTGCAATAACTTCGTACTTGTCTGATTTGGTTGACATCTGATACTGAGCTGATCCTGTCAGTAGTCATATGCTTGTCTAAAATCTGAAGCTATCATCCAAAATATATTGATTTATATCTGACAGAAGACCTTAACTTTCTTTCTTGTAGAAGAAGTAATCGACCACCACCCATTGGTGCTTCACTGGTACCTTAATTTACCAATGTATGGAAGAATAAAAGGTAAAATCTACTTTGGCAGCATTTGAATTCAGAATATAGAGAACTATTAATTAGAAATCAATATTAAAGAATATGACAGATATTAATATAGATTTCTACTATCGACTGAAGACTACACATTTTGCTGGGAGAAACTGTAGTTCATTCAATCAACACCAGTATATATAGTATAAAAATAAAAAAAAATAGACTAACAGTTCAAACATGCTTCACTAGGAATCAAGCAACCAATCTGGTAACTTGATACTCTAGCCAGTTCACAAGAAACAACACCAATTGGAATATCTATCTCCCACACATATAAGAACTGGTACTTAAAATTTCGGACATATGTTTACTGGTCGGCGAAGGGAATAATACATATGACCAGTAACATATCAATCGATATTTACATAGCATTTGGATTTTTATCGGAAGAAAACACATAGAGTAGCTGTTATACAACTGCCATACATCTTTGAAATACGTATAACAAAATAAATAAGGATGTACAAATGAAACCGTCTTTCTTGTTTATTATTATATTAAAACTCTGGATGAACCGTGGAGTGTTATATATCTGTTAAGAAAAAGTTGGCAGATTTTCAATCAACCAACTTTCTTCAATTGAATATATATATATTTATTAAAATAACAGATTAAAGTTTAAGCAAAGAATCGCTGCTTTCCCCCTTAACGGGATCTTCTCAGAAGATCCCGTTAAGGGTGAAAGCAGCGATTCTTTGCTTAAACTTGAATCTGTTATTTTAATAAATATTTGCTCTACGGTTCTTATATATTTGATATATATTTATCCTTATCGAGCCCTCTTTGGATCTTAGTCTTCAAATTTATTATTATTACTATATATATATATATATATATATATATGGAGAGGGTGAGATAGAGAAACTAACCCTATTCATCGACATCAAATGTATGAAAGGAAAAGTATCCTTGGGGGGATTTGGACTCAGAATATGGAGGGGCAGAATGAATACTGCAAAGCAGTTTATCCAAAGTTCTAATGACTCTGCCAATTCACTGCCTAATATTAGTCATTTCTGAGCCCTGTTTGTGATAGTTCAATATTTGTATTTATAAGATTTATATTCTAAGCGATATTATTCCTTGAGATGTACTGTATATTACAAAGTAATCTTGAAATATGTATTATTAGTTGCTGCTCCTTAAATGTCTAGTTTATAGATGTTTCTAAATTGACTACTATTTCTAGTAAAAAAATGTTATTCTTATCACCTAGTCAGTATTGTACAAACTTTTACCTTGTTGTTAATTCTGTACATGTCTGTACTACTGTGCACCATGCTGGTATTATTTCGGGCATAGATAGGGTCTGACAACAGGTAAATATATCTTATCTCTCTTACTGTGGTAGTTGTAGTCACATTGGCAGGTCTCAATTTTTTTCCATTCTTTCCTCTTCTCATTCTCTATCTTTCTATTTCATCTTTTATTTTCTCATTATATTTTTATATATATATATGGGAACATGATGTTGAAATCCTACATTTATGAAGGCAGTGGTAGTAGGAAATGAAGCAGAGAAATACTGGAGTGGTAGACATATATTTAAAAGCTAATGAGGCAGAGTTATATGAAGTTACATATATGTGCTCACAAGGAAGAGAGGAAGAGAGAATAAGAGTCATAATAAGATGAAAAAAAGTAGGGGACATATACTGATAGAGAACAGTGTAGTGTCAATTAGATATAATATGGTAAAATTGGTGTATAATATTCAATATTCGAAGCAGATTTCAGATCTTTTTCCAATTATGGGGAAAAGATTAGTTACTTTCTCTAAAGTATGCAGTTCTCCAGAGAAATATAGATCTCCTGAGAAATACCTCTGAATAACAATAATGATGAGTTTTGACAGAAAAATTAGCTAGGAAGGAGAAATCTACTCTAGATTAAGGAGATGACCAATGTATTCTCTCCATTTCATGAAGATACACCTCTCTTCAAAGAGAAGAACAAACATGGATGGGGTCTTCTCATTACCAAGTCAGTGAATTGGGCTACCAGTAAAATTTATTTACTGATCTAAAGGCTGATTTCAGCTTAATCTCGGGCTCTGACAAGGGCATGTATTGTCAATTCTTCTGCTCATAATCTTTATGAACTGGATTGACATTCATAGCTGGTTCGGAAGTGATGAAAAAAACTGTTGGGTGTAGGATCAGTCAGCTGTAACTTGTAGATGATGGTAATAATTAACTAACCAGCAGGTGATCTCTGACATACTCAAGGAATTGAATTAAAGCTACAAAGACTAAGACACAGTGCACTCTGCATGTAAGTCGACCTACACTGAAGCAGGTAAAGAAGTTTAAGAATCTCATGGCTTTCTTTTTTTTTTTGAATGATGGAAGGCAGGTATCAGAATTAAATGCAAAAATATTACCATACACTTAGTCATGAGAAGAAGGAAGATAGGTGTAAAAACAAAACTTGCTCTCTTCCATTTGGTGTTTGTGCCTACTCTTAACTATGAACACAAGCAGCTAAAATAGAGGTGGCTGCTTCTAATAGCATAAGATTAAAAAATAACAGTATGCAAACGTTGGTAGGGGTCGAAGCGGCCAAATTCCATCTCAATGGCCAATGATCCTTTTTAATTTAAAAAAATAATTTTTTAAGTTTTCCCCTTGAAAATGTATTCATCTTGCCTTATTTCCATTCATTGTCTTGTATTCTCTTAAGTTTATCAATACTAATGTGACGTACATGTTATCTCTTCTCCCCTCATTTATTGCAATGGCTTACATTTTTTAACACAATTTCTTAATATCTTCTTCTTGCTTTTTTAAAATCCTTTTTTCCTTTGTTTTATTCATGACTCTCGTGCTATAAGAGACACTACACTTTTCCCTTGACATCACATAAAATTCTATGTGTATTTGTAACTTAATTGCTATATATTAATGTTTTGTCTCTCATTTGTCTCTTACTCCACTGGACAGCATGTGGTTTGTATCAGACGCTGTGACCCTGGGTGGATCAGCAGTTCTGTTGGTAGGGTCAAAACTGGCAAGGTCCATCTCAACGGCTGGAGTTCTGTATCCTTCGCTTGTATTTGTATTTTTTAAAAAGTAATTTGTTAAGGTTTTCCCTTAAAAAATTGTTTTTCGTTTTGCCTTATTGTTCATTGTCTTGTGTATACACACACACACACACACATATATATATATATATATATAGAAAGAGAGAGACATACACACACATATATATATATACTCATAAATTTTACATCTACTTTTCCATATTTACATACTCATATATCTATGTGAGTAGGGGGTGCCTAAAAACAGACACACATATATATATATATATACGTATATGTATGTATATATATACGTATATATATATATATATATATATATATATATATATATATATATATATATATACATACATACATATATATATATATATATATATATAAATTTCACTTAATTCAATAAATGAAGTCATATGGATTGAAATATTTTATTTTATCGGATTTTATTCTAAAAACCTGAAATCTGTAAATAATAATTTCTCTAAACATTTTTGTAAAATATTACAAATTCAACTTCTTATCTCTGTACACGGATATTTAAAAAATACATTATCTTTGAAGAATTTACTACATTTTCTTCAAGAATAATTCCGAAATGAACAAAGCTGCATAAGATAAAGGCAATTTAATTTATTCCATAAATATATAAATTATTTTTATGCTACTTTTAAAATGAAAATAAAAAAAAAGTTCTTTCTTACTGATTGTAAAGAGTAAAATTGTTGATAAGATAATCATAGCCAAAAGCAAAACTGGCCTTTTCAGTGTTTATGGAAAATAAAATCATTTGTGTATTTATATTTTTATCACATTTAGATACTGAATTACTGAAATGGATTAAAGTTTTACTTCAGCATATTCAAAGAGAAGATTTGGTTATTAGATTACTTAGTCTATCTTGGATACAAGAAATATGTAAAGTTTTCTCATTGTTCCCCCACCCACGTTTTTAACCAATAATTTCAAAATTATATCCTATTATGCTAGTATAAACATGAACAGCCCATTAATATAACATATGTAATTAGGCAAAAATAACAACATCAATCTTTTGTTATCCTTTGTTTCATGGAATTAAGACCAGATAAGGCAGAATATGGAGAAAACAAGAAAGTTTATATTTTCTTTTGTTGTTGGTGTATAAAAATATTTTCCATTTTATCTTTAGTAATTTAAAAAAAGAGATATACAAGTTCAATCTCTTATGTACTCACTCATTATTCAGTAAAAAAATATTTAAATATATTTGAGCGCTGAGGAGACTGAATTTGTTTGATGTAGTCAGTGTTCATATTAGCTATAATAATAATTGTTTCTATTTTAGGCACAAGGCCAGCAAATACCCAGTACATTACTGGTACTTTATTTTATCGACCCCGTAAGGATGAAAGGGAAAGTTAACCTCGGTGGGATTTGAACTCAGATCATAAAGGGACGTAACTCTATGCTTCAAAGCATGGCGTCCGACTCTCTACCGATACTGCCAATCCACTGCCAATATACTAATAATAAATATAAAAATAGCTATAATAATAATGACTTCTTAAAGAAAGATAATAAGTCATATTAAATGCATATCTCTCATTGGTATCTCAGTCTCGAGAGACCATGCTTAATGAACTTAGAGTTATGGCTAGTCTTTGTCATTGTCTACTGTGATTGTACAGACCAATGCATGAGTGACAGTGCCTGTTGCACTTGGTGCAGGTTATATGTAGAATCTTAGGTTGTTGGTATGTCTGCAATGTGCTTTTTTCGATGCCTCTTTTCTGCTGCAAGTTGACCTCTTTTTGCATCTGCATCTGCGATGCCCTTGTGGAAAGTTTGACACAGGCATCGCAGCCCCAGGCTGTCTCTCCCAGCTGGAAGGAGGGGTGTTGCAGGCTTTCATGCCACTCTTGCATGCATCCCTGAAATGAAGGGATGAGTGACCCAGGGAATACATGCTGGGAATCCTGGCACATTGTAGGATGTCATTGTGTGGGATATCATTCTGCCAGCTAACTCTGAAGATATGTTGGAGACACCACATGTGGAGGCTATTATTGCCTCATGTAGATGCTCCATGTTTCACTTCCGTAAAGCAAAGTGCTAAGAACACAGGCCTAGTAGAATCGAATCTGTGTGTGTTCTGTCAGTGCTCTGACGTTGGTCTTCTTCAGTCTTATAGTAAGCCTGAACTGCTTGTAAACAGCAGCAAAGTGATCACTCAGTCTCTGAAGAGCCTCCCCAGAATGAGCCAAAAGGGCTGCATCATCAGTAAAAAGCATCTCCCTGATGAGCACCCTCCTCATCTTTTTCTCCGAGCTTCTCATCTGATCTGGCGTGCAGACAGAGCCTTAAATGCATGAAATAAACATTTGTTTGTGAATTAAAAGAGAAATTTGAATTGTCCATAGATAGTCAAAGAGAATTTTCTAAAATTAGGAGGATGACTGTTCATGTGTAAATGGATGGCAGGGAGTTGAATTAAGTGCAATAATTGCAGGAGCTGGTACAGTAATGCTGATAATGTCAATCAGCTTGCTATTGTTTGAATTAGCAATGGAATTTCTAACAGGTCCAGCTATTTGCAAGAAATTACAGCTATAATTCTTTCAAATCACATACTAGTATCTTTAAAAGATAAAGGATATATTTGTAAAAAGGTAGTTTGAAATAAATCATATCTGAAAAAAGAATAAACAACAATCATTGCTGGAATGTCTTTGATCATAGATTTGTTCTATGAAGGGATGGAGAGGAATGGCTAAACAACAATGACAACAAAAATTAATAACATATCATTAAATTTATATGTTACTGCTGTGGATTGGCAGTATTGGTAGAGAGTCGGACACCATGTTTTCAGCATACAGTTACGTCCCTTTACAGACTGAGTTCAAATCCCGCCGAAGTTAACTTTGCCTTTCATCCTTACGTGGTCGATAAAATAAAGTACCAGTAATGTACTGGTAAATTGCTGGCCTTGTGCCAAAAGTAGAAACAATTAAATTTATGTGACTCTCAATATTTATTACTTGGTTACACCTTCACATTTACTCTGTCAAAATTGCAATATTTCTTTCAAAATATATGTAATTAAATGAACTGCTGCTCATTTTCCCAACATAATTTGTCTTAAATGAAACAGTTTCCTGAGGACCCCCCCCCCCCACACACACACTACGACAAATAAGCAAAAAAGCACCACCAATAACAAATAAAACATTATAGTATGAAGGTTACATCAAAATAATTATTTAGATTTACAATGTTATTTGCGGGAGTTTGTTGTTGCTGTTTTTTTCTTTTCTTCTTTATGTCTCTCCTTTCAATATGGAAGAATCTACAACAGTAAGCTATATAAAAGTTGAAGAATTAGTGGGAGTTACAAAAATGAAGACAATGCCAAATGGAAAGTTTTATTTTTGGCAAGTCTACTAATTAGTATGAAAATTGTCTGAAATGCTGTATAGTGTTTTGGTAGACAGAGACCAACTGAAAAGTTTCAAGTGGTTATGAAGAACTTGTTAAAAATCATTGATCAGTATTAGTCTGGAGCAAAATAACTTCCCAAACCAGACACAATAAATAGTTGAATGATGCCTTTATGCGTTAAGTCCCCCTGGAGACTCAAGTGCAGATAACTATTTTGAAAGCAATTATAGAGTTGAGGAGTTTGTCCTTAGTGAAAATACAACAAACCATCTAATATATATGTTTATTAAATCACCTATACAAAATTCTTCTTATGTTTTCTTGATATGATTAACATGGCTGCAAATTTTGCAACGTTATGTTGAGGCACTGTGTTATGTATTATTCTATTTATTTACTGGTTTCAAACTCACTATGCTAGGATGCATCCTTTAAGGAATTTTAATTGACACCAGTACTTTTTTTATCTGTATTTATACGTTTTTATCTGTAATTATCTGTATTTATTTATATGTTAAAGTTTTGACAAAAGGACACAAGTCTATACTGATTTATATACAACAGATGCATACAAAGAATCTGAGACCCACGTCTTGTGAGTGAAATTGGATAGATGGAAACTGTTTGGAAACCTGTAATTCATAGAGCCAGCCATGTTACAAATTGTCACACTGGTTCTCCCCAAGAATTAGGTTATGGATACATGTGTCTGGAATATTCAACCATTTGCCCCTTAATTTCATGTACCATTGATAAAAAAAATATAACATTCATCATTGAAACCGATGAGGGCCCATTCCATATAAGAAAAGAAAACAGCTTCAGGCTGGAAATAGTTAAGACAAAGAAAAAAAAAAGCATAAATCAGAGGTTCCACATATTAATGATAAATTTAAATAAAGCTTTGTTATTCTCTATAACAGATAATGGTTAAGAATAACATTGCTAAATCATTAAAACACATTGAATACTTCTCTCATTGTCAATGAGAATTGTGATTTTTCATTGAATGTCTGAACATTTGGAATCCAACAGACTAATTTCTATTTGAGATATATGGGGAAAATTTAATTGGTAAAATCTATAAGGTTTCATAGACAGTGTCTTTCATTAGAATTGCTTCTGTATTTAATGTATATGATGTGTGTAAGAACATAACAAAAATAAGAGAAAAATGACTCCATCATTGCTACCTCAATGATGTGAGCTCAGATGCTGTAAGAGAATGTTTTTTTGTGTACAGAACAATATGCTATCACGGAATACATTGTGCTTATATAGAATATTTCATACAAGTCAAGTTGGTAGAGGGAAGTCATCTCTGTTGATACTATGCAAAACTATCAAAAAGATTTTCAATATCTGACTGATTACAGTATAAACAGTTCTACTTCTTCCTGACTATTTTACCATTAGATGGATTGGTCTCAGACACTGAGTGATTTTAACAGTGTGTTGTTAACATCTAACACTTTGGTTCTTAGTCTAGCTTTTAAAAAATGAAGTGACCAGCTGTGACTTTTATCATTATATTAGTATCCATTTAAATATTGTATTCATATCAGTTTATTAATTTTTTCCTGAAGATATATTCTGTGCAGTAAGAATTCTAGGTTTCTCCTCCTCATGACACAACAAATTCATTTGATGTATGTACATATGAAAGTATGTATGATAAATGAGTATGTATATATATATATATATATATATATAAATATATATATATATATGTATATATATATATATATATTTAAAAAAAGACCGATAATATTGCTTATGCTGAACGGCATATTTTTTGGTGGGTGTTTTCGGAATGTTTTGACTGTTGTTTCTTGTAAACTGCTTTTTCTCATCTCATCCCGCCATCACTAGTTTGTGTTCATGTGTTGTTTTGTTATTTCATTTCTACACGCTGTTCGCTTGCCTGCTTTTAACTCCCAGTTGATTATTTTTTTCCCCTCGGTATTTTAGCAGTGGTGATTTAGTTAATGTGTTGAGCACTAGTGAAGATCGATTCCAACCGTGACTAACCCCACTGAAAAGTTTCGTGAAATGGTCTTTTAAGACTATATAGTGCATTTGTAGTTTTCCCCAAATTGACGGTTAAGTATTACTTCTTGATTTTATTTTGAATTAAGATTGTATTGCTTTTTCCCCAACTTACACAAAGTTTGATGACAAAGTTTTCTTCTTGATTTGTTTTGAATTAGGATTGTATTACTTTTCCCTCATCTTACATTAAATATTTTTTCATCTTGATGGTATAGTCACTTATATACCTGAATTATGTGTGTCTGATGGTAGCTAAGAAGCTTCCATAGGCGGTATGCTGGTTGAGCACTCTATACTCCCACAGAGCAGAGTGTGATATAATATAAAACGAAAAATCAGTGATGCATCTGAACTCAAAGTGTGAAAATTTGATCTGAAGTTATTAGAAGTGTCCGACGAAACTGCAGATCCACAATCAGACAGATCCACACAATGATCGTGTCTTGAGCTGTCTGCCGGCAAAGCAATTGTAACACACAAGGTGTTGAAGAGCAGATGGATTGAGGCAAGGGAAGTAGAAAAGGCACATTTGAAAATATTGTATGATGATGTTAAGAAGCACCTCTGCCAGCTAGTGTGAATTGAGAGATGAAAAGAAAGAAGATAGCTCAGGTGGCAATGTTGAAAGAACTTTTTCTAAGATCCGTGCAAGTATACTTATAGATTGTTCCAAGAGAGCAGAAATGGTAATCTGACATGCATCAAGGAAGAACTGGTCATACTTGCACAATACGTATAGTGATATTTTTGGAGATATCCCTATACTACCAATGCAGGAGATACTAAAGCCAACAGCAACTGGAGCAAAATTTCTTCCTTAGTGAATTTCGAATAAAGAAAATCTGGGACTTCATTAGAAAAGCATGATCTAAGAGTGTGCCAGGCCAGGATGAAGTGCCATACAAAGTCTACAAGAAATGTCCCACTTTGAGCAATAGGCTGTTTCTCACTCTTAGAAGAGCTTGGAAAGAAAAGCTGATTGTTAATCACTGGGCAAGAGTGGAAGGCATCTACTTTCCCAAGAGCAGAAGTCGTCAACACTTGACCAGTTTAGGCCATTTCCCTATTGAATGTAGAGGGAAAAATATTCCTTGGGATTATTGCTAGACGAGTGCTGACATTGCTGTTGGTTAATGGCACAGTACTGAAAGTTGGCATCTCAAGTGAATCGGGATGCATAGGACACATGAAAACAATCTGGGATACCATACAGATAGCCAGGAGGGTGAAAAGTCAGCTGGCAATTGTATGCCTTGACCTGGTAAATCTTTTGGGTCAGTCCCACACAAACTGCTTGAGTTTGTCATGGACATATTCCTGTTCCCTCCAGTGGTAGGGAAACTTATGATGAAATGCTACAATTTTTACATGCATTTTACCACAAAGAAATATACAATGGTATGGCACAAGCTGGAAGGGAGAATTGCAGCTGGGTGCACAGTATCAGTTATATAGCTCATGTCCAGAATGCAAGCTATCCTGCAAGGAACAACTTTTCATGACCTTAAAATGAAGATTTGCTCTCCAGAGAAATCTGTGAAGTGTCTAGGGAGACAAGATGCAATCCCCCAGTCCATCTAAGTGGTCCGTAGCCCTGGTTCAGTACTGACTCGGTCTGTGAAGTTACACTCAGCACATGCTAGCAGGGAAAGTGGACATTAAATGATAATGATGATGATGATATATATATACATGCATGTAGTTTAAATCTTTCAATGATAGAAAAATTAGAAACACAATAAAATAAAACATTATAGCAGTGATAATTAAATTCTTTTTATTTGTTGCAAGACAATATTAAATTTTACGATGATGATGATGATTTTAATGACAAGAAGGTGCAGGAGGAGGAGGAGGGAGATAATAATAAATGATAGAATTGCTATACTTTGAAACATGGCAATTAATACAGACATTCTGATTAAGTGAAATCGTGCAGATATTAGTTTAAAACACCAACAGGAAAACAAATGTCACTGAATTAATATATCAATTCCGATAGAAGATAACATATCTCTAAATGAAAGCGAGAAAACTGTCTCAATATAAAAGATTCAATAGATAGATATATAGAATATGAGCATTCAATACAGGAAACCCTCCTTATAAGAGTCATGTAAATCATCTTGGCCTGTCCATATTCTATGTTTGTTTTTTAGAGGTTTTGAGGAATTCTAGGTAAGTAATGATTATTAGTTCCTTCACACAAAACATAAAGAACCATAACGAAATACTTCAAAGCATGATCTTTGATGATCTAACGATTCTATCTACCCACCTTCTTAATATAATTTCTAATTGATGGTCAAATTGACCAACAATTTGTGATATATTGGCTGTTGGCATAATCATATATTGGTACTTTCACATACCTCACATTTTGTATTTTTGATATTACATCTCGTCTTCCTCGATTGCTACACTGTATCATTATGTTTTTCTATTTTTATGTATTTCCCTTGGGTATTCCTTGTGTTCTTTATTTACTCATCTTCATTCTATCTTCAACATTTCAATTTAAGCCTTAATTTAATTTTCAACCTCGACTCTCACTTTAGTCTGTCCCCCTAATATATATCATATAGTAGCTAGCTTGGTTATATTACCACTGCTATAGCCATTGATATCGATCCCACCTTCATCTTATTCAAATGAGATGTTGGTATTGTAGCCTTGACCATTATTGTTGCTGTGGTGATCATGTAACCTACTACTGATAAGGAATTCACAAATTACCTGATACAAAAGTGAGTGGATGAACTCAGACCTTGGTGCCACTGGGGTATTGAGGAAGGTTAGGAGGATGCGAGGCTGAAACTATCTTCAACCAGTAGCTATGTATCATTAACATCCTTTATGATGATGCTGGGAGGTTCATCATCATCATCATCATCATCATCATCATCGTTTAACGTCCATCTTCCACGCTTGCATGGGTTTGGATGGGAATTTTCCCACTGGAGGCAAGATTGGTTGTCTTGCTCGTATAGGACTGTCTGGCGGGTTTTCTACGGCTGGATGCCCTTCCTAACACCAACCACGTTACCAGGGTGGACTGGCAGGTTTTTACCATTTTACCTACACGGCCACATTACAGCGTGGACTGTTTTTTTTTTTGTCGTGACACCTACAAGACCTCATTT
>OZ024747.1:45703667-45738667 GCA_964016885.1 Eledone cirrhosa | reverse complement strand
CATACAATTTTCCATATATACAAATAGAGATACAAATGCACACACCCGTACACACACACACACACACACACACACACACACACACACACACACACACACACACACACACACACACACACACACACACACACACACACACACACACATATATATATATATATATTAAGAGAGTAAAACAAAGAAGCCTTCAATACATCAAAAGTCTTTATTAGCCAACATTAAGGACTCATCAGGGCAATTAAAACAACAAGAAGTAATATCGCAGATACAAGCCGGAAGCTCTGAAGAATATGGAGTGTACATACAGTCATTTCTATAATACGAAGAGGGTGTTTAACTCCAACACGCTCCAGTATTTTAACCCTTATATATATATATATATATGACTTTGTTAGCTTCAGAAGATTCCGTTAAGGGTGAAAGCAGCGATTCTTTGCTTAAACTTTAATCTGTTATTTTAATAAATATATATATATAAGAGAGTATTGAAGTTTGCTTGAAGCACTGTGGAATAATAAGGTAAATTTCTTTAAGTCGTTTGGAAGCCTCGACAATGCAGATGGGTAAATCTCCGGGTAACAAGATCCGGTGGTGGAGAGAGAGATGTAAGTGCGTGTACGTTGAGATGCGTGGCGTGTATAAGACTGTAGCGCGTAGAGGAATGAAGGAAAGAGCGTAAAGGATAAAAATAAAAATAACAACACGAGATAGAGTTACCTTGGGAGAGATTTAATTGTCCCTATATATTTCGGAGTCACATCCATCAACTGGAGTTTTTTTCCGGGGCTGGGTGGGGCGTGGGGGGGAGTCCATCGGAAAGGTGCGAAACGTGTATATATATACTATTATACTTTGCTCTGCTCGAGCATTGAGTGCTCATCCAGCATACCACCTAATGACACAATTATCTTGCACCTATACACCTATATATATATATATATCATCATTTTTACATCTGTTTTTCCATGTTCGCATGGGTGCGATGGGTCCTTCTCAGCATGGCTTCTCCACTTATCGCGTTCCTTTGTCATTTCTTTTTCTGGAGCCGTTATATAGTTACAATTTGCTTACAAACCAAATAATTTAAGAGTTCAAAGCATTTAATTACTGACAATTGTTTCTTCCCACAGTGACATGTCACATATAACAGATCCTTTTATTTAACAACCTCAATTGTTTCGGTTTTAATGTTGCCTGCATGTACAAGCTTCTCTCTCACATCATGTGCAAGACACTTTACCATTTCAGGGCTCAATCTACAAACAAATTTGTAGACTGCTGTTGGTGTCAAGTTTTCCAGGCCTGCTGACTATCACATACATGGATCATCTGGGGCATAGAGTGCTTACCACCTGTTTCATTTAGTCATTCTTCTACAAAAGCACCCATAATGGAGATAATTATTGTTAACTGGTAATCTCCAGTTGCTCCGCAAATGGATATGATAAACTAACCGCGTTGAAATGTTCATAGAGATGTGTGAATGAATAATAATTTCCTATCCTTGGCATTCTCAAAACTTTGAATATATATATATATATATATATATATATATATATATATATATATATATATACATATATATATATATATATATATATATATATATACATATATATACATATATATATATATATACATATATATATACATATATATATATATACATATATATATATATATACATACATATATATATATACATATATATACATATATATATATACATATATATATATACATATATATATATACATATATATATATACATATATATATATATACATATATATATATATAAATATATATATATATATATACATATATACATATGTATACATATCTATTTATATATACATATATATACATATATACATATATATTTATGTATATATTTATATATTTATATATATATATATTCATACATACATATATATATATATATATAATTTAATTTATATCGTTATAAGTTCCACAGGGACAACATAATTCGTAGATAATCTATCAAATTATTGTTTTAGACATTGAAAGTCGTTCTTCATGGTTCACCCTGATGTTTTGGTGAAATATAACGGAATGCTGAACATATAATTTAACAACAGAAGAACTTACCAATTCTAGATTAAATTAAGGGAATATGAAAGTAATCAGTAGGATTTGAAACAGAAATTTTGCTGTTGGAACATCAAACATCATAATAAAAAATATCAATTGTTCATGATAAAAATGATAAAATGAAAAAAGAAGTGTTTTGTATAGTTATAAAAAAGAAAATCAATCCTTTCATAGTGTAAATTCCGTAAATATTTTTTTTTGTAAAATAAAATCAAGGATGATAACATTGTAATTTTAAAATATTTTTATCTTTACAATCAGAAAAAAATGGTATTCATACTTTATTGAATATATTTAATTAACTCAAGCTTTTCTAAGTTTACAAATTCAACTAATAACAACTATGAGTTCATTGTTGCACATAAAAATGTTGGCTTTACTGGGTTATGACTTGGAAAAATATATGAAATTTTTAACTGAATGCTCCACTTGGGATGTTCTGAACAAAAGTAAAGGATCGGAAAAACATCATTGTCATGACAACTAAATGTTAACCCAATATACGTACATTCACAAGCATATATATATATATAACATATATATATAACATTTAACTACATGTATATGTTTGTGGGTGGGGCATGCACGTGTGTGTATTATAAATATTCTATTTGTTCTGGGTCCACCTTAAAATTGTATTATATAGTGAGTGTTTGTGTTTAAGGAAGTTTAAATTGTATTCGAAATTCAAATAAAAATATATTGTAAAGAAGAAGCTAAAAAGCAAGTTTATTGTTACAGAGATAATAGGTCGGCTTAAAGTTAGTGATATAAAGTGCCTACTTGAATATATTTGAAGTTTAATGGTCTGAGCTGTTTTGTTTGTTGTAAAAGATACATAGCAAATTATATAAGTGATGAAATGTTTTTCAGCTAAAGTCTAAATCATAATTACTTCTACACGTTGAACTTCATGAATTTTAGAATATTTTTTAGAAATGTTTTGATGTAGCTCAGGCCATCACTACTATTTGGCAAGGAAATGAGATTTAGATTAGTGAATACAGAGAAAATGTTAAGATACTAGTTATTAACATCTAGATTAATATTACTTGAAAGCATTGTTTGTTAGGTATTCAGAAAAGAATAAAGAGAAACTGAGTAGAGTTCGCCAGGAAATAGTCAATTTTGACGAAAATAAAACCATTATACATTCTATTTGTGGACCATATCATGGCTTTTGAAATAGGAAAGGCCCTCTGAAAATTATTAATGAAAATTGAAGTGTTTGATAACATACTAAATGTTATTACTTCTCACGAGGGTGTGATGATTGCAGAGTAAGTTATGGAACAAAAAAAGGCTGTGTTTTGTCACCTGTGTTGTTTGCTCTTTATTTCTATCTATAGTGGGCAACTGATTTAATATCTTTGAGAAGGGTATCACATTTGTGTCTCATTCTAGCAAAGAATTGTTTGATCATTGAAGATTCATGGTGAAAAGCAGTAATATAATAATCTATTGCTATTATTCTCCCCTCTCTCCTTCCTCCACCAGCAAAGATGGTGCTGACATTAAGGTCTCATTTTATTTGTCCCTCGTCACACATTTTCTCCCATCATGCTCTTGTTACTTTCTTATGTTAGCCCAGGCCATTATTATCACTATTCTATTCCTCACCCCAGCAATGTCTATCTCCCATTATTTCCGGATTGGCAGTATCGGTAGAGGGTCCGACATCATGCTTTGCAGCATAGAGTTAAGGCCCTTGCCACTCTGAGTTCAAATCCCGCCGAGGTTAACTTTGCTTTTCATCCTTACGGGGTCGATAAAATAAAGTACCAGTAATGTACTGGGTAATTGCTGGCCTTGTGCCAAAAGTAGAAACAATTATTTCCTTTCCTGTTTTACCTTAATCACTCTTTTATCATACTCTTACTGCCTTCTTCCACTAAATCTGTTTGCTTTTTTAGTTGTCATCATTCTTTCTTCTATAGAAGCTCTTCATGTTTCGTTAAATAAACGAATACAATGTTGAATAGTGAGTTTCTTTTAGTCTTGTGAGATTCAAAGCAAGCTCACTAGTACTGCTACTAC
Organism: Eledone cirrhosa; assembly: GCA_964016885.1. Taxonomy (NCBI): domain Eukaryota; kingdom Metazoa; phylum Mollusca; class Cephalopoda; order Octopoda; family Eledonidae; genus Eledone; species Eledone cirrhosa. The sequence goes on along the minus strand of OZ024747.1, from coordinate 45,734,515 downwards.
AATAATGTGTACCCAGTACACTCTGTAGAATAATCTAAAAAAAAAAAAAATAAATAAAACGATTGGAAACGATGCACCAATTCACCTGCCAAATACATAACAAGAATCCTGCTCCTTGTGACATGATGACATGCACCAAGTACAATCTGCAATGGGGTCGAAGTAAGGAAGGAGAACCAGTCACATACACATTGCTAAATATAGAGTAAAAATGAAGCATAGTCTTCCAAACAGCAAAAGGTTCAAACAAGTACTGACTCGGACTATAATGACCCAAGCAATATATGCCAGCATTGCAAACATATAAAGTGGTGATGGTGGTTATATGTAAACAACTAAACAGTTAATATAGCCAGGAAGCATACACTCTCCACTTATTAACACATAATTATTAAACCTGCCAACAAATCGGAGATTATACAACACCTAATAGGCAAAATTAAACATAAAATAATGCAAATATTGGAAACCCTTTTATATTTTGCTCAAATGTATTGAGTGATCATACATAGATACATATACATGACAGACTTCCACAGAGTCACTGTGGGACAAATATCCCTTGTGAGTTATTGTCCAATTTGATGATATAGTTTAAAACCCTTGTTCAAAGTTCCATGTACAAAGCCTGAACATAAAACTTACGTATATTTGTGTGTATCTATGTGTCTAACTATATATGTATGCATATATATATATATATATATATATATATATATATATATATATATATATATATATATATATATATATATATATATATATATATAAAGATAGATAGAGATAGATAGTTATCTTTCTTTATTTGCCACAGGGGTGCACAAAAATAGGACATTACAAGACGTGACAACGGGTGTTTTACATAAAATGTTTAACAATGATAAATAACAAGAAAAGATAGATAGATAGAGAGAGAGAGTCTACAGTAGTGAGACTGAGGACACTACTAATCATGGAAGTACTCGATGCATGGGGAGATGCAGAGTGTATCTCTCTCTCTCTCTCTCTCTCTCTCTCTCTCTCTCTCTCTCTCTCTCTCTCTCTCTCTCTCTCTCTCTATATATATATATATATATATATATATATATATATATATATATATATATATATATATATATTCTTAAAAAATGTCGGAATTCCAAACACATACAATAGCTGAAACCACTGTGGATTGCAGAAAGTAACAGCTTAGACAATTTATTTCTAGCTATAAATTGAGGTTGCATATATTTTCTGCATTTTGGATTGCTATATTTTTTTAAGAATTTCAAAACCACTAACGCTCATATAGTTTATTTAGATATATGTTGATATCCACATATGTTTATATATCCATCTAATTAGGCAAAATCGTTTGTCAGAGGCTGATTAACTTGAATTTGAGAGATACAGACTTCGATTCTCGGCAGCGGCTACTGGCTATATTTTTCCCATCAACTGGGGGAATATTCTAAGTTATTATTTACAGATATCAACTGAAGTTACAATTAGTTTCTAAGATCGGGATTTTATATTTCAAAACTACCCAATGATCCGATATTTTATATAGAAAGTTACATATATAACATGCTATATAAAGTAACAGCGGTCAGAAGTTTTATATATATATGTATAATAAAAATAAACTATTTTAAGCAAAATCTTTAGTAAAAAAAATCAAAATGTTGTCCATGGGATCGCTGACCAATTTCCAGAAATATATATATATAACTAGTGCCAAAACCAACACAGTTTATTTGTGAATCTCAATCCCAAATTCAGAGGCTCTATGATCAAGCATAAGCTCAATGCATCAAGCTGTAATTATAATACTGGCCTAATTCTCGTCTAATTATATGTTGTGTTACTTTCTTCATCTTTCAGACTAAATATCACATTTTTGACAAATGCTAACATTCTGGAAAATAGACGTCTTCCCTGTGTAGCATTTACACTAGAATTATTATCTTCTTGATTACTTGCTAAAATAATATATAAAGAGAGAGAGAGAGAGAGAGAGAGAGAGAGAGAGAGAGAGAGAGAGAGAGAGAGAGAGAGAGAGAGAAAGCGAGAGAGAGAAAGAGAGAGAGAGAGAGAGAGAGGTGTATATGAAAACATACATAAACATATATAATACAATTACATACAAAAAGTATATGGATAGCCCCACTATCAAAGAAAAAAATTTTTTTGTAATGACAAAAATTATTTTTCTCTATTTTGCTGTGTGAATTATGATTATCTTAACTGCATGTATGCTGCAATATACTCTTCTATTTTCTTAGATGTTCAGGTGTGATTTGAGGGATATTTCGATGCTATTTCTAACAGGGTGATAAATACATAGTCTGCATCATTGACTGGTAATACAGTTGATTGTGTGTTAAGGTAGAAGTGAAATAGTTGTCTAAATAATGTATTGTGTTGAAATCCACTGAGAGTAATTCTATTGTATTTCTGAGCCAAACAAGTAATGCTACACTGCTTCACATCACCTAACTGTCAGGAATAGTCACCAGATTATATAGAAATGGTATCTGCAATGAACTACTTTCTTATCTAAGAGGGAGATTAATTCCTTATCTACTTTATGCCAAGACAACAAATCTAGAGTACCAGATGTCAAAAGCCTCTTCTGAGCTTAACAAGCATGTAGATAACAGTCTAAGAAATGTTGCTTCTGACATTAGTTGTTATTATAGTTGTTTTTACTCAAATGTGAGCCCTGATAAAATAAACCTCTCATCAATTATATTTGAACCTTAACTATCCATTAGTTTTTGTTTTTGCTTTATCAATACAGTATATCTAGGGCTAGATTATTCAATGTAGCCTACCTTTTCATCTGAATGAGAGTTAGTTGTTATTTCTAGTAGATTGAACAGTCATGTAGACCTACAGCCCCACCCATTGGCTTCTTTTTGCATTACTCCTTGTGTGTACTAATAGAATTTACTCAGTGTCAAATAGACACAGATGAATTTGTCTGATGACTGTAATTACAGCATCCTATCATAATTCATATGTGCATAATGATTTAGAACAAATATCTACAAAATTTAGTAGGTAGGTGTAGGCAATGAAAGCAACTCCAAATGGATTAAAAGCAAAATTAAGCTCAGAATGTAAATTAAGTCAAATAGAGTTGTGAGTTTACCACCCAATGTCTGTTGATAGAAGCTATCATAAGAATGGTGAAATAAATAACAAATTTGCCTAATTTAAAAGCGTCTCTTCCAAATTTAGGAGACAACTTATTTATGTATTTGGCAGCAAAGAAGAATTATTGTCAAAAGTAAAGATAATCCTACAATTAGATTGGAAGATTTACCAGTGATGACAGCTAATGAAAAGATTAAGTTAATCCTTTGTAGAATCTTCTTAATCCAAAGGACTGGTATTTAACTCCAATATATATAGGTGATAAGCAAATATGAAATTAGTTTCTTCTGCGCCCTTGGATAAGACAGTAAACTAACAAGAGATAATTTTCTCAAAGAATAGTTTGTGTCAATACTCATGTCCTTTTTGCAGTTGCCTCAAAGATAAGAGTATGGTGTTATCGCTGTTCATTATTCTCAGATCGGACCTAACTTTGGTTAGAGATATTTCTGTCGTTATTCCCCACAGTAGGGTGTAATTTTAGGGCTGTTTGGCTGTTTATCTCTCAGTAAATTTACTGAAAGGTGGGTGAATGTGGCAAAAATGGCCCGAGTGATTGGGCCTTCTCTATATATAAACCTGTAGGTTGAAGAAGAGAGCAAAAGGAAGAAGGGAGCACTTGCACAACACGCTCCTGAAGTTGAGTGTTGTTCTATCGACTGGGTATTAAACAACCCATTTGTGGTGCCTCCCCCCTATTGGGGATTTCGATTGTTTAATTTGTTTGTTTCAATATTTTTACACGATTGTATGTAAAATCCCCGGCATGTGTCTTTGTTTTGTCCCCGTTTCTTGTGCGCCCTTGTGGCAAATAAAGAAATATATCTATCAGTATTAAAAGCTCGCTGGGGTCTGTAGTTGATGTTTTCGTTATTTAGTACCAGAACTATGATAAAATGTGTTCAGATTGGGGCCGTTCCATTTTTATGTATCCATGACTACATTTCCCAATGTGTCTTTTTTTTCTATATAAAACAAAACGTTGAGAGTTAAGGAAGATATCATTGATATTTCTAACATTTCAAGTAACTATATAGAACATACCTAATTTCCCCAATGGCTAAAGCATTTTATAGCTTGATAGTTGGATAAAATACATTAGCAGGAAATTCTAGATATAAATGAATTAAGTATAAAAGTAGTAGAATTACAATGGTAGGATAGAATACAGAAATATATACATGAAGTGAATGGTTTCCACTAATACCAACTTTTGGAGTCTTTACCACTTTTGATAACAAACTACCAGAAACCACACTTCGCTTATGACACAAAGCGTCTCATTTTATAACTTATATTAAATCCTTCCATCATAATTGCATTTAAGAAATTTTTATTTAGTTACATTCTAAATATCAGAGGGTGATGGATTGGCAGTATAGGTAGAGCTTTGCGACATAGAGTTGCGTCCCTTTACTTCATTGCACTGCTTACTGCAATGACGGATGACTGTAAATTGGAAGTCAGGATGATGGGAGTATAATGATGAAGAGCAGAAAGGGATGAGGACGATGAGTAGGATAGGATGGAGATGAGGACCACAAGGATATTGAGGATGAATAAGACTATTGATGATGAGGAAAATGACTATGATGACAACGATGAAAATGAGGATGATGAATTTGATGATGATGATGATGATGATGATGATGATGATGATGATGATGATGATGACAAAAATGCTGATGATGAAAAGGACGATGGAGAAGTTAAAGTTGATAATGATGATAACTACTATAAAGAGGTTGATAACATTGATGAGTACAATGATATCAATGAGTGTACGATGAAAGTGATGGTAACAAATTTTGATGATTATGATGATGGTGATTTTGTTATTGATATTGATGCCTATGATGCTGATGATGAATTTTCATGTCACTCATATCTGCACGAGACATGACTGTTTTCCACATCGACAATTTCCTCATTCCTCATTTCATGTAGCACTGTGTACTTCGTGCCAATGAATTCACTTCTCTTACTTGTCATTTGGATAAAAAATAATGGCAGAGAAGCTTTTCTCTTTTTTTTACTTGGTCTTTCTAACAATGTTTTTTTCCTTAGACATGGTGTATAACTATTTTTTTGGCGTGAATATGATGATGAATGATATTATTGTATTCTTATTCACTACTTATTGATACATTATATATATATATATATATACATACACACACACACACACATATATATATATATATATATATATATATATATAAACGTGTACACACATTCATACATATATACATATATATATATATATATATATATACACGCATACATACACACACATATATATATATATATATATATATATATATATATATATATATATATATATATATATATATAGAGTGAGAGAGAGATAGAGAGAGATATTGTATAGTTCAGATGTAACTTGTGTACGTACACCTTTACCTTCAGGTTATCTTCTACCTCATATGTGGTACAAGATGTCGCAGTAGGGTCCCCATTCTAATAGCTTCAATGAGATATTAATCATTATCATTTATTAATTGCATTTCACTATCTCTTTCACTTATTTACCATCCATTAATGTTATACTTAATTACCCCTCCTCCATGAAATTCACTCACTAACATTTGATATAGTTCTCTTGTATTATAACTACACAGGGACATGCATATTACATGATATAAAATGTCTATATTTTCATATTTTATCTTATAGTATAAAATTATAATATATTCCATATCGAATCTTATAATGAGCGAGGCAAACACTAGCTAAGAATTAAATTTAATTTCAATTTTAATTTTAAAATCTAATAAATTTAAGTTAAATTTAATTTCAATTTTAATTTAACTTAAATTTATTAGATTTTATATTTTATTTCTTCAATTTTACCTTCAACAATATACTTGCATTTGTACCCATCCCCCACAATTCCGCCATCATGTTCATTAGCATCACCGCTATTAATAAATATCTGGTATGCGTTACATCACCGACTGTCCATCTAAGGACTTTCTGGGTTATACAGAAGACACTGGAATGTGTCTTCATTCCTGGAGTGCTTGGAATTAAATAATTTCCCCATCTTCAATATACGAATACACTCGATACTGGTCTATCATTTCCAGGCCTTGAGTATAGTCATCACATCAGTCATTATAGAACGCCAAACTACACTCTTTCATTCACAATACAAACACACACATATAAGTGAGAACTAGATCTATTATTTTGATGAAACATTTTGATGAAACCAAAGGTGGATTGGCAGTATCGGTAGAGGGTCGGACGCCATGCTTTCCAGCATAGTTACGTCCCTTTACGATCTGAGTTCAAATCCTGCCGAGGTTGACTTTGCCTTTCGGGGTCGATAAAATAAAGTACCAGTAATGAACTGGGTAATTGCTGGCCTTGTGCCTAAAGTAGAAACAATTATTTTGATGAAACACGGGCAATAAACAATATATATTTATATTTTATCTATATTTACCCCTAATGTACATTTTTTAATTTATACTTTTTTCCTAATATAGTTTGTACATAATATGCATTTCGTAATTCATTTTTGTTCATTTACTTAACACAACATACAACCCAACTTTCATTATATTTTTATTGGCAGTATCGGTAGAGGGGCGGACATGCTTTCCAGCATAGTTACGTCCCTTTATGATCTGAGTTCAAATCCCGCCGAGGTTAACTTTGCATTTCATCCATACGGGGTCGATAAAATAAAGTACCACTAATGTACAGGGTAATTGCTGGCCTTGTGCCAAAAGTAGAAACAATTATATTTTTTTAAACGTTTATAAATATGTATAACCTGTCCTCCATAGAACATTACTGTACCCTGATCTCCTCCACCATCACACTATGATGGTTTGGGCCAGTATATATTCATACAGAATCTATTGTTTTTTTTTTTCCTTCTGAAGAATTTTATTGGATATGTATTATGTGAACATCCATATATATTCCTGAACATAAACGTATGTTTGTTGAGGAAAATATTAGTTGTATTCAAAAACACGAAAAACTTCATGTAATATATATTTAACTAAACACACACGCACAAAATACAAAAACACAAACATACACAAAGACACACACACGTACACAAACACACGAACGCACACACATATATATATATATACATACATAGATAAATATTTGTACACATACGTACACAGATACGTAAATACATCCCTACATACACACATATATATATATATATATATATATATATATATGAGAGACGTAAAATAAGAAAATTATAAAATTAACTTACTTACTAAAATATCACTTCCAACTAATTAGTTTCTGGAATGGAATAAATATATTTTCCGAAGAAAATACAGATTTTAGTAAGTAAGTTAATTTTATAATTTTCTTATTTTACGTCTCTCATATTATTGTTCTGCAACCCCATGCATTGAACCACAAAGTTACTAAGACAAAACCTATATATTTGCTAGCATTGATATGCATCTGTATGTATATATATGTTACTAGATATTAATTCTTTATAATTATCTCCAAATTATTTGTCGAGCAATATTGGCCATGACTGCTGCTATGGTAGCAGGCAGGCCGCTGTCTTATTAGCAAACCACTTTCCACTGATTGACCTCGATGTCACGTGATTGATTCTTTTTGAATTTGCCACCGACGCAGAGGCAGTGATTTTCTCAATGGTAGGAATTCAGTCCACGCTTTGCTATTTTCTATCCACTGAATTATTTTTTAATAAGTTTCCAGAGTCCACGCTTTGCCTGGATACTTAGATGAGAATAGACTTCCCTGACGACGGAATGATTCTCTGTATTTTCTTCGGAAAATATATTTAATCCATTCCAGAAACTAATTAGTTGGAAGTGATATTTTAGTAAGTAAGTTAATTTTATAATTTTCTTATTTTACGTCTCTCATATTATTGTTCTGCAACCCCATGCATTGAACCACAAAGTTACTAAGACAAAACCTATATATTTGCTAGCATTGATATGCATCTGTATGTATATATATGTTACTAGATATTAATTCTTATATATATATATATATATATATATATATATATATATATATATATATATATATATATATATATATATATATATGTTGTAATGCTCTGTATTTTACTTTGTTGACTTACACTTCTTGTTTATATATATATATATATCATCATCATTCATCATCATTTCATTTTACGTCCACTTTTCCCTGCTTGCAAGGGTGATATATATATATATTATTCAAAATATTAAATTAATGAAGACATTCACATAATCAAAATATATGTTTTATTATATATATTTCGAAGGTACTGTGCTATTTTTCAGTACGTCCAATACTGGAATTGAACCATCAAGACAGTTGAGGTATGTCATACATCAATTCATGTATTTTATCTGACGAGGACGTACTGAAAAAACACCACAGTTCCTTCGAAATATATATAATAAAACATATATTTATATGAATGTCTTCATTTATTAATATTTTGAATAATATTAATAACTCCAGAAAACTTCGTTGTAGAGTGCTTTTAATCTATTGTAAAACTATATTCATTGAGTAATCAATGAACCATATTAATCTTTGGTTATATATATATATATATATATAAACAAAAAGTGTAAGTCAACAAGGTAAAAAACGGAGCACTACAACATTGCCACTCAATGAAAACCCATTGTTTGCTTGACAGGTGCAATGTATTCAAACACGGAAGGGCCGAACTCCCACTGTCATCGACTCCATCTCTATCGCCCTCCTCGTCTCTCTGTATTGAGAACAAATGGGGTCCCAATGCTGGCCGCCCCAAGGCCCCGGCGGACAGAATGAGGAAGGCGTTTCCTTGGAGATGCGCTGGAAGAGCCATTCCATCAAACGGTACTTGGAGAGTTTGTGTCGCTGCAAGTGGCATCCCAGACGAGGGGTTTGCCACCGTGGAATGGGAAGATGGTCATACAGTCTGGCCTTTTGTCGTCCCGTCGGCTCAGCGCCACCGGCTCGAGCTGGGAGGGGAAGCCTGCAGCATCTAAGCCATGCTTTATGACTACGTTGATGGCAGCATGGCGTAGTAGGTGGCCGGCACTGTGGCGACAGGAAACCGGGTGGATCCGCAGTGACATTTGTGTGGCTCGCAGGTCCGGAGGCCAAGCCTCAGGGAAACGCCGATGAGCAGGCTATCGTTGTCCAGCTTCGTTCCAGTGTAGAAGGAGGGTAAGTCATGGAGCCAGGCACCACTGTAGGGTTTGGAGGCCGAGCGAAAACAGGTAAGGCGATGCTGGTCGAGCTGGCGCGTGAGCTTTTCTGAGGCCAGGCTGCACTGGATCTCATCCCAAATGCTTTGGTGGGAGTTGACGTCACCAGGAGGAGAAGGAGGAGGGAGTCTACTGAGCTAATTCCCAACCGGTCCCACGTCTCGCAGGCGGCCTCACATTCCTCGATCACAGAAGGTTCCATTGTGTTTTGGAGGACCCTGCTGACGAGGACGCGGCATGAGGTTACCGATGAAAGAAACGCTGGCAAAGCCAGCGAGATCGGGGACTGGAGGCCAAGGCCACCATATCTGACACGTAAGGTGGCCCGTTGCCATCCAATGTCGTCAAACCTGACGTTGCATATCTCCTCAGCTGCCCCTCGGATACAGGTGTCGAGGTCAGCGTGGAGAAATGCGTGGCTGTAGCACGGAGCGCTGCGAAGGGTATAGAGAAGCTTCGGCATGTCGAAGCAGTGCCTCAACAGGTGGAGGGCTGGGTGACCGTCAACAATGCCCAGTCGGCTCGTGAGGGTCTGGAGTTGCTGGAGTCTGGGCTTGATGGTGGAGCGGATGGCTGGCGAGTGGATCGGTGACCGGAGGAAGAGGACATCCTCATTGGGGTTCACCTGTACCTGGTGCAGAAAATGGACCGCACGTTCGAGACGGAGGCTGGAAAGCTCTCAGCATCGGGATTTATTATTGCCCCTCACCTCTGTGGCTGTGCTCAGAGTGGCTATCATTAATGGCATAGTAGTATCTATAACAACAGGATATATGTTGCCACGAAAACAAGCCTAACACCTATCTTGGTCTCGCCTACCAAACCCACAATTCTTTGCAATGACGAGCTTGTTATTCGGAGATGCTCTGCAGCAAAAATAACAATTATTTCGCAAGCCATCTCTGAATCAAATATTTTCTCTGTTTGTGTTTACCGTAATTCCTTTATTGATTAACTAATTATGCAAAACGAACCTGATGATGTTGCCAGGATCTTACATAACCAGGCCATTGAAATATATAGTGTTGTTGCAACAATAACATTTTAAAGGAACATCACCAGTCCTGCCTCCTGTTGTTTTAATCAAAACGATATTTTAATCTAATATCTAACTCCGTTCCAGCACCAGCCAATGGATTCAACATCAACGATGGATGAGTTGCGTAACGTAGAGTGATTTTTCCTATTATATCATGGTTAACTAAACGGAATGATCAGTTCTATCCACGCACATACATACCACACACATATATATATGTTTATACAAATATTTCTATTTTCATATATCGATGTAGAGATATACACATATTGTTTATCTATTGCTCTATCTATATCTATAAATATATCATCTATGATTATATATGTTTATAGATATAGGCAGAGGGGTCAATATATGTACGTATGGTCATTGATGTAGTAGGATGTCCATTGATCCTGCCATTAGGTTAACTTCATTCCATGCTGTGGGTTCATCCTATATATATATATATATATATATAGTGACGAAACATAAGTCAATTGCATGAACTCATAATAATTTATTTACTGCTATATATATTTAGATGATAGCCATTGTATGGCTATGACCTCATCAGGCAGTTAGTCAGTTCTTAGATATGCCAGCTCTGTGTTTTTGGTGTTGATGGTTTCAGAGCCTTGACACACACACACACACACACACACACACACACACACACACACACACACACACACACACACACACACACACACACACACACACATATATATATATATATATACATGCACACAACAACTCCAATAGTGATGTACCTGTCATACAATTGTAGCAATGCTGCTGGTATTAAGCTCACTAAATCACAGATCTGTTCTCCCTTGGCCACTGGCATGTCTCCAGAAATTCAATATGTTGAGGCAGTTATTCAAATTATATATCAGGAAACAACGTTTTAAACTGGTCCATAAACCGATTTAGCTGTGACAAATTATATCGACAAATATAAAATATACACATGATACGAAGTTTTACTTTCGACTTAATAAATGAATGCATAGAAATAAATACAGTTTATATAAAAGCAACAACAACTACAACAAAAAGTAAACAGCTCGTACACTTAATCACACGCCACTTCAAAATGAGCCCGATGTTACCACTAATAATCTTTTAGGTAAGCCAATACACTCGCTGCATAAATTGTTTTCATTTGTTTGCATTTTATGCCTTTTAATTTGTCACATATTTCTATTGTCGAAAAGTAAACTTCATACCATGCGTATATTTTATATTTGTCAATATAGCTTGTCACAGCCTTGTAAACTAGAACTGGGTGTAGTAAATGTAACAGCAGGAAATTATATAAAGGCTATAGGCGACAGAGATGCGTTCAACATACGAGACCATAAATATCTTAATATTTGAGACAGTGTTCGTAATGCTAGCTTATCACAAGGAGCTGACGCTCTATATACAAGCAAACAACCTAATCTAGAGAGTGAACCGAACTTAAGAAATAGATTTCTCTCTCTGGAAGGACTTATTACACAGAATTTTGTAGTTATAGAAGTTGAAAAAATTGCAAAAGCAGTTAAGTGAAACACTTTAAAACCTTAAAATCTAAACAGTAAATGAAATAAGAACTTACACTTACAACGAGAGCTGAAATACTAAAATATAAAACTCTTAAAAGGCTAAAGGCCAGAGATCTAAGATCAGTTTATGGCTGCTTCAACTCAAACAACTCATTTCTTATTCGAAGGATTATCTTAAGTTCCGACAATGTTAAATAATGTTAAATAATGTTTATTGTGTGAACATCGGGTTGAGTCACACATGATATGGTAATTATATATATTATAAAAAGAAAACAAGCAGCACGACAATAATTTTAGTCACACAAAGTATAGCATAACAATGATATCGCATCGCTGGGAAAGAAATTGCTTTGATTCCTTTGGTTATTCAAGAACTGCATATATCATTATTTGTAACATTTATTCCAGTATCAGTTATCAAATCTCAATATTCATTAATCTGGAATAATATTTAAAGCTTTAGGAGGTGATTACGTATTTTGTCTATTATCAAGAGGTGTCTCTTTGTTTACTTTATATGCATGAGCTAATATACCCTTTTCACCCTTAGAATCCCGGTCGTATTATTATCTGCTTGGGGTATAAATCTAGCATCATACTGTGCTTTACATATTCTTCTGAATCAATACCAAAATAAAGATGTAGTTTCATAAGATAGTATTTCTGATGATTGTATATGTTTGCTCATAAAAGAAGAGAGACTCTTCCTGGATAGGGGATTCTTGCATCCTTTTAGAATTTATAATAAAATACCCGCAAAGTTATGCAATAGTTTCTTCTTCATCTTCTTCTTCTTCTTCTTCTTCTTCTTCACGTTACACCGTAAGAAAGAGAGCTATGAGGACCCTCTGAAAATGGGGTGGGATTGAATAAAGGATAAGAAACCGTTTCTTATAGAAAAAACTGACATGCAATAGGGACGGTCCAAGAATGGCCCAGAACGAACTAAAAGAATAGAAAGAAGAAAGACAAATATTTCAATAAACAAACTTACAGTCAACTTTACGTTCCATTCTCTGGCTTCGAATACTAGAGGTTGATATAACTAAATGTAGTCATTCTTGATTTTTGAAACACTGTCTATGTTATAAAACAAATTTAGAAATCATTATGATCAACATAGTTATCAGATATATTCCAGATATTAGTTTCTAGCTTCTAGTTGTTGTTTTAGCCTAGGTGAGAACAGACTGAAGTTCAAAAGCACTCCTATCTTCTTATCTATATTTGTAGGCCTATAACTAGATCTACATAATACCAAACATGGTAGCTTGTAGCACTTGAAGAACTTTTCATTCATATTTCTAAAAGTTCAACTGACCATATATAGGCTATTGGTAATTCTAAGTTTGTACAAATCTCTCATTTCTCTGTCCAACAAAAGGTGTATATATATCCTATCTTTAACAATTTTATAACATTTGTACTTTCATTTATAGGCGGCGAATTGACAGAGTCGTTAGAACATCGTATAGAATGCTTTATGGTATTCGTTCCAGCTTTCTGTTGTCTGTGAGTTCAAATCCCGCTGAGGTTAACTTTGCCTTTCATCCTTTCGAGGTCGGGAAAACGTACCAGTTTAGTACTGGTGTCGATTCTTCCATTATATCTCTTTCTAATGTTTTCTCTCTCTCACTTTCTATCTTTCTCTGGAAGAAATCTGCTGTACTCATGTCTGGAAAGGGATGGACTCCGCCAGGCTTACAGGCCAAAGAAAAACTGCATGTCAATACGACGCCCCTACGACTCTATGACTTTACATACATACTTTCATTTACTTACACTTTAATGGACGCAGCATAGTCAAATGGTTACGGTGTTTGCGTCGCAACCATTAGGTCCGGGGTTTGATTCAACAGTGGGGCATCTTAGACAAATATCATTTGCCATAGCTTCTGATCGATTCATGTATTGTGGGTGAAATTGGGTAGGCGAAAATTGTTTGGAAGCGCATTTGATGGACTATATATATAATTGAAAAGGTTAGCCTTGTCACGTGACGTGTGGTGTTGAATCACACTGAGAATTGCGTTAATGTACACGTGCATACTCAGCGAACTGCATGTTAACTTCATGAGCAGGCTATTCCATTAATCGAGCAACCGAAATACTCCTCGTCGAAATCGACGGGGATCCATTTCACTCGTACTTTACCTCAATCAGAGCCACCTCCTCCCCTCTCATCCTGCTAACGTAAGATTAATAGAATATATCTTCATTATTTTTTAAACACAATATCAATTATTTATTTCATTGAAAATATAGAAAAAGTATTATTATTAAAAGTTCCTTCCATCACATTTTTTGTCTTCTACTAATTCAAATATTGCATATTTATCATAGCTAAATCTCCAGAGTGTAAGAAATGAAAATGAAATAACTAGAAGAAAATTAATAGGAGTATGTCGAATGAAAACCAAAAAGAAATACTAGCATTGACTACGTGTGGAAAATTCTTTTTCGTTTGACAGCATATTAAACACATTGATCATTTGTTTTTTTTAATGCATGGAAAACATAGCTGTATACACACATACCCCCCCCCCCCCTACACATAAATATGTATATATATATATATATATATATATATATATATATATATATATAAATATATGTATATATATATATATATATATATATATATAAATATATGTATGCATGATTAAATGTATATATATATATATATATATATATATGTATGTATATATATATATATATATATACATATATATAAATATATGTATGCATGATTAAATGTATATATATATATATATACAAATATATAAATATATGCCTGCTTGGTTAAATGTATGTATCTATGTATGGGTGTATGAATGCATATATGTATATACGTATGTCATTATGGGAAAATATATCTTTGATTTTTCAAAACATTCATGAAGCAAAAACTATATTCTGTATCTCTTCAATATGTGAACATCACGAAAGAGTAAGTAAGTTAATGGAAAAGTATATTCCATTGTTTTCGGAGTTTTGATATCCTCAAAAGTTCATTGCTAAGTATAAGAAGCACATGGAGATTTAAAAAAAATATTTATGTAGAAATTCGAACTTCTTCAGCTTTTGCAACCACTGAGCAGCACATTTAGCCTTTTAAGTGGAACTTGCTGAATGAATTTGAATGGACGCTTCAAGACAGGATATATATATATATATAAATATATATATATGTCAACTCTGGATGTCGGTGAGCATGTCCAGCTAACCCCAATCTCCTCTGTGTCACTTTTGAGCTGACCTTTGGGAGGTTCCCATACAGCTCTGAGGTTTTCATCCTCAGTGTATACTGATTAATGTTCAGAGCCATCCTCAGCATTCTCGTGTAGCACCCATCCACCAGCCTGTGGGAGCCCCTACATGGACACACTGGAAGAGTAAGACCAAGGTTAACGTATGCTGATGCCCTAAGGACAGACACTGGTCTGTTGGAGACGCAGGACATGGCAGCGATAATGAGGGACAGAGACCGCTGGAGAGAACTCGTCCATGGATCTCGGGAATTTTACCCGCCTTAGATAGATAGATATATTTACATACATACATGGTGGCTGCAACTCGATATCTAGTAATGGCATCGCTTGATACTTAAGCGGGCATGGCTTTTTAGTTTTGCTAGGGACTTGCCTACGGCCAGCCATGTCATGCATCGCAGCAAATGTCACATATCAAGCGATGCCTTTGCTTGAAGCTTTTTTAAGTGAGGAAAGACTTTGCACGGGGCCAATCCTGAACATCGAATGCATTTGACCAAAAAGAAGATCTGGTCTATATCTTTGGATGCAAGCGAAGTCAGTCGCTGGTTGTGTATCAGAGTGACCTCCGAGAGAGATGTTTTAATGAAGACTCGGTGTCTCTCGCCCCACAAAACAAAAACTCCTGAGATCCTCCAATCTTTGACGGATCTTGTTTTTCATCCCGCAGGGTGTCCAAAATCCCATTCCTCACCAAGCAAGCGTAGTGGTGTTGCCAGTTTAATCACCAACGACTGGCAGTATCGGTAGAGGGTCGGACACCATGCTTTGCAGCATAGAGTTACGTCCCTTTATGATCTGAGTTCAAATCCCGCAGAGGTTAACCTTGCTTTTCATCCTTACAAGGTCGATAAAATAAAGTACCAGTCACGCACTGGGTTCGATTTAATCGACTTTCCCCCTCCCCCAAAATTGCTGACCTTGTGTCTATATAAGAAACCATCATTATACATTTAAGAATCTCGGGCGGCTAAGTGAAAATGGATACTGCAAAGCAATATGCAAAGTTCCTATCTTGTTACTAGTACTATGCTTTTGCAATATATAAGATACAACTTTACTTAATTGTTCTTACTGTTTAATGCTAAAGCAGCACTGATTAAGTAGATTTATTTATCACAAATGAAACCACAAGTAGAAGCCGTATTTGTACCCACCAACGGCGTTGTTTTACTCTACACGGTGTACTTATGGTAAAGCATATGCCAGTCGTAAGTATAACGTCGTTATTCTCGTTTGATTTGGTAGTATATTTAGTGCTACATTTTTATCAGATATAGCGGCAATATATAGACTCTCGCGTTGACTTATTTATATGGATTTCAAGAAGGAACATATGGCATACACATAAACACATAAATACAGGCATACACATCGAACATACACACAGATACACATACAGCGTCTGAATTTAAATAAGGTACCATCAATATAGAATAGGGAAATCTCGTTATTTGACAAGTTTGAATTTTGTTAAAAAAATCAATACTTTACCTGCCTTCTTTAAATTGTAAAATAGCAACTTATAAAAGCTTAGACTGTTGTAGCGCTAGTTATACTGTTGTATTCAAAGACCCCATTGTGAAGAACCGCCTTGGGATCCAATCTATTTTCAGAAAAACCCTTGTACAACTGAATAATAAACATGTTTTATTATGCATCATAGAAGCAGAATGAATAAATTGAATTTGATTTACATGCAATTGACCTGTATTATTGATGCTACATAGTAATTTATGAACTGAGAACAGTACGAAAAGATACGCAGATAAAAATATAAACACATCGCAATACATTATTGCCACTTTATTTTTTGCGTGTGTCAATACTCTAACGTATAGGTATATTTATTTTCATTCTATTTATTTTATATATTTTTGGTAAAATCGAGTTTTATAGTAAAATAAACTTTCAAATGTGCTATGTTTTATTATTTTTTATATATTTATAAAATAATTTCAAGATTCAGCATAACACAAATTGATGGTAGATCCATGTGAGGTTATTAATATATATATAATGTGAAAAACATGACATAACAGTCTATTAACTTTTCTTGCTACCATACTAAAATTTACAAAAGTGATATTTGATTTGGATTGGCAGTATCAGTAGAGCGTCGGACACCCTATTTCGCAACAGAGAGTTACGTCCCTTTGTGTTCTGAGTTCAAATCCCACCGAGGTTAACGTTGCCTTTCAACCTTTCGGGTTCGACAAAATAAAGCACCAGTAATACACTGGAATCGATTTAATCGACTTTCCCCTCCACTCCAAATTACTGGCATTGTGCCTATACTAGAAATCATTATTATTACTACTACTGGTACTTTATTTTATCGACCCCGTAAGGATGAAAGGCAAAGTTAACCTCGGCGGGATTTGAACTCAGAACGTCCCTTTACATTCTGAGTTCAAATCCCCCCGAGGTTAACTTTGTCTTTCATCCTTACGGGGTCGATAAAATAAAGTACCAGTAATGTACTGAGTAATTGCTGGCCTTGTGCCTAAAGTAGAAACAATTATTATTACTACTACTACAAATAGGAGTGAATTGCCAATATCGGTAGAGCGTCGGACAAAATACTTTGTGGCATTTAGTCGCAACTTTCTAATTTCTCAGTTCAAATACCACCGATGTCAACTTTGTCTTTCTACCTTCCAGGGTCGATAAAATAAAAAAACAGTTAAGTGCTTGGGTATGTATATTCGACTTTCCTCGTCCCCTAAATTGTTGCGTTTGCGCTAATGTCAGAAATAATAATTGCTGCCGTTGCCACTACCATTGTTGTTGTTATTAACTTATACGCTGGACAGATTTACTTTTATAACGTTCAGATTTTTGCTATGGTTACCAAATGAAAAGTGTGTCTCTTTCATGATTATTTTCAAGCAAGGAAGCTTAGGAAAATGTACATTTTGTCTCAATAACTGGAGTAACCAAAATATGTGCTTTTAGATATTAGAATTATAGTTTAGTGTATTCAGATTTCTTTTCAGTATGGTTTCCTGCTCTTGTGCAACGGGAAACACTTACACAGGAATTAGTATTGAACTCAACAATACAAAGTTTATATATACACAAAATAACACACACACAACGAACTTGATTAGACAGTCAGCCTCATTACATTTTTTTCAAATGAGAATAGCCCAGTGAATTTAACAAATGAACGAGATGTTCCCCCACTGTGACAGCTTTACTGGAACAGTGGAAATAAATAATTTTCTATATTGATAATAAACACAACCACAAGGATATGGTCCGAACGTGGAAGAGCCAAACTCCCACCGTCATCGACCCCCATCTCTCTCACCCTCCCTATCCTTGCATGGTGAGCAAATAGGGTCCCACGTGCTAAAGCATTGATTTACACTCCAAAACATTAACTACAACAACAGTGTTGTTAGTTAGTGTTATTTACGAATTGATAAAGATGCATGCTATAGTGCTTAGAATGTTGTGCTATAGTGCTTAGAATGTTGTGTTGGCGATCATGAGTACACAGGTTTGCGTTATCTTTGGATATGTTATTTCTCACGCGTATAAATTCATTCAAATGATTTCATTCATTTCCTAAGAGTCGGTAAAATTTGAAACTCAGAATCGCAATTTCAGAAGTGTCTGCTAAATATGAATGTTTGAATAATGTATCTAGCGATTCCATTACCCAAATTATATTCCTCCTTTTAAAGCAGTATTGTGTGGTTTTGAGAAATTTCGCTTTTATTTCTCGCAGGCTATGCGACAATGCAGAACACTATTATTTTATAATAATACGGTGGATTGGCAGTATCGGGAGAGAGTCGGACACCATACTTTGAAGCATAGAGTTACGTCCCTTTACGGTCTGAGTTCAAATCCCGCCGAGATTAACTTTGCCTTTTATCCTTACGGGGTCGATAAAATAAAGTACCAGTAATACACTGGGTTTTTGCTGGCCTTGTGCCAAAAGTAGAAACAATTATTTTATAATTGCGTTTACACATGTTAAAACACACCTAAGTGAGGAGACCTACGATAAAAGATAATCAAACCATGACCTGTCATCATTACACACATAGGACCAACTAGATCTACACTATCTAAAATATCCTTTATTCCTTTATATAATAAATACCTTTATTCCATTATTCCTTTATTCCTTTATATAATAAATACCTTTATTCCTTTATTCCTTTATATAATAAATACCTTTATTCCTTTATTAATAGGAACGCTATTTGAAGACTAGTTGTTTTCTACTTCTATCCGGCCATGGAACCATATGGAGGCTCATTGGATAGTTTGTAGTGCTCTTAATTTATGACAAAGGTAGGCTGTTATTGGTTTGAAATTTGCTGGCTGTATCTAGCACAACCACGTAAAGGAAATTTACTTAGTCTGCAACATATCAATTTTAAAGCTGTGTATATGATGATAAAAGTCTGAATTTGAACACTTAATCAAACTAGAAAATATTGACCATAGTACAAAACCGATGATCTGATAAGGAAATAATTTAAGCAAAATAATTTCCAAAGAGAATGAATTTTGTTTATTATCTATATAATATAATTTTGTATACGAAAAATATTCAATATTTTATTTATAAAACATTAATAGATATTATTGGCATATAATAAATATTTCTTAAACATGGTGACATATGTAAACAACAGTTTGATGTTAGACAACATTTTAATTAGCAGAACATTATATGTAGTATATAGTATATAGTATAGTATATGTATATGTATATATATATATATATACACACACACATACCACACACACACATACACACACACATATATATACGAGGTGAGTTAGAAAAGTTCCAGGACTGATGTCACAAAAGATTTATTTCAAACCCAAACTTCAAAGTAATCCCCTGGAGTCTAATGCACTTTTCCATCCTTTTCTACCACACTTGCATGCACTCCTGGAAGGATTCTTCCGGGATCCTCCGCAGTTCCGTCGTCATGGCCTTTTAGATGTCGTCCACGTCTTCAAAACGGGTCCCCTTCGGGTCGTACTCGAAGATCCATGACTCATCACCGCTGATGACTGTCCCTAGCAAGTCTGATTCGGTTTTAAGACGCTCGAGGATGTCTTGGCACACTTGCATGCGTCGACCCTTCTGGTCATCGTTCAGCAGTTTTGGCACCATCTTCGCGCACACTTTCCGCATGTCCAAATCTTCAGTGAGAATCTTCCAGACGCTGTCCCGATTCATGCCCAGCTCATTTGCCATCAGTCGAACAGTCAGCCGACGCTCGCTACGCACCATCTGCCTGACGCGCTCAACGTTGACCGCAGTCCTGGTTGTCGAGGGCCTTCCGCTCCTGTGGCCATCTTCCACGTCCTCGCGTCCTTCTTTAAACCTCTTGCACCACTCAAAAACACGTGAGCGTGACATCGTCTCATCTCGACGGAGTTTTCCCCAACCGTACCAGAAACTTCAAGTTTGTTCGTTGCTCTGTGCTCATTGCTTGACGACCTGAAACAGAGGACATGTATATCAAATTATGAAGAAAAAAGTTTGATCGCTACAGAGAGTTAAGATTACAGTTACATACTCCAGGGGGTTACTTTGAAGGAGAAAACTCTTAGTTTGAAGTTTGGGTTTGAAATAAATCTTTTGTGACATCAGTCCTGGAATCTTTCTGACACACCTCGGATATTAAAATAACAGATTAAAGTTTAAGCAAAGAATCGCTGCTTTCACCCTTAACTGGATCTTCTGAAACTAAAAAATTAATCTGTTATTTTAATAAATATTTGCTCTAGGGTTCTTATATATTTGATATATATTTATCCTTATCGAGCCCTCTTTGGATTTTAGTCTTCAAATTTATTATTATTACTATATATATATATATATATTCAAAATTAATTAAATTAAATTAAATTAAGGGATTCATGTCCGAGACATGCGCCATATCCACCGTAGAATAAGCTCAAAGATTCCAATGAATAGATCCGAGCATTTTATATCAACTAGAAATTGATTAACATATATATATATTTAAAATAAACACGTGAAACAATCACAGGGGATAATTTGTAAAGTGTGTAATCACACATAGCTAGGAAGGTCACTAATTAAAGTTCAACTAGAGCTTCAAATATTACCTTTTTTAAAAAATGATCAATCCTCCTTGTATATATTTCATTAAAGAAATATATTTCACCATTAATCCGTAAAGTCACAGTAGTCACATATCGGATCTTCAGCAAGGGGGGAAGATTTAACTATCTGTGTTTACATCAAATGCAAATCTGGCTTGTATTGGCCGATAGTGCTTCTTGTAGCTTTACTTGCCCTGATGAGTCCTTAATAGGACGAAACATTGTTGGCTAATAAAGACTTTTGATGTATTGAAGGCTTCTTTGGTTTATTTGTTTATAATTCTTTGGCTCTGTTTAATTACATTGAGCTATAACTTATACTGTCATTTCTATAATATGAAGAGGGTGTTTAACTCCAACACACTCTAGTACTTTAATTCTTATATATATATATATATATATATATATATATATATATGTATGTATATAAAAAGTAAACAGAAATAACAACACGATCGGTACAGTATATGGAAGGGATATATTAGGTTAACGCTTGATCTAGCAGGAAGAGGGTCTTAACGTTTCGCACGCTAGTCCTGCATCAGAAGAAAGAATGAGAAATAAAATAGATTGAGAGGACGGGCGGGATGAAATTGGAAAAAATGTCTTTAGATAAAAATAATAGATCCATTCATGTTGACATCTCTTGCAAAACTGTTGGTGTTGGCGTTTTGTGTATGATTTATTTTTTAGAAAAGTGGATGATGGAGAGCGTCTACCTGAAATGGAATAAAAACCGTTTTCTAAAAAGAACTATACTTGAGCACGTGCGTAAGCATGTGTTTGTGTGTGTGTGTGTGTGTGTGTGTGTGTGTGTGTGTTATTATACGTCCGTACGAAGCTAAGAAGAAATGTGTGTGTATATGTGAGGAAAAGTGTGTGTGTGTGCATGTAAGTAGGTAGCTATGAGCAAAAGTATGTTAATATAAGGTGTCTATGTGTGTATACAGAGCAGTGAAGGGAAAAGAGGAGTGAGCATATATAGTCGGCCTGTATTAGTTGTAAGAGAAGCTACTAATGATCAAGAGAAACCGATAGGAATCTAGGGGTGTGATAATGGACGGGGTCTTTGGAAAATGGAAATTTGTTTCCTTCATTGCTACTCCTGTTTCACAACAGTGCTGATAAAATGGGCAGTAGTCAATTGGAAAGCTATCAATAGCTCCCTACCTATGTGTATATATTTTCGGACAACAAATAAATATATAAATCTATCTATCTATCTATTGAGACGAGTTCTTCCACAACTCGTCTCACTAACAGAGCTGCAGTCCTGGGTCAAGCGAACACCGAAAATGGGCGCCTGGCACCTCGAATGCCTTCAGGCGCTCACAGCCCTCTACGAAGCGGATACGGCAATCAGCGGAGACTCCACTTCGACATTCTATAGGGGATTAGTGGAGGATAAGTGCAACGACGTTCTCGGGGAAACTCTAGGCATCGAGGAAGACGAAATGACCAGTCTGTTCAGGAGGACTTTCCGTCCAGGGCCTATGGATAACTTCCAGAGGTCTCTGGCTTGGCAGTGTTACCCAGGAGCTCTACCAGTTCGAGACAAAATCTACAGACACGGACGCCCTGGCAGAGATCCTGCCAAAAGGACCTGTCCAAGATGCGAGCAGGACATCGAAACCGTTCTGCAGGCAATTGTTCAGTGCCCAGGGGTGACCGACCTGTGGAATTATGTCGAACAGCTACTGTCACGTGTAGGACGCATCCATTTGTCAGCCGAGTTATTCGTGAGGATCACCCCGCCGCCTTCATTTAAGAATGAAGGAGAGGCGGTCTTCTTCTGTCTGGGGGCTATGGCGAAAGAGGTAATACGGTGGACGAGGTTAAAAGGACTTAGGGCAAGCACGTTTCTCTCCGGATAACAACTCATCCCATTCTTTAAGTATGACTTCAGAAGGAAGGTAAGAGTGGAGAGAGAGGTGCTACACCCCAGTAAATTCGCTGAACGGTGGATGAATGTGGCGAAAATGGCCCGAGTGAATGGGTCTTCTCTGTATATAAAGCTGTAGGTTGAGGAAGATAAACAGAAGGAAGACAGGAACACCTATAAAATGTGTTCCTGGTGTTGAGGGTTGTTCTATCCACGGGGTGTAAAACAACCCCGCAGTAGCGTTACCCCCACTCCCTAATGAGGATTTCAATTGTTTTATTTTTATATAGTTTATTGTTATTTATCATTGTTTAAGATTTTATGTAAAACCCCCGCCTGTCACGTCTTGTAACGTCCCATTTTTGACGCCCCTGTGGCAAATAAAGATATCTATCTATCTATCTATCTATCTCTCTCTCTACACAACTCCAAACACCCCAACCCCACCACACACTGACGACCCCACACCACCACAAGACACCCCTTCACCCAACACCCCCGACCCCATGGAAGTCGTGCAACCCGAACCCCGGGAAGTGGAAAGGTAGGTCTCTACACTCTCCTTTGGCTCTGCCGCCCACATGGATGTGTTAAGAGTAGGATGTTTGAATGCACGTGGCCTGGGCTCAACTTGGAAGCAAGCAAAGCTTCTAAATGACCTCAGGTCATGTAGTATAAATGTAATGGTTATCTGTGAGACTCGAATCAGCGTCGTGCGGCAGCTGGCCCCCACCTTCGATGACTTTGAGGTGCATGCATCTCTCTGTCAACCTGGAGGTGGGGGTGGGGTTGTCGTACTGCTGCAAAAACACCTGGGTCTTGCCGTACAGGTTGTGCACTCGGACCCGGAGGGTCGTTTGTTGGTGCTAGACGTTGGCAGTAGTGAAAGTGCGGCCTTGAGACTGGTCGCCGTCTACTCCCCTTTCGGAGCTGAACGGCCCGACTTCTTCCAGCGTTTGGAGACTTTTCTGGGAACGTCGCGTTCCCTGCTTCTAGCGGGGGATTGGAATGACATCCTGGATGCACGTTGGGACTATGCAGGAGCATGTCCTAATAGAGGGGGGTGTAACAGCCTCAAGGGGTTACTCGACCGTTTTAACTTGGTCGATAGATATCGACTAGATTTTCCAACTGTGCCTACCTGGACTTGGAGAAACCACAGTGGTCAATCTAGATCGTACTTAGATAGATTCTTAGTTAGAAGTAAGGATAGGGACATATTAAGCTGTCCAGAAATGCGCACGGTTGGCTACACGGATCACAAATTAGTGACCTGCGTGGTCAATCTCGAGAAAACACATAGACAGGGTCCCGGTTACTGGAAACTTAATTTGTCTTTACCGGCAAAAGAGACTTACAGAAACCGGATTAGCAGATTAGTTAAGGAGAGGTTGACGGGTGCAATCGTCAACAACCGATGGTGGGCATCTCTCAAAAGAGAGATTAGAACAGAATCAATAAGTTATAGCAAGATGTTAGCTGCCGATAGGAATAGAAACGAGAAAGAATTAACAGGTAAATTAGAAGAGGCAATCAAGAGCGAAGATGTGGCCAGAGTGCTGGCATCGAGGACGGCCTTGCACCAGTTTTTCGATGCAAAGCACGAAGGCTGCGTCATTCGAAGTAAAATACGTGCTCTAGGTAATGAGGGGGCCAAAGCCGTTGGATGGGCCCGCGTGACAGAAGCTAAGAGTGGAAATCGATCCACCATCCGGTCGTTGCAAGACGAAGATGGACGAGTGATCCGGGAGCCGAAGCAGATGTGCGAGGCCTTTCAAAAGCACTTTGCCCGATTGTTCGGGGGAGGCGAGGGTCCGGGCCGGGGCGTGGATTTCGGTCCATACCTCGACGGCCTGCCGCGTCTCTCGAACGAAGAGGCAGAGTCCTGCGAGGGACCAATCTCGGCTGATGAGATCGGAGATGTGCTGAGCCAATGCAGCAGACGCAAATCTCCAGGTCTCGATGGTATACCTTACGAACTTTATTTAGCAATGCCGGTCTTCTTCTCCGAACTCCTCGAAGCGGTCTACTGCAATTGGCAGCAGAACGGGAGAATTCCTTGTTCTGTAGCCAAGGGCGTAGTCACGCTGGTGAGGAAGGACGAGAACAAGGGGGATAGTATAAATAATTTTCGGCCCATAACCCTGCTAAACACAGAGTTAAAGATTTTGGCCAAGGTGTTAGCAAAGAGGTTGGCGCTTGTCGTGGGTGGCCTGGTGGGAGATGCGCAGACATGTGCTATCCCATCCAGGTCCATTCACGATAACCTCCACCTCATGCGATACATCATAGAGAGGGTTGGCAACAAACCCGGCTTCGGTGGGGCCCTGATCAACTTGGATCAGTCTAAGGCCTTCGATAGGGTCGACCATGGTTACCTGGATGCGGTGCTAGCGGCGGCTGGGTTCGGTCCTGTTTTCAGAGGCTGGATCACTGCCCTACATAGCAACCACATCTGTTCTAGGATCAAGGTGAACGGCTACCTTTCGAAGCCGTTCGAAATCACACGATCCATTCGACAGGGGTGCCCTCTCTCCTCCCTTCTGTACGTATTGACTCTCGAGCCTTTACTGAGGAAGTTGGAGTTGTTGCAGGGTATCCCCCTGGAACCAGGATTGAGCAAAGCGGCGTCGGCCTACGCCGATGACGTAACAGTAATGGTATCAACCGACTCGGAGATCGAGGCGATCGGTACCTTACTGGAGGAGTACGAAAGGTTGTCAGGAGCGAAACTGAACCGGGAAAAATCCATCGGGCTGCAACTCGGAACGTGGAGAGGCAGACCGATGCCTCCTGACGGTGTCGTCGGACACTGGACGGAGGGCCCGGTAAAGTTGCTTGGGGTCTGGTTTGGACCGGACCTCCAGGTGGAAAAGAACTGGAACGAGGTTACGAACAAGGTGTTTGCACTAACCCAGAAATGGGCCAAGTGTAAGCTGTCCCTAAAAGGCCGGGCGGAGGTGGCGAACATTTACATAGCGTCCGTCACTTACTACCGCCTGACTGTCGTGCCTTGCCCTAAGGAAACACTCACCACCATGGAACGCATGCTCTTCCAATTTCTTTGGAAGAAGCGTCCTCCTATGGTGAGAAGATCCATCTGCTGCCAACAACCTTCGAAAGGAGGGCTGGGGATGCCGTGGTTGATGATGCGTAGGCACGCATTAAGGCTACGGCACCTACAGGTATTCCTCACTGGTCAACCGGTGTGGGCTCCGTTCGTGAAACGAGCCTTTCCGAGACTCGTCTCACTCACCGAGCTACAGTCCTGGGTCAAGCAAAGATCCGGAAAACTGGGAGACTGGCACACTGAGTGTGCTCAGGCGCTCAGGGCTCTCTGGCAAGCGGGCCAGGCCATCGGTGGAGAATCCACCTCATCATTCTATAGAGGGCTGGTGGCTAGCAGGGGCGATGACACCCTTGGAGAGTCGCTGGACATGGAAGAAGACGAACTGGCCAGCCTGTTCGGTAGGACTTTCGGCCCAGGACCAATGGACAACTTCCAGAAGTCACTGGCCTGGCAGTGCTACCGAGGGGCTCTACCCGTTCGAGAGAGGCTCTACAGACACGGGCGCCCGGGCAGGGATCCCTCAAAAAAGATTTGCCCTAGATGCGTGCGTCACGAAGAAACCGTAGCGCACGCATTGGTGCAATGTCCGGGCGTGGCTGATCTGTGGGGCTACGCCGAACAACTGCTGTCGCGGGTGGCGCCGATTAAATTGACCGCCGAGTCCGTGATGACAATCAAACCGCCTCCCCTCTTCACAAAGGAAGCAAAGGCGGTTTTTCTGTGCGTAATAGCCATGTTGAAAGAGGTTGTTTGGTGGACACGATTGAAAGGTCTGAGGTCAGGCAACTTCCTCTCTGGCCATAGTCTGGTCTACTTCTTCCGATATCACTTCGGAAGAAGGATAAGAATGGAGAGAGAGGTGCTTGGCCACAGGCAGTTTTATGAAAGGTGGGTAATAGTGGCGAGAATGGCTCGTGTAAATGGGCCTTCTCTGTATACCATCCTGTAGGTAAAGAAGTAAAGGAGAGGGGAGCACCTTCTCCATGTGCTCCCCGGGCAAAGGATTGCACACTTTTTCGGGGGTGTGTGCAACCCCCATCACGTCCCCTCCCTTTTGAGGTTATTTTCGATTATTTTCATGTTACACCCTTTTTACTCGATTATATGTAAACTCCCCCTTTGTATTTGTCCCTTCTTTTTATGCCTTTATGGTAAATAAAGAAATCTCTCTCTCTCTCTCTCTCTCTCTCTCTCTCTCTCTCTCTCTCTCTCTGTATGTCTGTCTGTCTATTTATTTATCTATCTGTTTATTTATATATACATTAATAAAAAATAAATAAATAAATGAAAATAAATAAAGATATCTGTTTATTTATTTATATATGTCACTGTCTGTCTATCTGCATTCCTGTTTATCTACCTCCCAGCATATCTACCTATTTGTGTATTTGTCTATCTATCTGTCTATCTAACTAACTATCTATCTATATGTCTATCTACCTATTTGTCTATCTAACTATCTATCTGTCTATCTATATGTCTATATACATATCACTCAGTTTAGCTTTTCATCTATCCACCTATCTGTCTACCTATCTATTCACGTAAACACTAAAACTTCTGTTTATCTATCTAACTATATATTTATCCCTCAACTCACCTACCTACCTCATCATCCCTCCTTTTGTTTACCTGTCTATCTATCTGAGTGCCAATCTATAGTTATCTATTTATGTATATATATACCAATATATCCCTCTTCGGACAAAAGGAACAATATCAATAAAGCACATATCCCTATTTCTCCCTCCCCCTCTCTCGTTTTTTGATATCTTCGAAAATGGGGCTTAGGTAAAAGAAATGACAGAAAATTTGCTTGATATAACTACGAGTACGTTTGATGATGAGGATATGTGTGAAATTATTATTTTATATGACTTAGATATATTTTTTAATCACTTCCCGATGTTGGACAGGGAGAAATAACATGACAGTGGATTGATTATTTCGTTTGAATGCGAATGGCATATTTAGAAAATATGTTATTTTCTAATGCATCGAATATAAAAATTCCAATCGATAGTAACTTTGCAAAAGTTAATTTTCTAGACATAACAGTAGATTCAAACGCTAATAAATGTGTCCCTTTGCATGAGACTAAAGAACAGTTATTTTGTATTAACAGGTTTCTAACATCTCATAGTACTCCTTGTAATATTACACATTCGCTCCTCATCAAACGCACTCGATGTTATATCAAACAATTTCCCTCCATACGTTAGTAGACAAATATCCTTATCACCATATGTAGCTTCTTTTACTACATCTTCGCTGTTCTATAATGAGACATTTAACCACAATGAATTTTCTTATAGAATAGAATAAATACTCAAATGTTTAGCTCCTAGACGTAGAAAGAGAACAAGCAAGCAAAATTCTTTGGTGTACTATCAATAACTTAGTCTCATACTAGAGAATATTGATATTATAACATCTTTAATAGGAATTCTATTAAATTTTCCTAAAGATGGTGCAAAGATTTCAACCATTTTATCAATTCCATTAATGTAAAATATCTACAAATGATAGAAATGCCAATGCTAAATGCATATATAATTGTATGAACTCGTATAAATGTTCGCTTCACGGAAATTGTAAGCTGTGCCAAGGTAGAATTGAATGACGCTTCTTGCCCGAGTTCTATATTATAGCAATAGCCAACGATATATTATTCGCGCAGACATATTATTTAACCCAGATAGATTTGCCACTGTTCTTTCCAGCAATATTTAGAGATAGAGGGTAACTTGTGGTAACACTTGAAATAATGTTGGCTTATTTTTATCTTCACGCCTACTTACAAGCGTGGCAACCTCAGAAATCAGCTTCGTTATTATCGTCGCTTAGGTGAAAATGTTTTAATATTATCACAAAGCAAACACAGTTTAAATAAAATAAATGATTTTCTTTGTTACAGAATGCATAAAATAAAATTTCTGTGATGTAATTTTCAAAAGAAAGATTTCCATAGAATTTCAAAGGGAAGTTTCTAAAATTATCACATATTGTTATTTTTTTCCTTTTCCTTTTTGTTTCTACTTTTAGTCTTCTATCATTTCTGCCAGATCTGTTTTTCTATTGCATTAAGTAGAAACACGAACTTTATACAATGTTTATTGTATGTTTATAGTATAAATTTTTCAGCCGCGTTAATATATATTTTTTTCTCGCCTTGATACTTTGTTTCTTTCGTTAATATTGTTGTATCTTTGTATTTGAACATGAAATACATTTTGCGAATGCTCTGAACATAAACATGCAGTTAACATTATTGAAGTAAAACAAGTATATATGTATTTAAATGGTAAAATTCTGACCGCGAGCTCTGCAACTTTAGCTTGTTATCTCATCCTGCAGCAAGTACTACCCTGATCCTCTGAGTCCGCCGTTAAGATAGTCACGCTGCCTTCCTTTATCCGGGAAGGGCAGGTAGGTTTTATCTGCTTGGTGGCCATAGCGAAAGCGGTCATGTGGTCATGTGGTGGACACGTTTGAAAAGGCTGAAGACAAACACTTACCTCTTCGGCGAAGCCCTGATTAACTTTTTTTCAAATTTCATTTGAAAAGGAAAATCAGGGTGGACAGGGATATGCTCCATTCTCAGCAATTTGTTAAAAGATGGGTGAGAGAGGCGTGCATGGCCCTCGTGAATGGGCTGCTCTGAGTATGCGGCTGAAAATTGGAGGTGGAGAAATGAGAGAGGGCACTTGCCCTGGTGGTCAGGGTCACTGTGACCCTTTGTGGTCTTTCTTCATGAGTGACTCTCGGAGGTCTGCCCCCTGTTGTGGAATTTTCCTTTGTCTCGATTTTTGGTAGACCCTTTGTTTTTGTTATTTGTTGTTGTACACGCAGACACCCATATCTGTATCGTCCTGAACCGTCCTATACTGTCCATAATGTATTTTTTTTTTAATCCCTTGTGGTCAATAAAGAAAGCATTAATGGGCCTATTCTGAGTATGCGCCTGTAGGCTGGTTAATTTGTGGAGGAGAGAGCCCCCCTTACCCGGTGCATTCGAAACGACGGGTGTTTCAGGATTGGTAGGGTACCTGAGTCACAACTGGTTAGTCTGCCCCCCACCCCCAACTGGGGAATTTATTTTGTCACATTTTTTGTATATTTTATATTTTTATATATTTTCATTGATAATTGTTTTTGTTATTGTGCATTTTTACTCGATTTTATAGTAAACGCCCACGGTCCCTGTCTTTGTATTGTCCCCTATATGTGGCTAATAAATGAAATCATTATTGTCAATAATGGTTTGGCAGAATAGGTGGATTGGCAGTATCGGTTGAGCGTCAGAAAATATGCTTTGGCGCATAGACTTACGGCCCTTTACGTTCTGAGTTGAAATACCGCCGAGGTTAGCTTTGCTTTTCATCCTTACAGGGTCGATAAATAAAGCACCAGTAATACACTGGGGTAATTGCTGGCCTTGTGCCAAAAGTAGAAACAATTATTATTACTATGTTGCGAAGCTCAGAGTTTTATCCAAGATGTCTATATGACAATGCAGTTATTTTTTTTATCTCATGTGATAGGAACCC
>OZ024747.1:45693667-45701167 GCA_964016885.1 Eledone cirrhosa | reverse complement strand
TGGAATATTTGCTTGCTATTTCTAGCAGACCAAACGGCCACCTACAGAAAATTTACATAGGACACATATATGATCTCAACACTTTTCAATATGAACACTTAATTATAGTAGAAAATATTGATCATTTTATACAATATAAAACACAACACTATACTTCAATACAAACCCAATAATTTAATTAAAACATAAATTAACCAGCACCTTCTCCAAGGAGGTTATATTTTGTCTAGAATATATATTGTTTTTTCAGGAAGGATATACAAAAAAATTGTAATCAATTAAATACAGATGTGTGAAGAACGTGATGCAAGATTATAATGTACTTTGTGTATTTTTCTTTTAAGTTCATGTATATATATATATATATATATATATATATATATATATATATATATATATATATATATATATATATATATATATATATAATTATGAAGAGAGAAGAAACATTTAGATATAATTAGTAATAAAATGTATCATACCTAAACTGTTCCTAAATTCCTCGACTACGTAGTTTCGTGGCATAAACAAAAACAATATATCAAAGATATAGAGTCCTTGCGAGGTCTGCCGACTTATCAAGAGGATACCTCATTTTACTAGTCTCAAGAACGCGTCTACACGACGTGAGAAAGAATCCCAAAAGGCGGAGGAGGAGATAGTCACGCGATATAACGGTCGAGAAACAGAGCTAAGCCTCCTATAACCACGAAGAAAATACCACGGAGGCGGAGGGGGTATTCATATCGAGGCCGTAGAAGAGGTAGTGAAGAAGGCGAGAAGTATGAGTAATGGAAGCTTTCCAGTTGTCCCCACACTTCAAAGATTGCTCGACCAGAGGGAGTTATTAATATATTTAGAAACACACAGATACATGCGGACACACACATATATACATGAATGCATCCGCACCCAACTGTGAGTTAAGGGTGCCAACTTCACCGATGTTGCTCAATGAATGACTGGGGCAGACCAATTCAGTTCGAACTAGACTGAACCAGTATCAGAGTTAAAAATACATTATGAAGAGAGAAGAAACATTTAGATATAATTAGTAATAAAATGTATCATACCTAAACTGTTCCTAAATTCCTCGACTACGTAGTTTCGTGGCATAAACAAAAACAATATATCAAAGATATAGAGTCCTTGCGAGGTCTGCCGACTTATCAAGAGGATACCTCATTTTACTAGTCTCAAGAACGCGTCTACACGACGTGAGAAAGAATCCCAAAAGGCGGAGGGGGAGATAGTCACGCGATATAACGGTCGAGAAACAGAGCTAAGCCTCCTATAACCACGAAGAAAATACCACGGAGGCGGAGGGGGTATTCATATCGAGGCCGTAGAAGAGGTAGTGAAGAAGGCGAGAAGTATGAGTAATGGAAGCTTTCCAGTTGTCCCCACACTTCAAAGATTGCTCGACCAGAGGGAGTTATTAATATATTTAGAAACACACAGATATATATATATATGTGTGTGTGTGTGTGTGTGTGTATATATATATATACTGAAGAGTTAAACAAAATTCAATGAGTATATCAAAGAATGAGTTTTGCAGTAGATTGGAAGCACTCTACGAAAATAATTTTTCCAGTTATTAATAATAGAATATAAATATTAATAAAATAGATGTTCTTTTGATCAATTACATTTTATTATACACATTTCGGATGTACAACAGTACGTCCTCATCAGACAAAATATAATGATACATGACATACCCTGAGATGTTAAATGGTTAAGATTTAATCAAGGTAGTGATTAACCTAAGAGAAAATTTAACATTTATACCCTAATAATGAGAAAATGCGAAAACGTAATAAATTCAATAGACAATGTGTGAGTAAGAAAAACGTTGCTTAATGTACCAATTATCGAGATTTTAATATGTATGATACTACAATTTATCTAGGAAAGCATTTCATGTATTAAAACAGTCAGTGGAAAAGAGAGGGAGAGATGAGGGGGGTAATGTATGCGGAAGGAGATTTTTTTCCGAAAGTTAAGTTTGAAAATATTCCGAAGGTTAAGTTTGAAAATATTTAATTTATTTTATCTTAGGATGAAGAATCAAGATTTTAGGGTTTTTTTTTTAAATTGGTGGTTATTTATATATTAGTTTTGTGAATTTTATAAGTGTGTTAACATTTCGAAGCTTCTGAATTTTTTGAGGATAACATTTAAAGGATTTATCTGGCCATTAATAAGAAAATTTTACACTGTTGAATATTTTCCTAAATGTAATCTTTAATGAAGATAATCATTGTAAACGTATTAGGTATGTAAAGCTTTTGAAGTACTTATTGTTAGAAATATTTAAATAACGGTTATGTATATAGATATATATTAATTAATTAATGAGCCAGTATAGTTTAGGTAAATGATGACGAAAATAAAAATAAAATAATAGATTGAGGCATGTTAAAGTTAAATATATACCCATATATAACCGTGTGTATATGTATTAATTATTCCCAGCTCAAAGTAAAAACGATCAAAAAATTTAGAAGTTAACTGAAAATTATGTATAGAAAGATTCAGGGAGTTATATATGGATATATATTAGGTATTAGTGATACAGTATACTTTAGGTAAATGAAAATGGTTATAATTTTATATAATAAAGTTCTACGTGTTAAAGTTATATACATATATATATGAGAAAAACAATAATAAATGCATGGATAATTCATAGTTCAAAATAATATTTATAATAATTTATAATTTGGATATTTGCTCTATATTTGAATCATGGATGCGGTAGGAATATTTAAAAACGTAGAAAATATAATTACATACATATTATAAATAAGAGATCAGAAACGCATGAAAAATTCACAGTTATAAATAAATTCAGTAAAGATGTAAGGGTTGGATATAAAGCTCAAATTAAAAACTTAGATAAGAAGATAAGGATAGAGAAATAAAAAATAATGGTATGGATTAAAGTTAACAGAATAATGTTATGTGTATCAATGTTCCGGCATGTTATTGAACAAGTGTCTTTCATTCGAGCGTTATTTCTTCTATAGATAGTTATAAGATAGTGCAATATTAAAGGCCACTAAAGTTTTTCCCTGTTGATTTTATACTTTGTTAACATTTTTTATTTCAGTGACTTTTTCTTTTTGAGTTCTAAGGTATTGGTGGCCTATATATGGGATTTTACTAAATTTAATTTTTTTTATTATACCGAGCATTTCATTTTAAAAAACCTCCAGAAGTTTATTGTCTGTTCAATAGTTTTCCTCATGTATTCTTCATTTGAAGGTATGGGTATATCTTTGAGGGAAGTCGGGAAGTTTAAGAAATCCATATTTATTGAATATGCAATCTATTGTATAGAAAAGCGCTCAACCAGTTGGGAGCAATGTGTATTTAATTTTCATAATAAATATGATAAATAGAAAACTGCCGGTAATTACGACATTTTATTTACGGTGGTCAAACACAACAATATATAACTAAATAGAGTAAAGAAAAGTATAATAGAATTCTTTAAAATGTACGACTTTAAATTAGAAGTAGAAAATGGTACCAAAATAGTTAATTTCCTAGACGTTACCTTTAACTTAAACACTGGCTTCTATTACCCTTTTCATAAGCCCAATGAAAACTTAAACTATGTTAGTAACCATTCCAATCACCCTAAATCTGTAAAAAAAAAAGCTATAGTAAATAGTGTGCAAAAACGAATTAATAAAATATCAGCCAATAAACATATATTCGATGAAAACGTTGAATACTACAACAACGCGTTAAAAAGAGCAGGATATACGAATAACATAGAATATGTAGATAATAATAATCCAAGTAGAAATCTTAATAAAAATAATAACATATATAAGAGAAACTCTATTAATTATAATTCAAACATCCATACGCCAAATAAATCGAGGATAAGAACTAGAACTAAACCAGTCATATCGTCCCCCCCCCCCCCTGCTTCTGTCGCAGTTAAGACACCAATCGCAAAATTATTCTTTAAAGCTCTTGACAACTCTTTCCCTACTTAACATAAATACCATTCCATTTTTAATAGACATACCATTAAATTCTCGTATTCTACAACCAGTAACATGGCCCAAAACATCGCCAAATTAAACACTAAAATCTTAAAACAAAAACCAGCATAATGATATTAATAATAGAGTTAACATAAATGATACTAAACCTAAATGTAATTGTAGAAATAAAACTGATTGCCCTTTGCAAAATAATTGTCTAGATAGTAATTTGGTTTATAAATGCACCGTAAAAACTGATCACAACACATACAACTACATAGGATCGACTTCTTCCACATTTAAAGCCAGATTTGCGAACCATAAATGCTCATTCTCGAACTCAAAGAGGAAATCATCCACGTCTTTATCACAGCTCATATGGTCATTAAAAGAGAAGAAATTAAAATACTCCATTCTTTGGACAAAACTTCAGAACTGTGGAGTTTACCACAACTCTAGTATATCAAATAACTGCGCACTCTGTACAATGGAGACCCTGTTGATTATTAATAACTACGAGACCCTAATTAACAAAAAAAGTGAATTATTCTCTAGTTGCCTCCATAAAGCTACGTCCACATTCTTAGCCTCCCACAAAACGAGAAAAAAAGAGAGAGAAACATTAAACCATTAAAAACCTGGTTGTACGTATAAAATCAAAAAGGAAAAACTTTAGTGGCCTTTAATATTGCACTATCTTATAACTATCTATAGAAGAAATAACGCTCGAATGAAAGACACTTGTTCAATAACATGCCGGAACATTGATACACATAACATTATTCTGTTAACTTTAATCCATACCGTTATTTCTTTATTTCTCTATCCTTACCTTCCTACTTAAGTTTTAAATCTGAGCTTTGTATCTAACCCTTACATCTTTACTGAACTTATTTATAACTGTGAATTTTTCATGCGTTTCTGATCTCTTATTTATAATATGTATGTAATTATATTTTCTATGTTTTTAAATATACCTACCGCATTCTTATATCCATGATTCATATATAGAGCAAATATCGAAATTATGAATTATTATAAACATTATTTTGAACTAGGAATTATCCATGCATTTATTATTGTTTTTCTTATATATCTATATGTATTTAACATTAACACGTAGAACTTTATTATATAAAATTATAACCGTTATCATTTACCTAAAGGATACTGTATCACTAATACCTAATATATATCCATATATAACTCCCTGAATCTTTCTATACATCATTTTCAGTTAACTTCTAAATTGTTTGATCGTTTTTACTTTGGGCTGGGAATAATTAATACATTCACACTCTGTTATATATAGGTATATATTTAACTTTAACATGCCTCAATCTATTATTTTATTTTTATTTTCGTCATCATTTACCTAAAATATACTGGCTCATTAATTAATTAATATATATCTATATACATAACCGTTATTTAAATATTTCTAACAATAAGTACTTCAAAAGTTTTACATACCTAATACGTTTACAATGATTATCTTCATTTTAGGAAAATATTCAACAGTGTAAACTTTTCTTATTAATGGCCAGCTAAATCCTTTAAATGTTATCCTCAAAAAATTCAGAAGCTTAGAAATGTTAACACACTTATAAAATTTACAAAACTAATATATAAATAACCACCAATTAAAAAAAAAAAAAAAAAAATATTGATTCTTCACCCTAAGATAACATAAATTAAATATTTTCAAACTTAACCGTTTAACTTTCGGAAAAAAATCTCCTTCTGCATACATTACCCCCTTCTCTCACTGACTGTTATAATTCATGAAATGCTTTCCTAGATAAATTGTAGTATCATACATATTAAAATCTCTATAACTGGTACATTAAGCAACGTTTTTCTTACTCACACATTCTCTATTGAATTTATTACGTGTTCGCATTTTCTCATTATTAGGGTATAAATGTTAAATTTTCTCTTAGGTTAATCACTACCTTGATTAAATCTTAACCATTTAACATCTCAGGGTATGTCATGGATCATTATATTTTGTCTGATGAGGACGTACTGTTGTACATCCGAAATATGTATAATAAAATGTAATTGATCAAAAGAACATCTATTTTATTAATATTTATATTCTAATATATATATATATATGTGTGTGTATATATATATATATATGTGTGTGTGTATATATATATATATATATATATATATATATATATATATATATATTTGAATATATATATACATATATACACACACACACGCATATACCTATATATATATAAAGAAGAAATTAAAAGATGGTTAAAAAAGTTCCATATATTTTATTATGCGCATTTCGAAAACAACATCATCCTGTGACAAACATTGTGTTCTCATCAGATAAAATAATGTAACATGATATGAGGCCTAAAAACACTTGTGAACAAGACTTATTTGGTCTTTGTAATCATAAATCTGTTAAGGCCTTTCACAAAGTATACAGCTAACGTCCTATAACATATTCCACGAATAACGGTTAATCTTTTACACATATATCTTTTCACACATTTTTTCTCACATATTTCATTATATTCCACAATGTATTAATTCCATTTTCTCTGCATTTTAAAGCCTTTCACCTTTTTTCCTCTATTGCCTTAAATTTGCGTTCAAACCTTCGTAGATTTTGTAAACAAACTATGACGTCATATATCTTTCCACGTTTATAAACCTTTCTAGCAATTTCCTTTATTTACTTGTTGATATAAAATAATTGTTTCTACTTTAGGCACAAGGCCAGCAAATACCCAGTACATTACTGGTACTTTATTTTATCGACCCCGTAAGGATTAAAGGCAAAGTTAACCTCGGCGGGATTCCCACATATATACATTTTTAATAGTAATTTTTAATTTTGACAGATAGACTATTCCTATTTTTATTTTTTATTCTATTCTATCTTATTTAATTTTATTTTATTTAATTTAATTTAATTTTATTTAAAAAAAAACTTTTTTAATAATTATTATAATTATTTTAAATTTAATTTAATTTTATTTTATTTTATTTTATTTTATTTTATTAATACATTTTTACACTTCTTAATCTAATTTTTAGTATTCAAACTCAATATAAAATAATATACCCGGTTTCTATAGTCTCGACCTCTAATATTTGTAATATTAGCACATACACCTCATCAATTTATTTATTTATTTTTTTAGCCGTTATTTACAGCTGTTTTTCATTTTTGACAGCGTTCCCGATCAAAAGTCTCTCTCTCTCTTTCTCTCTCCTCCTTCTTTCTTTCTTTTTTCCTCTCTTCTATTTCTTTTTCCTTTTTCCTTCTTCTTTCCTTTTCTTCATTTTTCCTATTTTTTCTCTTCTCTTCTCACAAGTGTTTTTAGGCCTCATATCATGTTACCTTATTTTATCTGATGAGAACACAATTTTTGTCCCAGGATAATGTTGTTTTCGAAATGCGCATAATAAAATATATTGAACCTTTTTAACCGTCTTTTAATTTCTTCTTTATATA
>OZ024747.1:45686167-45688667 GCA_964016885.1 Eledone cirrhosa | reverse complement strand
GCATAGTGTGCACTGCGATGGCTTTCTTGAAAGAACAAGTGTCAGTTTACGCAGCACCCATTTTCACTCCAGCCAAACAGCATTGGGCATCAAACCTATCAAGTGCAAGCTGGAGTTCACCTTCTGTCGAGTTAAGTAACAGCCTGTCGTCTGCAAATACCAATCGACTGATTTTGCACCGGCCAGTAGTGATACCACTTCCAGGTCGGCTGTGCATGCCAATCCTATTCATTTAGATAATGAAGAGGAGAGGTGACAGTACGCACCCATGGCGGAGTTCGACTCCCACATACACTGGTTTCGATTTTGCATCATTTATCCGAACACAAATTCTCCGGTATTCGTATACAGACATCAGGGCAGCAAGAAGGTGACCCTCGTTCCCTTTATTCCTGCAGAACCGTCCATAACAGGTCTCGTTGAATGAGGTCTACAAAAAGACCTGCCCCAGTGTGAATATTTATCCGACTTTGCTGCACCTGGAATGAAACCCACTGCTCTTCAGCTAGCTTGGATTCGACAATCTCCCTCCATCTCTTGGCATAGATACATACTACACACATACATATATGACGAATATCGAAAAGACTTTGGAACATATTAATAACAACATATAATGCAAGATAACACACATTACATGAGTGAATCATGGAACTAAATCTACCCACATTGAACAAATCATTAATTCTTGATTACTGAAAGAAAACTAACGTCAGCAGTTGGAATTTGTATGAACGGGAAATAAATACACATCCCTCTTTTCACATATGTCGACAATAAACATTTCAGCTATAACAGTAAGAACAATTGTTTTTGTTCTTAAGAGAACTTTATGAGACTCAATGGAGAAATGATGATAAAAGTATATATATATATATATATATATATATATATATACTTTTATCATCATTTCTCCATTGAGTATATATATATGAAAATTATGACCCCGACAGCAGAGCTCAAGCCGTTTCGACGGCTATTTCTGGACAAAATAGTCCAGAAATAGCCGTCAAAACGGCTTGAGATCTGCCGTCGGGGTCATACTTTTTCCTATTTCCCACTCTACTACCCTAAGGATAGAGTACTCTGGGGCGTTATGGTCCATCTGGTTCCTTACCACAATTCCTTTGTTATATATATATATATATATATATATATACACGCGCTCGCTTGTGTGTCAAAATGTTGGCGTGAAGAAAGAAAATGAGGGAAGATGGACGTGAATGTGTTAAATGTAGGTGGAGTTACACATATATGAATATTTTAGCTCCTACAATTCAATTACAGTATACAGGCGGTAGTGGTTACAATTTTATTGTAACCACTACCGCCTGTAAATCCCAAATAAATATTGCTTTTGTTTGTTTATGTATTTATCAATTATATTATATTATATTACATTATATTTAAATATTTTCCTAATAATGGATTCTTTTATAGGCACAAGGCCAGCAATTTTGGGGGAGGGGAAAGTCTATTAAAAGGCCCAGTACGTGACTGGTACTTTATTTTATCGACCCCGTAAGGATGAAAGGCAAAGTTAACCTCGGCGGTATTTGAACTCAGATCATAAAGGGCCGTAACTCTATGCTTCAAAGCATGACGTTGACCCTCTACTGATACTGCCAATCCACCGCCCTAAATATTTTCCTAATAATTGTTTCTACTTTTGGCACAAGGCCAGCAATTATCCCAGTACATTACTGGTACTTTATTTTATCGACCCCGTAAGGATGAAAGCAAAGTTAACCTCGGCGGGATTTGAACTCAGTCCGTAAAAGGACGTAACTCTATGCTGAAAGCATGGTGTCTGACTCTCTACCAATACTGCTAATCCTAATAATTGTTTCTACATTTGGCACAAGACCAGCAATTACCAGTGTATTACTGGTACTTTATTTTATCGACCCCGTAAGGATGAAAGGCAAAGTCAACCTCGCAATCCTAATAATTGTTTCTACTTTTGGCACAAGGCCAGCAATTATCCCAGTGTATTACTGGTACTTTATTTTATCGACCCCGTTAGGATGAAAGGCAAAGTTAACCTCGGCGGGATCTGAACTCAGACCACAAAGGGCCGTAACTCTATGCTGCAAAGCATGGCGTCCGAAATGGCGTCCGAAATCCCAATAATGATTACTAATTTAGGCAGAAGACCAGCAATTCATAGGCAGGGAAAATCGATTATAGTGACTCAGATATATTACGTTATCCGCCTAAAGATGAAGAATGGCAAAGTGGACCTGGGAGGGATTTGAATTCAAAATGAAAATCGGTGGAACATCATCGTAATGACTTCTATATTCATCCATAAAATTGCTATTTTCTTATACAGAAGATTGCGAAAACTCATAAATGCATTTCTTTTATATATCTTTGTTTATGTGGAGGCTGGCAGTTAGTAACGTGTGGTGTAGTAAATAAATATATACATAAACACCCGGTCCGAACACAAAGGAACAAACTCCTACTGCCACTGCATCCGTCTCTCCCGTTTTCC
>OZ024747.1:45673667-45678667 GCA_964016885.1 Eledone cirrhosa | reverse complement strand
ATATATAAATATATATATATACACACATATATATTCTGCCTGATTTGCGACCGGCAGATAGTATTAGCAATTGTAAAGACCAATAGAAACCTTGTTTCCTTGGTCCAATTAGAAGTGCCTAACCCCCCTCGTTAAGCGAATGAAGTCTGGGATTTTTCGATCGACTGTTATGTTATATATATATATATATAAAATTATATATGCATATATAATTTTCGCTCTACATGGCTGAATACAATAAATGTAATCTGAGTTTTTCGAATATTAATAATAATACTCGATCCGTTTGTAATTATGCAAGCAAGCCTCATTTTTAAAGGCATGTCAGTAGAATGAGCTCTTCAATCTTGCTCTTGTGCTGGCATGTAAACAGAACTGCAGACACTAATGCTTCTGGGTATTACCCTTTATCAGTACAGTTCACTGTTCCCCTGCCAACTATCAGAGCTAGTGAAAATATATGATATTTTCTAAAATATACAGTGACAGATCGGTCTGATTTGCATTTTAGCAGACTGGCTAATCAGTCAGATCTGAATATTAACATTGAACTGTACATTAGTGTCTGCAGTTCTGTTTACATGCAAACACAATAGCAAGAATTGGGAGCTCATTCTACTGACATGGCTTTAAAAATGCGGTTGTTTGCATAATTGCAAACGGATCGAATATTATTATTAATATTCGAAAAACTCAGATTACATTTATTATATATATATATATATATATATATTAATATATATATATATATATATATATATATATATATATATATATATATATATATATATATATATATATATATATATATATTTATATATATATTAGTAAAAGGAAAAGAAAATGCTGTCAAATTTTTCCCAGTGAAAAATAGTTTAATTGGGAATAAGTATAAATTAGTAATAAGTATTGGTTAGTATTCAGTTTTAGTTTTAAGTTTTTACCGGTTGCGCATTTCTAATGCTTTTCAAAAATAATTTTGAGATAGAGGGCTCGTGATGTTTGCTCTAATCTGATGACTTTTGGAAATGCGCACACACACAACTGCGTGAATGGTGCGGGTAGAATGTCATCCAATAGAACCCGTTACATGATCGTGTCGCTGTTGTCTAAACCGCCACATTCACTGGGTTTGTAGAGGGTTGTTAGAAACCCACTAGCGCAGAATCAACACCTGTTAAACAGATTAATTAACACTCTTTGGACTCAACTACACTCTCTGCGGGGATGTAAAACCTTCGATTTAATGGTAGGTGTTTGTGCAATGCCTCTAGTGATGCGGCATTCTTTTTCTATCTTAATATCACACCCCCGGAGAAATGTTACTCTGATATAAACTGGTTGTACAGGAAATGTTCTTGGCCATTTTCAGAATCCTCGGTTTCAGATGAAACTCATGGTACTACTATAATCCCTAGCTTTATTTTTTATTCGCACCAGATATACCTTGGCCTTTCTAGGGATCAAGCCTGTGTGAAGAGGATGTGACACGTTTTGTATTAGATCTAATATTCTGTATGGCATTGTGGCAGTGGCAAGTTGACGTTCCTTGCAAACATACGTTGGAGCCACAGAGTTCTGACTATGTGTGAGAGAAAATCGTGTTCTTATCGTCCAAGACAGCAACAGAATCCATTGTCTGTATGGGCATCTGTACAACCCAATCTGAGAAAGGTGAATCGAAAATTGTTCTTTTTTGCCTGGTTAAACTCGTGCTGCTCATGGATGTCTACTTTATAGTCGCCAAAGCAACAACATCTCGTCGGAATATCCGAAATTGGAATAATTAGAGTGAATATAGGCCTGGAGATTTACTGAACTTATGGAATGCAAACTGAGGCAAGTCGCTTTCTGAGAGTTTCTTGAATATCATACATGATCCCAAAATGCTATCAGTAGTTGACAGAAGACGCTGTATATCATGCATGTGTATGGGAAATGGGACCTTTACAACCCCATGTAACGGTCCTTGAGTGATCAGCCAATTTGATGATACATTACGTGTATCAGCTGATCCCCACCAACATTTGTTCGAAAGTGATTTTTAGGTGAGCTGAAACCTTCAACTTTAAAGCAATGGTAGTCATCAGTCGTTTACATTCGATCGGATACCTTGTGGTGTCGAATGA
Source organism: Eledone cirrhosa (assembly GCA_964016885.1). Taxonomy (NCBI): domain Eukaryota; kingdom Metazoa; phylum Mollusca; class Cephalopoda; order Octopoda; family Eledonidae; genus Eledone; species Eledone cirrhosa. Next base: position 45,676,538 of record OZ024747.1, on the reverse strand, counting down.
TAAAATTAACCCACAGCAGAGGTGAGCTTGTATGCGAAAAGCAAGAAGAAGAAGAAGAAAAAGAAAAAGAAAAAGAAGAAGAAGAAGAAGAAGAAGAAGAAGAAGAAGAAGAAGAAGAAGAAGAAGAAGAAGAAGACGCTATCATGCATTATAAATTGTACATTTGATTAAACTATATACATAGTACATATCTACTCACAAAAATACATTTATTTATATACTTTCCTCCCATCTCCTCAGCTGACCTGTAAATGACCTTACTATATATATTATTGCCCTATATTTGATCAGAAATTCTATAATTTGGCAAGCTTGTCTGTTGCTATTTCCAGCGTTGCGATAGATTCCTATGTATAACTGCTTATATGCACACACAAACAAATATAATGTACAAATTGTGCATGTATGCATATGAATATGACAGTACATGTGTTTGTGTAACTCTGTACATAAACAACTTCCAACGCATACAATTTGACGTATTTATATATTACAATGCTTACAGAGTATTTCAGTATATACATATTTGTGTGAACATGTAATTATACGCCCAAACAGATATGCATACACAAACACATGTATATATGTGTATGTATGCATACCTATATATTTATATGCATATGCATCTATATGTATATATATATATATGTGTGTGTTCTCTGTGTGTGTTAGTGCACATATGTATATATGCATGTATAACAGTATGTTTATATGTATATATTAGTAGCTATTGATTTGCCGTATTGATATTTATTGCTATAAATGTTGCTCCAATTCGGCGTTCTTAAGTTTAATACACACACGCGCACACAAATACACATAGACACACAGACACACAGACAACACAGACAACACAGACAACACACACACACACACACACACACACACACACACACACACACACACACACACACACACACACACACATACACACATATATATATATTGTAAATAGAGCTCTGGTAATTTCGATGGTGACTGTTCCAGTTTATCAAACAAAGAAGTACCGTACTTGTGAAATTAACATGTTAATGGCTGATTAGTCAATGGAACCGTATACCCTTTACTTAAGTTTCAAGAGATTCTACGTGTTGCACTGTATGACAGGCCATGCCATTTTGACTTACAGATATAATACATCGGATGGACTACTAAATTGTTTCTTTATACCGAATTTTAATCATAAGGGTTTTGTCTAAGCAATTATTTTGTAAAGGGCAGTTTGATTTAATTCTACAGTTACATTTTCTGGAGTTGTTGTTATTAGGAACTGTACTATTATTATGAATGTTGTTGTTAGAAATATTATTATTGCTATCTTAGTTTGTTTGGTTAGGGTTTAAATTTAAGTTTCTATTATTAATTCTATTTATATTTTGTGCTATGTTCATAGTAGTAGAGTAGGATAGTTTTATAGTGTGTCTGTTAAATATAGAGTGGTATCTGTGGGTTTTAGGAAAACACTTATCTAGTGCTTTAAAAAATAGCTTTGCTAAAGGTGTTTTGACGCCTAATGAGAATAGGGTGGGGGGGGGGGGTGGAGAGTACCAAATAATATTTCTAGTTCTAGTTGTTTGATTTAGTGTTTAAGTTGAATTGTTTATTGTTATTATAATGAATTCTAGGAGGATTTGTCATGTTATTGTTATCTATGTATTTAATTTTATTCGAGTATCCTGCTCTATGTAAAGCCTCTTTGTAATATTCTGCCCTATCATCAAACATATTTTTATTAGCAGAGATGCGTGAAATCCGTTGCTTGACGCTATTGACAATAGTATTTTTTATATTTCTAGGATGATTAGAATTGAAACTTCCGTAATTTAGAATTTCGATAATTTGATGGAATGGATAGTAAAGACCCGAGCTAAGGTTTAAGGTTACATCTAAGAAGTTAACGATTTTGTAATTATTCTCGATTTCTAAATTAAGGTTGTAGTTGTTGAAAAATTGTATTATGGATTTCTTTTTCCTATTAATTTCACTATTGCTATGGTTTTCAATTAAAGTAACATATCTCATTTGCATACTCATCTTAATAATTTGAAATATTTGACTTTTCTTCTCTTTCCCTTCTTTCCTTCACTATCCAGGAAAAGCTTGAACTGTTAAGTTATTCTTTCCTGGTTATGTCAATATTTATAAAACAAACTTTGTATTTTATCTGATGAGAGCGTACCAAAGTTTTGGTACCCTTGAAATATATATAATAGAATAAATATGGTTTTATAAATATAGTTTCCATTTATCTAATATCATTGAATATTATACTCCAGAAAACTTGTCGAGTGCTTTTAATCAGTTATAAACATTTATATTTGTTGAGTTACCAACAAATTGAATATCCCTTTTGCTTATATATATATATATATATATATATATATATATATGTATATATATATATATATATATACAGTGCCCCGCAAAAGTTTACAACACATTAGGAAAAATGCGGTTTTAGGTATTTTTAATAAAGTTAGGGTAATGAAAATTTAACTACTGATAGAACATATAATGAGGCATTTAATGATACAATCATATTTTTTAAAAAATAACAAGGAAATAACTCATGAAGAAAAATCAATATTTTTATAACGCAAAAGTTTACAACACATTTTATATTTATCGCTTTTTTTCAAGAAAATTCTTAAAATTTCAGATTTAAAATTCAGTAGAATGTTCTAGATTAGGTTTAAGGTAACTTCTAAGGACTATTAAAAACATTACGTCATTATTTGTCTGACAACCATCCTGTAAACATTGACAACCGTCCTGTAAACATTGACAATATGAGGAAAAATAAACTGATTGATCAAGACCTCCGTAAACGCATTGTAGATCTTCATACAAATGGTGTTGGTTATAGAAAGA
>OZ024747.1:45656167-45671167 GCA_964016885.1 Eledone cirrhosa | reverse complement strand
TTCTTCTTTTTGGTAAATATCATCTTGGTTAAGAGAGTGGGACTGGCTCTGTGCAGTGCCTTTGCTCACTATAAAAGCTTCACGACACAGGCATTGCTTTATATCTGGAGATCTCTCTGCACTTGTCGTCACATGGTACCATGGGCCCAGCACTATGTGTCAATAATTGTCACAAGTGTAGTGTTTGTACCAAAGTTTTCAAGTCGCTGGCTGGACTAAAAATCCACACTCGTTCAGCGCATCGGTAGGGGTTCTCCTACATGGATATAAAGTAATGGCCGTACTCGAAAACAAGTTGGCAGCCACCATGTATTTAAATATGACCATTTTGGCTTAACCCTCAGAAAACACTATAAACCTGAACTCATAGCTCAGCTAACCCACCCTCCGACCCTCATCCTTGATCTTGCAAACCAACCTTGGCTCGCATCAGTCACCGAATGAGGCAAACAGACATTATCATGCTGCAGTTGTCGTAATACATAGCTTCTGTATAATAAAACTATAGGTGTTTTTAGGGTTGATGTATGTATTTATGTATGCATGTGTGTGTGTACGCTTGTATAAAAGCATGTAGCACATATGTATGTACGTTTATATGTATGTACGCATGTATGTATATATGCATGTATGTAGTTATGTATGTACGTTTATATGCTTGTATGTATATGTGTATGTATGTTTCTATGTATGTATGCATGTTTATATGTATGAATGTTTGTATATATATATGTATGTATATGTATGTGAGTATGCTTAAACAACTTGCCTTTCTAAAAAGTTCTATTTAACTCTGAAATATTGAAGCAATACTTGTTGTTAATGTGAACTCATAGGGGATAAAAACAAAATCGATATACAAGTTAAAAATATTAAGAATGTTCTAATTTATCAACTAAATACACGTGAAACAACGAATGTGTAAATAGATTGATAAGTCTTTAAAAATGAGTAAATTCGTAAAGGTTTAGTGATAATGAAAACAATAGTATGGAAGAAGAAAAATATCTCCTCAGAAAAAAATTTAATTCTCATAAGTTCCATTGGACAATAGAAGCTTGGAATTATTTGGACATGACTAGAAATAATAGCCAACTCTACATTATAGATAAAGGTGGCAGTTTTATTAGACTAAATGACTTGTAATGTCATGTTAAAAATAGTCCGTCTTTATGAAAACAATACGAAGTTCAAATTTTATTGTTTCGTTTTGTTATTTTTCTCTGAGCTGATTCATTGGTTGGTTAAAAATAGAATGCTTAGTAAAAATGAGGATAATAACGTAAGTCAGAATGCATAATATGATATTCATGACTTCTTGTGATGCTGAAAAAATAAAACAAAAATTCAAAGTATCCTTTGTTAATACAAAAGAAAGCACTATTCTAATGTAAAATTTTTCGTATTCTTTTGGCTGCTTCATACATTTATTTAAAGGACCAAAGTATAGAAATCTGCATAAATTCGCACATTGTTGTTGAGTAAAGAAAAAAGAAAGAAAAAAGGACAAAGATTTCAAGAAAATATATCTTTGTTAATTATTTGGGTATCTTTGTTTGGAAAGAAAGACAACTTATGATTTCTATTTGAAGAGATATGATTACTACAACTGCTAAAAATAGAAATATACAAATAAGCGTTTATTTGAAATAATTATGGAAAATAATGCAAAGACAAGAGGCAAATAAATATTCTAAATGTGTAAATATAGAAACATATTTTAAAGTATGTAGTTTATTTTGAATACCTATACTTAAATTTCAAATTTTGTCTCAAGAGTGTTCTGAGGTTTATCAAAATAGGAAAACAATAATTATTGTTAGTAAATTTTCCGATCTACGCAAGTATTAAGTAAATAAGGTGGTGCTCCAACATGGCCACAGTCTAATGATTGAAACCAATATACGAATAAAAGAATTCAATGCTTATGTCATTGAAACAGACTATATATGACACGTGAAGAATATACTCCAACAATCATATGAGTGAACTAGGGTAGTGCTGACCTGGTTGTTTGACTTGCTTGAAACAGCAGCTAATTTTAACTCAAATTACACTCGACTGTCTGAAAATGGAAAGTGTACATATTAGTTAGTGTATTAGATACCACCAGAAAGATAAGTTGGCCATGGCAGGAAGGATTTTGTCTAGTTTATTAGGGTTAAATGTGAGTTAAACAACGAACATAAGTCATAAATACACTTTACCAAATATATCATGAAATCATCATCGTTCTATGTGGGCAAGGGCTGGAAACATCATCATGATTTGAGTCAGTTATTCATTGAATTTGCGACCCTTCTAGATGAGCTAGCAGTCTAGGTCTCACTCGGATGTTCTATTTCTCACAGGTCTCACAGTATGGTTTTTACAGCTGGAGGCCTATCCTAGCGCCAACATTTTTACGTATTTTACTGGGTCATTTTAGTATGTTATCAACACAAGAGATAACTTTATGACCCCACCAACAAATTTACAGCTTTTTCTGGGTGCATTTTGTCATGGAGCCAGCACATTGAATCTAAAATTTATTTGTAAAAATCAACTTAAGCATTGCTTGTTTTCAACTTAATGAGTTAGGGTGATATTGAGCCTACTGCAACTTTGTAGCAACTCAAACCCCATAATCTGACAATATTTCAATTAGAAGTTTAGAAGGTTAGGGTAATCAGTCAAAGTCAATCAGCAAAAGGTACAATATGAAGAGTGTTAGCGTCCATGAAAGGCAACTTATCTGAAGCTTTATATTTAACATTATTATACAGCTGGGATTCATTGCGTCAGTTCTGAAAAGAAAATCGAACCATCAGGATTGAACTCATTGTATAAGGGAATATTAAGTGATCTAACTTAAGTTATTGTTTTAAAATGTTTATTTTTAAAAATTGTACAATTATCTAGCAATTCTCCAATGTCTTCAATCATATTCTAATTATATACATATTACCATATACATTTCATTGCAAAAATGCCAAATGTTTAAAAAACAAACATATATACATATGGCTACATCGTTAATTATATTCAATTTCAAATTTTGAAAAACGGGTAAAATTAAAATTCTAGAGTAATTTAAACCATTATGATAATATGTATGCCGCGTTTTCTTTTTGTGAAATATGTAATTTAGTTCTGTCAATCTTAATTATGGTATTATAATTTATGGTATTATAATTTAAATAACTTTCATTTTTCTTCTTAAGAGCAACTTTTATCTCAGGACCTTTTAGTCTTAAGAAAAGTAATGAAATAAAACTTTAAAATACATCTGAATATTTGTATTCCTCTCTTAGAAGCATCTTTTCAAAATATCTGAACTTCTTCATTTTTCCTTCTCTTTTAAATGAATCTGAAAAGAGTTTGACAGCAATAAAGGTTAAGAAAATGTCAAATAGTTACCGCTGCGTATTTAGCAATTCTAAAGTCTCCAGTCTTTTAACACAAATGAATCAATCACAGAAGTCACTGTTGCTACAATATGACATTTCAACGATCTCCTTAAGAACGGAAGAGTCCTTGCTCTTTCACAGATCAGTTCTGTAAAAGCCTTTGGCTTAACATTGCCAAATATCCATGTGCCTTTCTGAAAACACTTGGCTGCAATACATTGGCTGCTCATCCATGAAAACTTCTTCAAGTAATGAGCCATTTTTCACCAACAACAAACTCGTCACAAATCAATACCAACATCGTCACAATCAAAGAGGTCATTGAAGAAAGGGTCTTTGCTTATTTCTGATAATATTTCCACTCGAGTTCTCAGTAATTGCTTTGTGATAGTGTTCGTTTCGAAAACATTACATTCATGTTTCAAATTCTAATAGGTCCTATCATAAGGATTCGGGTTTCTTAAGAATCGACAAAACTGCCAAATGATGGTAACTACGTTTTGTTGATAAAAGTTTATTAAAAAAGTAAATGATTTGATATTATAAGCATCTATTTGAGACAGTAAAGAAGAAGAGTCCCAATAATGTGACTCCTATTTTCTGTCTCAAACCTATGCTTATAGTATCTAATATCATTTTATGTTGAACACAATAGCAGTTAATTCATACATAAATTATAATTTGTTCCAGTTATTAACATAAGGTTTCGCTCTCAATTGAAAACAGATGTTAGAAAATGAAAATATTAATACATTAGAATGCATTAAATATAAACATAGACATAAATATGATATGAAGAGAAAAAACAAATTGAGCATTAGCTCACACTTAACACTATTTTGCGTTTCAGTTAATATTCTATCTTTCCAATGTCCATATTTACATACAAGATACATAGAGATTTATTGTTTATGAAATCTTAGCTGAATAATATATTAATTATAAAACCTTAATGTTTTCTTCATTAAAGTAATTACGTTATTAATTGTATAACTCTTGTGATATTAAAGAAATAAAATAAAATGCTGTTTTTGCTTGTCGAGATTTCTATCACTCATTATTCCTAATTGCTTGTATTTTTAAATTATTCATAATATAAATTAGAAAATTAATTCGTTTTTGACATGTCTTACTTTCTTAAGAAAATTGAGATATTTTATTATAAAAATATGCATGTAGCACATGTTGCTGCAATTAACACATAGCATGGTTGTTTAATAGCAATAAATTCTGCTTATAAGAAAATTAATTATATTGTAATTTCTAAAAGTTTAATTACTCTCATCAGCTTCAAAAAAATTTAAGATCGAGATCATTCACAGAATGACAGTTCTACAATCTTTTTAAATGTTGATAGTGGATCTGAATTAAACTTTCATGTCTCTATGTGTTTGTACATGTGGGTGTATAGGTGAGTGTGTGTATGAATTAATGTGTACATAGTGGTAAATGTAATAACTGTATATGCGTCTATTAATGGTTGATTTAAAATGAAAATATGCTATATTAAAACTGGAATACATTGGTGCCAGAGGGAACAACATTCATTGTTATTTACAGCTAACTGAGACTAAAATATGATAGATAACATGAAGCAACTTAGCCAAACGGGGCGAATGGCTGAATCATTAGAGTGTCAGATAAAATGTTTTATGTTATTTTGTTCTGATTCTTTTCATTCTGATTTCAAATCCTGCAAAGATTACCTTCGACACGTATCCATAATTGGGTCCATAAAATAAGATAACAGTCAAGTACTAATTAGCTTTCTATTTAGGACAGGCACCACAGCTTGAGATCCACTATACCATTATTTTATTTTCTTTGTTTTCTTTCGTCCTTTTATTTGTAGCCTTTGTTTTATCACACACACACACACATACACATCACATCACACCAGCAGAAAGATGTATTTTTCTGTTGCATGATCCAGCATTTTAAAAATGGTTCTCTCAATTAAATCATGCGAAACCATTTTGCTGGTTTGAGAGCTGATAATGTGTGTGTGTGTAAACTTGTCTTATACATCGCCTTTCTATATTTCCTTCTTCCAGTCATTTCTGTGCGCCAGCGCACTTCTCCTTGCCTTCCTGCTCTTTAAATCTTTTCTATCTGCCTGTCACCCACCTTGTGGCAACTGGTCTCTGTCCTCTGAGGCATGTTTGCCTATCGCTGTCTTTAACAGCACTTAGTTGTTGTAACGGCTGTTCTAGCGATGAGTTTTCTCATGTTTATATATATTTAAATACACTCTCACTACGTCTCGATCAGTGACAGCATTGTAATATATATATATATATATATATATATATATGGGGGGGGGTATGCGTGTGTGTGTATATATATGTATATATATGTATATATATGTATATATATGTATATGTATATATATATATGTATATATATGTATATATATGTATATGTATTTATATATGTATATATGTATATATATATATATATATGTGTATATATATATATATTTGTATATATATATGTGTGTATATATATATGCGTATATATATATACATATATATATATACACATATATATATTGTATACATAGACATATATACACACATATATATATATATATATATATATATATATATATATATATATATACATATATATACATATAGATATATATATACATATATATACATATATATATACATATATATACACACACACACGCATACACAGACACACACATATATATATAATATATATATATATATATATATATATATATATATATATATATATATATATATATATACATATATATATACATATATATACATATATATATACATATATATACACACACACAGACCCCCCCATATATATATATATATATAAGTTATTCCGGAGGTAACCACTGTAAGTAAGGTACTCAATAAATAGCAGAGTATAAAAGTTTTAATATAGAAGAGCTTCTACAGGACTACAAATGTTTCATTCGTGAGAAATCATCAGGAAGCTGGCTGTCCAAGTAAATGGTAGTATTTATGTCTTTCTTTTTCTAGTGGTAGGAGAGGGTGAGGATTGGGATGGGTGTAGGTCATTGGTTGAAGGATTTAAAGAAAGGAGAGTTCATTAAAAGCTAATTCTTGGGTCTCACCCCAACACTTGAATCTGTTGATGGAACCCTTTCTGTCTTTGTCACCCTTACTTCAGCCTTAAAGAATTAGCTTCTAAAGAATTTCCCTTTTCTTTAAACCATTGAACCCCACCCATCCCGTAGACACCTGTCTTACATGCATTGTTAGTCTAAGTGATAAACAAGGATATGTATTCCAATTTTGAATTTGTTTACAGTATTCTTTCTGCCTTTGTTAATATTATAGCTTTTAAGAATTAACATTTTATGAACGCCCTTTTCTTTAAATCCTTCAACCAATGACCTACACCCATCCAAATCCCCACCCTCTCCTACCACTAGATAAGGAAAGACATAAATACTACCATTTACTTGGCTAGCCAGCTTCCTGATGATTTCTCACGAATGAAACAGTTCTAGTCCTGTAGAACCTCTTCTATATTAAAACTATATATATATCAAATAATATTAGTTTAGACGGGGTTAAATCACTATAATTGCTTATTGCATTATATGTATTTCTGTTACACAGTTATTCATGTGACTTCGTCAGATTCTTAGGCAATCATTAGTGCAGTTATGAAATCATCATGATATGCCGGTGGCTATGCACATCCATCCAGTGATGAATTAAATCGAATGCAATAAACAATTATGGTGATTTAACCCGGTCTTAACTACCATTATTTGATAAATATTACCTACTATATATATATTACAATAAACGACTAACGTGTAGTGCTTCGGATCGCTAAGACCTGCTTATCATCAGGAAGTTACTTCGTAACAACTAAGATAAACAACACTCTTGTATATATATATATACTGTATATACTGTATATATATATATATATATATATATATATATATATATATATATATATATATATATATTGATATAGTTTGGGAGGGTCATGTTGCCAATAAGAAACACACGCACCAGTTGCTTTCACTTCAATTTATTATATATTTATAAATTTATAAATTTAAAAATCTACAAACTTATAAATTTCTGGTTGGTTGGTTGGTTCCACAACCAGATAGTTATTTATATATAGTCATAGTCCTTTCGTCACACACTCTGTGACCTCTTCAGTGACTGGGGATTCCTTTCTTTGTTTCAATGTTTACATACAATAAAAACGTGTAAAATGTTATCACAGATGGCATTTAAAAGTTAGTCGATTTTCCCCAATAGAGGGAGACAGTTTATATGGGTAACACATACCCCCGAAAAAAAATGTGCAACCCTCATCTCCAGGAGTACGAAGAGCTTGTACTCCTTTCCTCTCCTCCTCCTTTTCCTCAACCTACAGGTTGATATGGAGAGAAGGCCCATTCACTCGGGCCATTCTCGCCACTTTCACCCACCTTTCATAAAACTTGCTGGGGTACAGCACCTCTCTCTCCATCCTGATTCTTCTTCCAAAGTGGTATTTGAAAAAAAGAATCAGTTGTTGGCCGGAGAGAAAGGTGTCTGACCTCAGCCCTTTCAACCTTGTCCACCATACAACCTCTTTCGCCATAGCTATCACACAAAGGAAAACCGCCTCTCCTTCGTTTTTGAAGGAGGGTGGCGGTTTGATCATGACAATGGAGATAGATAGAGAGAGAGAGAGAGAGAGAGAGAGAGAGAGAGAGAGAGAGAGAGAGAGAGAGAGAGAGAGAGAGAGAGAGAGAGAGAGAGAGAGAGAGAGAGAGAGAGAGAGAGAGAGAGAGAGAGAGAGAGATTAGGAAGGTTGTAAAATAAGCTTTGTAAATTACATGCCTTTCTAAAAATTATATTGGTAGATATGGAAAACTTTATTAATAACGTGTCGGAAACTTCAGAACTTGCATTATACTATGTTGAAATAATTGATGATAACATAGTTGCTAATAATTATATCATATGCAAGAGTAAATATAGAACACTGACTATATAATTTGAGGTACAAAACAATAAAAATCAAGGTATCTAAATTTCATGCATATCATAAGCTAAATTACGAATTATTGAATTGTCAACTATATGCTCCTAGAATTCTTCAATTGGTTCCTTATTAAATTAGATCAAACCTTTTCTAAAGGCACGGGAGCAAAGAATAAAACATGTAACTGAAACAATATCGTTACTTCAATTTTCCATGAGAGTAACTGCTACTGTAGTTAATATTAACTAAATAACATCTCTGAGTAAAAAGAAGATTCTACCCATATTATTTATGGCATAGAGTGAGCATAATATACTATATAATTTTATAAACGCATTGATGAACAACTAACAAGGTGCATACACTTTTATGGAAATTATGAGATAAATTTGATGGCGAAATTTAAAACAGAAAAGTAGAATTTATTATTGAACAGATGTATACAATAATAAAAGTATATATAAATCATGATCAATATCATAAACAAACAAAAACAAACAGAAAAAGGGAAAGGAAAAGGTGACAAATTTAAATAAATTTTTCAACTTTTGGCACAAGGCCAGCAATTATCCAGTGGAAAATAGTGAAGTAGAAGGGGTTAGGAATGGAACAAATACTACACACGATTGGCAAAAGCTTTTTCAAATAATTCGCAATGGAAGAAATATCTTTGCACTGATTAAGCACAGTTTACTTCTACCTCAAAATGCGTTAGTCAAGCCGGGGTTACCTTTGAGGATACTTGAGCAAGGTGCCGTACAGTGGCGTAAAATCCAGAACTATGTGGTTGCTAACCAATCTTTTTCGCATTATTTTGGCGGTGGATTGGCAGTATCGGTAGAGGGTCGGACGCCATGCTTTCCAGCATAGTTACGTCCCTTTACGATCTGAGTTCAAATCCCGCCGAGGTTGACTTTGCCTTTCATCCTTTCGGGGTCGATAAAATAAAGTACCAGTAATGCACTGGGTAATTGCTGGCCTTGTGCCTAAAGTAGAAACAATTATTTTGTTTATTTTGGATTGGCAGTATCGGTAGAGGGTCGGACGCCATGCTTTCCAGCATAGTTACGTCCCTTTACGATCTGAGTTCAAATCCCGCTGAGGTTGACTTTGCCTTTCATCCTTTCGGGGTCGATAAAATAAAGTACCAGTAATGCACTGGGTATGTGCTGGCCTTGTGCCTAAAGTAGAAACAATTATTTTTGTTTATTTTATTTCAAAGTTGCGAACTAGTGAAATTTAAGCCTTATGGTCCAAGAGATATTAAATGGGTTTCGTATTATTTCAGTTTAAGCTTTCCGTTAGCTTATTAAGGATAAATTGAAACAAGTATTGGACACTGAACAGCTATTTCGAAATCAAAATCACTACCTCTGCTTATACGGTATGAACTGTAGCTTATCAACGGGTAAGAAGAGAAACCTGAATATATCATATCAGGCATGAATATCTTAGTATCAGTGAAATAAAAGAAAACACACACAAAAAAAAAAGATATCTATCCATTCATGAAAATTATAGGCTAAATTAAGAGTTATTGAATTTTCAGCCATATGCTCTCAGAATTTTTAAATTGCTTCCTAAGCCAAAACGTCTAACAGTTAAACTAGACAAGAAGGTCCTACAATTGAAATATCTTCAGGTTGTTTCTGAGTATTCTAGTTATTCTAGAGTAGATTCTAGAAATAATTTGATTTGTTCTGCAATGAAGCAAAAAACTAGAAATCGAAGTTATTAGTCTGTGTCATTCAGTTAAACAACTTCAGACATTTTCAAAGTTTCCACACGTGTATACACACACACACACACACACACACACACACACACACACACACACATATATATATATATATATATATATATATATATATATATATATATATGTATATATATATATATGTGTATATATATATATATATGTATGTATGTATATGTTTGTTTCTCTCGGTCGTTATTCCTTTATACACACACACACACACTCACATATATATATATATATAAATATATATATATATATATATATATATATATATATATATATATATATATATATATATATATATAAAATATTTATATTATTGAGTTCCCCAAAGAGAACGTCGAATATACGCTCAGTGACTAAATAGCAAAATATATATTATAAAACCTAATAAAATCGAAGAAAATATAGAACTGACACAAGTTGAGAAAATATAGTAAAATTTAATAAAATTAAATAAAATTAATATAACAATAAATGCAAATTTATTTCAGTGTCTAGCCTGTCCTATTTTACAAACGGCGATGTCTATACCAGCACGGGTGATTGTGTGTATTACATTTTAACTCGTATGTCGCGGTCCCCGTGATTATTGCTAAGAACAGAAAATCTGGCAATGGGCTTGCAACTGAATTGGTACTTAAAGCAGACATATTCCTTTCCTAAAAACAATATATAGGGTGCCTTTGCTTCAGGGTATAATGTGTTCTTATGCGCCAATCTCCTCTGAAAGCACTCACTGCACAAAAGTTGATGCTTGAATGGTAAGACCCTCCGAGAATGTGGTCTAACTGGTTGAAACTTGTCTGATTTGTTATCCCTACTACGGCATTAGGGTTATTTGGGAGTTTATATTTAGGAGTATTATAGAAATTCTAGTATCTTCTATATGAATGGCATGCTCCATTCACTGCTCCATTCACATATTTTCAAAGATGTCACTATTTGGTATCTTATCTCATAAACTATTACTCATTAAACGCAAACAGCTTTTGAGAAAGCATGAGAAATGTATCTAAAAAGAATTGATCTTAATCCTGTATAATGTCTGTACTTCAACACAGATGTTTAGAGTTCAACTCTGTGTCCAAGTCACCCTAGTTCTTAGACAAAATACTCAAACTGTTACATAATAAAGAATGGTCCCTACCAAGTACGTTCTCTTCGTTTAACACCATCAATATAACACCATACATGCATCATACATACATCCGTACACGTACACATACATATATATATATATATATATATATATATATATATATATATATATATATATATATATATATATATATATATATATATGTATGTGTGTGTGTGTGTGTGTACACACACACACACACATATATATATATGTATATATGTGTTTCTTACTATATTACTATATGTGCGTGTATGTATGTATGATCACATTAATCAAATATATAAATGTAGATATATACACATACACACATCCATGTGTGCAAGTACGTGCGTCAACAATATGAACAAATCTTTTTCTGGTTCGATTCAGAAATAATTCAAATAATGAATTCATTATTTGTCGCTTTCATTGTATTAATTCAATGTACTAGGGTTGAGATTAAAAAATATCTTCATGGAAATAGGATTATTAATTTATATCTCATTTTGTTTCAAATGTCATTAAGTTATCAATATTTTGAAATCTTCATAACCTCGTAGCATCGACAATAAAAGAGCTTTGAAAAATCAAAGACTGATGCTGCTAGTGTGAGTGGATACAAGAAGAGAAAATTAGACAGGGAGAAAGCGGGAGAGGGGAATGGGGAGAAAGTAAAATATATAAAGACTGATAGGAGGGAAGAGATGATGAAAGAGAGTGGAAGGCAGAAGAGATTTGAAGAAGTAGCAGTTGAAGGTCCTTTAAATGGAAACTAATTCACCTGGAACAATGAATTATATCCCGAAGCACTGACAGTCGACAAATAAATATTAATTAAGATTTTCTTTTATTAGACAATTAAGAGCTTGGTGTTATCCCACATGGAAAATAAAGAAATTAGGCTACCATAATAAGTGAAAGTACTTAATTGATGTGCTACATTATATCAGCAGTTAAGAGAAAAACTTTATATCTTAGCTAAATATACTTTGACAAGATTCTGTAATACTAAGCTTATTAGTGACTGTTTTAATAGGTTTAGAAATCTGTTACCAATTCAGTCATCAATATACCTATGATAGGTCCAGTACTAACGCTACAATTATCCATAGAATGAAAGAAATAAAGTAACATAGGAAACATTGTTATATGTGTAGTGGAAAGGGAAGTGGAACAGATTTCCGTCGGTTTCGACGATGAGTGTTATAGTTTTTCGATCAATGGAAGTATCTGCTCATGAAATTAACACAACACGTAAGTGACTGAACATTCTGTAGATATATGTGCACTCAGTGTAGTTCTCAGGGAGATTCGTTGTGACACACTGTGTAACAAGTCAGGGCGATTTAAATTACAGGTCTGATCTATCCCGCGAGCTTCCAAACAGTTTTGCTTCTATCCAATTTCACTCGCAAGGCATGTTTATCTGAGGCTAGAGTAAATGGCACTTGCTCATGATGGCATGCAGTGGAATCAAACCCCACGTCTAATTATTATGAAGCTAACTTTGTAATGATTCGGCCAGCTAGCACTGCAATTATCCATAAAGTAACTTGTAAGAAAATAAAAAGAAAATATAGCAAAGGAAATATGTGTGATAGGTAGCAGAAATAATTCGATAGCGCGTTCCATGAAATGCATCGCAGTCCTTGTTTAGGAACTACAACAATCTGAGATCAATACGCACCTAGGTTTCATTTTGTTTATAATTTTTCTGCGACTGATAAGAATAAGTAGTGTACTATTGAAAATACTGGGGTGGTGCTCAAGGATGACCACAGTTCAATATTTGAAAGCAGCGAAAGAATCAAAGGGAAAAAAGATAAAAGAACTTATACTAAGAATTTAGCTTCACAAGTATGTGCTGCATGTTTGGACACCACTGTGTAATATCTTAGGCAATCGTCTAACATTGTAGTTTTGTATTCAGCGAAGACTTGTGAGCTAAATTAGGTGAAGATGGTATATTAGCAGAGGTGTTAGAGTGTCGGATTAAATGTTTTGAAGCATTTGTACTGGTTCACTGTGCTCTAAATTCAAATCACGTCGTTCTGGAGTCGATCAATGAAGTACCAGACGTGATCCCTGGTGGTATCTCCTTAAGTTATTTAAGGTCTGGGTTCATCAGTAATACCACAGATCCCAATTCATATCAACCTATGCTTTAAACGTGGTTAACATCGATAATGAGTTGAGAGGTTACTTGCACACATGAACGCTTGCCCGTCTTATGCAGAAAAAGAGAAAAGATCTCCAGGTTTGCGATTTTGAAAAGAATTGTATATCTATACAGACACACACGCTCACATGCACACACACACATGCAAATATTTCCATTCTTGAATAGATTATAAAAATGTATGTAAGTATATATATATATATATATATATATATATATATATATATATATATATATAACGAAGGAAATGTGGTAAGGAACCAGGTCGACCATAACGCACCAAAGTACTCAATACTTAGGGTAGTAGAGTGGGTAATAGGAACGATTAGGACCCCGACCGCTGAGCTCAAGCCGTTTCGACGGCTAATTCTGTTTAGTCCAGAATTAGCCGTCGAAACGGCTTGAGCTCAGCCGTCGGGGTCCTAATCGTTCCTATATATATATATATATATATATATATATATATATATATATATATATATATATATATATATATATGTATATATATATATATATGTAAGTATATATATATATGCGAGAAAAACCACAGACCCTCCATCTCAACTCTACTTTTGAAAAGCAGAAGAACTGCAAAACCGGTAAAGGAACCAAATAAATATATATATATAAGACTCCAGTTGCATTTTCGATTTCATCTTTTTTTCTTTATACTGTCACTCGTGTAGGACACCTCGGTTATTTTTCATTTTGTAAAAAAAAACTCACTTTCTATTATATATATATATATATATATATATATATATATATATATATATATATATATATATATATATAAAATATTAAACAAATAATGAATAAACAATTCCTTATATTAAACAAAAAAAGTTCATTATTTAACGATCGTTTCTAGGATATATATGTGTTAGAATTGGTATGCATATTCAACAGATCTATGTACAAAATTATACAAAATTATACAAATTATCAAGATTAAATATACATACCAACACATGTATATTTATCTACATATATATATATATATATATATATATATATAAATGTAAGTATGTACACGTACATACATATATGTATACAGACGTGCAGTAGTATGTATATACATACATACATGCACACACACATATATATATATATATGGGTGAACCAACAAACCTAAAGAATATATATATATATATATATATATATTAATACAATAACAGAGAAAGCTTTACGCTAAACTCCGACTGGTAACCATCTCACTCAACAAACATTAGGTTATACGTTAGTATAAACCCAATTTAGTGTCTGGGGTGCTAACTATATGTATTTTGTGGAAAGCCAGTTGTATTATTTTATATGAGATATAATTAAAATTAAAATATATCTCTCTTTCCAAACAATTGTTTCATTATAAGTATTCTACAAGTTGGGAGAATATTTCCAGTTTATGTAGAAGCCTAATATATTTTCATGTAAGAATACAATTAGGTGGGCACTTATAAATCGTCAGTGGAAGCCCATTAAACTTTGATATAAGAAAAATTTCTTACCGCAGTTAATTTTCGTGTCTGCTAAT
>OZ024747.1:45618667-45651167 GCA_964016885.1 Eledone cirrhosa | reverse complement strand
TACGGTGTAGACAATACTATTGACGAAGCTGGCTACGGTGTAGACAATACTATTGGGGAAGCTGGCTACGGTGTAGACAATACTATTGGGGAAGCTGGCTACGGTGTAGACAATACTATTGATAAAGCTGGCTACGGTGTAGACAATACTATTGATAAAGCTGGCTACGGTGTAGACAATACTATTGGGGAAGCTGGCTACGGTGTAGACAATACTATTGATAAAGCTGGCTACGGTGTAGACAATACTATTGATAAAGCTGGCTACGGTGTAGACAATACTATTGAAAAAGCTGGCTACGGTGTAGACAATACTATTGATGAAGCTGACTACGGTGTAGACAATACTATTGATGAAGCTGGCTACGGTGTAGACAATACTATTGATGAAGCTGGCTACGGTGGAGACAATACTATTGATGAAGCTGGCTACGGTGTAGACAATACTATTGATAAAGCTGGCTACGGTGTAGACAATACTATTGATGAAGCTGACTACGGTGTAGACAATACTATTGATGAAGCTGGCTACGGTGGAGACAATACTATTGATGAAGCTGGCTACGGTGTAGACAATACTATTGATAAATCTGGCTACGGTGTAGACAACACTATTGGGGAAGCTGGCTACGGTGTAGACAATACTATTGGGGAAGCTGGCTACGGTGTAGACAATACTATTGGGGAAGCTGGCTACGGTGTAGACAATACTATTGGGTAAGCAGGCTACGGTATAGACAATACTATTGATAAAGCTGGCTACGGTGTAGACAATACTATTGATAAAGCTGGCTACGGTGTAGACAATACTATTGGGGAAGCTGGCTACGGTGTAGACAATATTATTGATAAAGCTGGCTACGGTGTAGACAATATTATTGATAAAGCTGGCTACGGTGTAGACAACACTATTGGGGAAGCTGGCTACGGTGTAGACAATACTATTGGGGAAGCTGGCTACGGTGTAGACAATACTATTGGGGAAGCTGGCTACGGTGTAGACAATACTATTGGGTAAGCAGGCTACGGTGTAGACAATACTATTGATAAAGCTGGCTACGGTGTAGACAATACTATTGATAAAGCTGGCTACGGTGTAGACAATACTATTGATAAAGCTGGCTACGGTGTAGACAACACTATTGATAAAGCTGGCTACGGTGTAGACAATACTATTGATAAAGCTGGCTACGGTGTAGACAATACTATTGGGGAAGCTGGCTACGGTGTAGACAATATTATTGATAAAGCTGGCTACGGTGTAGACAATATTATTGATAAAGCTGGCTACGGTGTAGACAACACTATTGATAAAGCTGGCTACGGTGTAGACAACACTATTGATAAAGCTGGCTACGGTGTAGACAATACTATTGATAAAGCTGGCTACGGTGTAGACAATACTATTGATAAAGCTGGCTACGGTGTAGACAATACTATTGATAAAGCTGGCTACGGTGTAGACAATACTATTGATAAAGCTGGCTACGGTGTAGACAATACTATTGATAAAGCTGGCTACGGTGTAGACAATATTATTGATAAAGCTGGCTACGGTGTAGACAACACTATTGATAAAGCTGGCTACGGTGTAGACAATACTATTGATAAAGCTGGCTACGGTGTAGACAATACTATTGGGGAAGCTGGCTACGGTGTAGACAATACTATTGGGGAAGATGGCTACGGTGTAGACAATACTATTGATAAAGCTGGCTACGGTGTAGAAAATACTATTGATAAAGCTGGCTACGGTGTAGACAATATTATTGATAAAGCTGGCTACGGTGTAGACAATATTATTAATAAAGCTGGCTACGGTGTAGACAACACTATTGATAAAGCTGGCTACGGTGTAGACAATACTATTGATAAAGCTGGCTACGGTGTAGACAATACTATTGGGGAAGCTGGCTACGGTGTAGACAATACTATTGATAAAGCTGGCTACGGTGTAGACAATACTATTGGGGAAGCTGGCTACGGTGTAGACAATACTATTGATAAAGCTGGCTACGGTGTAGACAATACTATTGATAAAGCTGGCTACGGTGTAGACAATACTATTGATAAAGCTGACTACAGTGTAGACAATACTATTGATGAAGCTGGCTACGGTGTAGACAATACTATTGATAAAGCTGGCTACGGTGTAGACAATACTATTGATAAAGCTGGCTACGGTGTAGACAACACTATTGATAAAGCTGGCTACGGTGTAGACAATACTATTGATAAAGCTGGCTACGGTGTAGACAATACTATTGGGGAAGCTGGCTACGGTGTAGACAATACTATTGGGGAAGCTGGCTACGGTGTAGACAATACTATTGGGTAAGCAGGCTACGGTGTAGACAATACTATTGGGGAAGCTGGCTACGGTGTAGACAATACTATTGGGGAAGCTGGCTACGGTGTAGACAATACTATTGATAAAGCTGGCTACGGTGTAGACAATACTATTGGGGAAGCTGGCTACGGTGTAGACAATACTATTGATAAAGCTGGCTACGGTGTAGACAATACTATTGATAAAGCTGGCTACGGTGTAGACAATACTATTGGGGAAGCTGGCTACGGTGTAGACAATACTATTGATAAAGCTGGCTACAGTGTAGACAATACTATCGAAAAAGCTGGCTACGGTGTAGACAATACTATTGATGAAGCTGACTACGGTGTAGACAATACTATTGATGAAGCTGGCTACGGTGTAGACAATACTATTGATGAAGCTGGCTACGGTGGAGACAATACTATTGATGAAGCTGGCTACGGTGTAGACAATACTATTGATAAAGCTGGCTACGGTGTAGACAATACTATTGATGAAGCTGACTACGGTGTAGACAATACTATTGATGAAGCTGGCTACGGTGGAGACAATACTATTGATGAAGCTGGCTACGGTGTAGACAATACTATTGATAAAGCTGGCTACGGTGTAGACAACACTATTGGGGAAGCTGGCTACGGTGTAGACAATACTATTGGGGAAGCTGGCTACGGTGTAGACAATACTATTGGGGAAGCTGGCTACGGTGTAGACAATACTATTGGGTAAGCAGGCTACGGTGTAGACAATACTATTGATAAAGCTGGCTACGGTGTAGACAATACTATTGATAAAGCTGGCTACGGTGTAGACAATACTATTGATAAAGCTGGCTACGGTGTAGACAACACTATTGATAAAGCTGGCTACGGTGTAGACAATACTATTGATAAAGCTGGCTACGGTGTAGACAATATTATTGATAAAGCTGGCTACGGTGTAGACAATATTATTGATAAAGCTGGCTACGGTGTAGACAACACTATTGATAAAGCTGGCTACGGTGTAGACAATACTATTGATAAAGCTGGCTACGGTGTAGACAACACTATTGGGGAAGCTGGCTACGGTGTAGACAATACTATTGGGGAAGTTGGCTACGGTGTAGACAATACTATTGGGGAAGCTGGCTACGGTGTAGACAATACTATTGGGTAAGCAGGCTACGGTGTAGACAATACTATTGATAAAGCTGGCTACGGTGTAGACAATACTATTGATAAAGCTGGCTACGGTGTAGACAATACTATTGATAAAGCTGGCTACGGTGTAGACAACACTATTGATAAAGCTGGCTACGGTGTAGACAATACTATTGATAAAGCTGGCTACGGTGTAGACAATACTATTGATAAAGCTGGCTACGGTGTAGACAATACTATTGGGGAAGCTGGCTACGGTGTAGACAATACTATTGATAAAGCTGGCTACGGTGTAGACAATACTATTGATAAAGCTGGCTACGGTGTAGACAATACTATTGATAAAGCTGGCTACGGTGTAGACAATACTATTGATAAAGCTGACTACAGTGTAGACAATACTATTGATGAAGCTGGCTACGGTGTAGACAATACTATTGATAAAGCTGGCTACGGTGTACACAATACTATTGATAAAGCTGGCTACGGTGTAGACAACACTATTGATAAAGCTGGCTACGGTGTAGACAATACTATTGATAAAGCTGGCTACGGTGTAGACAATACTATTGGGGAAGCTGGCTACGGTGTAGACAATACTATTGGGGAAGCTGGCTACGGTGTAGACAATACTATTGGGTAAGCAGGCTACGGTGTAGACAATACTATTGGGGAAGCTGGCTACGGTGTAGACAATACTATTGGGGA
Organism: Eledone cirrhosa; assembly: GCA_964016885.1. NCBI lineage: Eukaryota > Metazoa > Mollusca > Cephalopoda > Octopoda > Eledonidae > Eledone > Eledone cirrhosa. The sequence goes on along the minus strand of OZ024747.1, from coordinate 45,646,983 downwards.
AGCTGGCTACGGTGTAGACAATACTATTGATAAAGCTGGCTACGATGTAGACAATACTATTGGGGAAGCTGGCTACGGTGTAGACAATACTATTGATAAAGCTGGCTACGGTGTAGACAATACTATTGATAAAGCTGGCTACGGTGTAGACAATACTATTGGGGAAGCTGGCTACGGTGTAGACAATACTATTGATAAAGCTGGCTACGGTGTAGACAATACTATTGAAAAAGCTGGCTACGGTGTAGACAATACTATTGATGAAGCTGACTACGGTGTAGACAATACTATTGATGAAGCTGGCTACGGTGTAGACAATACTATTGATGAAGCTGGCTACGGTGGAGACAATACTATTGATGAAGCTGGCTACGGTGTAGACAATACTATTGATGAAGCTGACTACGGTGTAGACAATACTATTGATGAAGCTGGCTACGGTGGAGACAATACTATTGATGAAGCTGGCTACGGTGTAGACAATACTATTGATAAAGCTGGCTACGGTGTAGACAACACTATTGGGGAAGCTGGCTACGGTGTAGACAATACTATTGGGGAAGCTGGCTACGGTGTAGACAATACTATTGGGGAAGCTGGCTACGGTGTAGACAATACTATTGGGTAAGCAGGCTACGGTGTAGACAATACTATTGATAAAGCTGGCTACGGTGTAGACAATACTATTGATAAAGCTGGCTACGGTGTAGACAATACTATTGATAAAGCTGGCTACGGTGTAGACAACACTATTGATAAAGCTGGCTACGGTGTAGACAATACTATTGATAAAGCTGGCTACGGTGTAGACAATATTATTGATAAAGCTGGCTACGGTGTAGACAATATTATTGATAAAGCTGGCTACGGTGTAGACAACACTATTGATAAAGCTGGCTACGGTGTAGACAACACTATTGATAAAGCTGGCTACGGTGTAGACAATACTATTGATAAAGCTGGCTACGGTGTAGACAATACTATTGATAAAGCTGGCTACGGTGTAGACAATACTATTGATAAAGCTGGCTACGGTGTAGACAATACTATTGATAAAGCTGGCTACGGTGTAGACAATACTATTGATAAAGCTGGCTACGGTGTAGACAATATTATTGATAAAGCTGGCTACGGTGTAGACAACACTATTGATAAAGCTGGCAACGGTGTAGACAATACTATTGATAAAGCTGGCTACGGTGTAGACAATACTATTGGGGAAGCTGGCTACGGTGTAGACAATACTATTGGGGAAGATGGCTACGGTGTAGACAATACTATTGATAAAGCTGGCTACGGTGTAGACAATACTATTGATAAAGCTGGCTACGGTGTAGACAATATTATTGATAAAGCTGGCTACGGTTTAGACAATATTATTAATAAAGCTGGCTACGGTGTAGACAACACTATTGATAAAGCTGGCTACGGTGTAGACAATACTATTGATAAAGCTGGCTACGGTGTAGACAATACTATTGGGGAAGCTGGCTACGGTGTAGACAATACTATTGATAAAGCTGGCTACGGTGTACACAATACTATTGGGGAAGCTGGCTACGGTGTAGACAATACTATTGATAAAGCTGGCTACGGTGTAGACAATACTATTGATAAAGCTGGCTACGGTGTAGACAATACTATTGATAAAGCTGACTACAGTGTAGACAATACTATTGATGAAGCTGGCTACGGTGTAGACAATACTATTGATAAAGCTGGCTACGGTGTAGACAATACTATTGATAAAGCTGGCTACGGTGTAGACAATATTATTGATAAAGCTGGCTACGGTGTAGACAATACTATTGGGGAAGCTGGCTACGGTGTAGACAATACTATTGATAAAGCTGGCTACGGTGTAGACAATACTATTGATAAAGCTGGCTACGGTGTAGACAATACTATTGATGAAGCAGGCTACGGTGTAGACAATGCTATTGATGAAGCTGGCTACGGTGTAGACAACACTATTGGGTAAGCTGGCTACGGTGTAGACAATACTATTGATAAAGCTGGCTACGGTGTAGACAATACTATTAATAAAGCTGGCTACGGTGTAGACAATACTATTGGGGAAGCTGGCTACGGTGTAGACAACACTATTGATGAAGCTGGCTACGGTGTAGACAATACTATTGATAAAGCTGGCTACGGTGTAGACAATACTATTGATAAAGCTGGCTACGGTGTAGACAATACTATTGGGGAAGCTGGCTACGGTGTAGACAATACTATTGATGAAGCTGGCTACGGTGTAGACAATACTATTGGGGAAGCTGGCTACGGTGTAGACAATACTATTGATGAAGCTGGCTACGGTGTAGACAATACTATTGATAAAGCAGGCTACGGTGTAGACAATACTATTGATGAAGCTGGCTACGGTGTAGACAATACTGTTGATAAAGCTGGCTACGGTGTAGACAATACTATTGGGGAAGCTGGCTACGGTGTAGACAATACTATTGATGAAGCTGGCTACGGTGTAGACAATACTATTGGGGAAGCTGGCTACGGTGTAGACAATACTATTGATGAAGCTGGCTACGGTGTAGACAATACTATTGGGGAAGCTGGCTACGGTGTAGACAATACTATTGATGAAGCTGGCTACGGTGTAGACAATACTATTGATAAAGCAGGCTACGGTGTAGACAACACTATTGATGAAGCTGGCTACGGTGTAGACAACACTATTGATGAAGCTGGCTACGGTGTAGACAATACTATTGATAAACCAGGCTACGGTGTAGACAATACTATTGATGAAGCTGGCTACGGTGTAGACAATACTATTGATAAAGCTGGCTACGGTGTAGACAATACTATTGATAAAGCAGGCTACGGTGTAGACAACACTATTGATGAAGCTGGCTACGGTGTAGACAATACTATTGATAAAGCAGGCTACAGTGTAGACAATACTATTGATGAAGCTGGCTACGGTGTAGACAATACTATTGATAAAGCTGGCTACGGTGTAGACAATACTATTGATGAAGCTGGCTACGGTGTAGACAATACTATTGATGAATCTGGCTACGGTGTAGACAATACTATTGATGAAGCTGGCTACGGTGTAGACAATACTATTGGTAAAGCAGGCTACAGTGTAGACAATACTATTGATGAAGCTGGCTACGGTGTAGACAATACTATTGATAAAGCTGGCTACGGTGTAGACAATACTATTGATGAAGCTGGCTACGGTGTAGACAATACTATTGATAAAGCTGGCTACGGTGTAGACAATATTATTGATGAAGCTGGCTACGGTGTAGACAACACTATTGATAAAGCTGGCTACGGTGTAGACAATACTATTGATAAAGCTGGCTACGGTGTAGACAATACTATTGGGGAAGCTGGCTACGGTGTAGACAATACTATTGGGGAAGATGGCTACGGTGTAGACAATACTATTGGGGAAGCTGGCTACGGTGTAGACAATACTATTGATAAAGCTGGCTACGGTGTAGACAATACTATTGATAAAGCTGGCTACGGTGTAGACAATACTATTGATAAAGCTGGCTACGGTGTAGACAATACTATTGGGGAAGCTGGCTACGGTGTAGACAATACTATTGATGAAGCTGGCTACGGTGTAGACAATACTATTGGGGAAGCTGGCTACGGTGTAGACAATACTATTGATGAAGCTGGCTACGGTGTAGACAATACTATTGGGGAAGCTGGCTACGGTGTAGACAATACTATTGATGAAGCTGGCTACGGTGTAGACAATACTATTGATAAAGCTGGCTACGGTGTAGACAATACTATTGGGGAAGCTGGCTACGGTGTAGACAATACTATTGATAAAGCTGGCTACGGTGTAGACAATACTATTGATAAAGCTGGCTACGGTGTAGACAATACTATTGGGGAAGCTGGCTACGGTGTAGACAATACTATTGGGGAAGCTGGCTACGGTGTAGACAATACTATTGATAAAGCTGGCTACGGTGTAGACAATACTATTGATGAAGCTGGCTACGGTGTAGACAATACTATTGATAAAGCTGGCTACGGTGTAGACAATACTATTGGGGAAGCTGGCTACGGTGTAGACAATACTAGTGGGGAAGCTGGCTACGGTGTAGACAATACTATTGATGAAGCTGGCTACGGTGTAGACAATACTATTGATAAAGCTGGCTACGGTGTAGACAATACTATTGGGGAAGCTGGCTACGGTGTAGACAATACTATTGATGAAGCTGGCTACGGTGTAGACAATACTATTGATAAAGCTGGCTACGGTGTAGACAATACTATTGATAAAGCTGGCTACGGTGTAGACAATACTATTGGGGAAGCTGGCTACGGTGTAGACAATACTATTGACGAAGCTGGCTACGGTGTAGACAATACTATTGATAAAGCTGGCTACGGTGTAGACAATACTATTGATAAAGCTGGCTACGGTGTAGACAATACTATTGGGGAAGCTGGCTACGGTGTAGACAATACTATTGATGAAGCTGGCTACGGTGTAGACAATACTATTGATGAAGCTGGCTACGGTGTAGACAATACTATTGGGGAAGCTGGCTACGGTGTAGACAATACTATTGGGGAAGCTGGCTACGGTGTAGACAATACTATTGATGAAGCTGGCTACGGTGTAGACAATACTATTGATAAAGCTGGCTACGGTGTAGACAATACTATTGGGGAAGCTGGCTACGGTGTAGACAATACTATTGATGAAGCTGGCTACGGTGTAGACAATACTATTGGGGAAGCTGGCTACGGTGTAGACAATACTATTGATGAAGCTGGCTACGGTGTAGACAATACTATTGGGGAAGCTGGCTACGGTGTAGACAATACTATTGATGAAGCTGGCTACGGTGTAGACAATACTATTGATAAAGCAGGCTACGGTGTAGACAACACTATTGATGAAGCTGGCTACGGTGTAGACAACACTATTGATGAAGCTGGCTACGGTGTAGACAATACTATTGATAAAGCAGGCTACGGTGTAGACAATACTATTGATGAAGCTGGCTACGGTGTAGACAATACTATTGATAAAGCTGGCTACGGTGTAGACAATACTATTGATAAAGCAGGCTACGGTGTAGACAACACTATTGATGAAGCTGGCTACGGTGTAGACAATACTATTGATAAAGCAGGCTACAGTGTAGACAATACTATTGATGAAGCTGGCTACGGTGTAGACAATACTATTGATAAAGCTGGCTACGGTGTAGACAATACTATTGATGAAGCTGGCTACGGTGTAGACAATACTATTGATGAAGGTGGCTACGGTGTAGACAATACTATTGATGAAGCTGGCTACGGTGTAGACAATACTATTGGTAAAGCAGGCTACAGTGTAGACAATACTATTGATGAAGCTGGCTACGGTGTAGACAATACTATTGATAAAGCTGGCTACGGTGTAGACAATACTATTGATGAAGCTGGCTACGGTGTAGACAATACTATTGATAAAGCTGGCTACGGTGTAGACAATATTATTGATGAAGCTGGCTACGGTGTAGACAACACTATTGATAAAGCTGGCTACGGTGTAGACAATACTATTGGGGAAGCTGGCTATGGTGTAGACAATACTATTGGGGAAGATGGCTACGGTGTAGACAATACTATTGGGGAAGATGGCTACGGTGTAGACAATACTATTGGGGAAGCTGGCTACGGTGTAGACAATACTATTGATAAAGCTGGCTACGGTGTAGACAATACTATTGGGGAAGCTGGCTACGGTGTAGACAATACTATTGGGGAAGATGGCTACGGTGTAGACAATACTATTGGGGAAGCTGGCTACGGTGTAGACAATACTATTGATAAAGCTGGCTACGGTGTAGACAATACTATTGATAAAGCTGGCTACGGTGTAGACAATACTATTGATAAAGCTGGCTACGGTGTAGACAATACTATTGGGGAAGCTGGCTACGGTGTAGACAATACTATTGATGAAGCTGGCTACGGTGTAGACAGTACTATTGGGGAAGCTGGCTACGGTGTAGACAATACTATTGATGAAGCTGGCTACGGTGTAGACAATACTATTGGGGAAGCTGGCTACGGTGTAGACAATACTATTGATGAAGCTGGCTACGGTGTAGACAATACTATTGATAAAGCTGGCTACGGTGTAGACAATACTATTGGGGAAGCTGGCTACGGTGTAGACAATACTATTGATAAAGCTGGCTACGGTGTAGACAATACTATTGATAAAGCTGGCTACGGTGTAGACAATACTATTGGGGAAGCTGGCTACGGTGTAGACAATACTATTGGGGAAGCTGGCTACGGTGTAGACAATACTATTGATAAAGCTGGCTACGGTGTAGACAATACTATTGATGAAGCTGGCTACGGTGTAGACAATACTATTGATAAAGCTGGCTACGGTGTAGACAATACTATTGGGGAAGCTGGCTACGGTGTAGACAATACTATTGGGGAAGCTGGCTACGGTGTAGACAATACTATTGATGAAGCTGGCTACGGTGTAGACAATACTATTGGGGAAGCTGGCTACGGTGTAGACAATACTATTGGGGAAGCTGGCTACGGTGTAGACAATACTATTGATAAAGCTGGCTACGGTGTAGACAATACTATTGATAAAGCTGGCTACGGTGTAGACAATACTATTGGGGAAGCTGGCTACGGTGTAGACAATACTATTGACGAAGCTGGCTACGGTGTAGACAATACTATTGATAAAGCTGGCTACGGTGTAGACAATACTATTGATAAAGCTGGCTACGGTGTAGACAATACTATTGGGGAAGCTGGCTACGGTGTAGACAATACTATTGATAAAGCTGGCTACGGTGTAGACAATACTATTGGGGAAGCTGGCTACGGTGTAGACAATACTATTGATGAAGCTGGCTACGGTGTAGACAATACTATTGATGAAGCTGGCTACGGTGTAGACAATACTATTGGGGAAGCTGGCTACGGTGTAGACAACACTATTGGGGAAGCTGGCTACGGTGTAGACAATACTATTGATGAAGCTGGCTACGGTGTAGACAATACTATTGATAAAGCTGGCTACGGTGTAGACAATACTATTGGGGAAGCTGGCTACGGTGTAGACAATACTATTGATGAAGCTGGCTACGGTGTAGACAATACTATTGATAAAGCTGGCTACGGTGTAGACAATACTATTGATAAAGCTGGCTACGGTGTAGACAATACTATTGGGGAAGCTGGCTACGGTGTAGACAATACTATTGACGAAGCTGGCTACGGTGTAGACAATACTATAGATAAAGCTGGCTACGGTGTAGACAATACTATTGATGAAGCTGGCTACGGTGTAGACAATACTATTGGGGAAGCTGGCTACGGTGTAGACAATACTATTGGGGAAGCTGGCTACGGTGTAGACAATACTATTGGGGAAGCTGGCTACGGTGTAGACAATACTATTGATGAAGCTGGCTACGGTGTAGACAATACTATTGGGGAAGCTGGCTACGGTGTAGACAATACTATTGATGAAGCTGGCTACGGCGTAGACAATACTATTGGGGAAGCTGGCTACGGTGTAGACAATACTATTGATGAAGCTGGCTACGGTGTAGACAATACTATTGATAAAGCAGGCTACGGTGTAGACAACACTATTGATGAAGCTGGCTACGGTGTAGACAACACTATTGATGAAGCTGGCTACGGTGTAGACAATACTATTGATAAAGCAGGCTACGGTGTAGACAATACTATTGATGAAGCTGGCTACGGTGTAGACAATACTATTGATAAAGCTGGCTACGGTGTAGACAATACTATTGATAAAGCAGGCTACGGTGTAGACAACACTATTGATGAAGCTGGCTACGGTGTAGACAATACTATTGATAAAGCAGGCTACAGTGTAGACAATACTATATTGATGAAGCTGGCTACGGTGTAGACAATACTATTGATAAAGCTGGCTACGGTGTAGACAATACTATTGATGAAGCTGGCTACGGTGTAGACAATACTATTGATGAAGCTGGCTACGGTGTAGACAATACTATTGATGAAGCTGGCTACGGTATAGACAATACTATTGGTAAAGCAGGCTACAGTGTAGACAATACTATTGATGAAGCTGGCTACGGTGTAGACAATACTATTGATAAAGCTGGCTACGGTGTAGACAATACTATTGATGAAGCTGGCTACGGTGTAGACAATACTATTGATAAAGCTGGCTACGGTGTAGACAATATTATTGATGAAGCTGGCTACGGTGTAGACAACACTATTGATAAAGCTGGCTACGGTGTAGACAATACTATTGATAAAGCTGGCTACGGTGTAGACAATACTATTGGGGAAGCTGGCTACGGTGTAGACAATACTATTGGGGAAGATGGCTACGGTGTAGACAATACTATTGGGGAAGCTGGCTACGGTGTAGACAATACTATTGATAAAGCTGGCTACGGTGTAGACAATACTATTGATAAAGCTGGCTACGGTGTAGACAATACTATTGATAAAGCTGGCTACGGTGTAGACAATACTATTGATAAAGCTGGCTACGGTGTAGACAATACTATTGGGGAAGCTGGCTACGGTGTAGACAATACTATTGATGAAGCTGGCTACGGTGTAGACAATACTATTGGGGAAGCTGGCTACGGTGTAGACAATACTATTGATGAAGCTGGCTACGGTGTAGACAATACTATTGATGAAGCTGGCTACGGTGTAGACAATACTATTGGGGAAGCTGGCTACGGTGTAGACAATACTATTGGGGAAGCTGGCTACGGTGTAGACAATACTATTGATGAAGCTGGCTACGGTGTAGACAATACTATTGATAAAGCTGGCTACGGTGTAGACAATACTATTGGGGAAGCTGGCTACGGTGTAGACAATACTATTGATGAAGCTGGCTACGGTGTAGACAATACTATTGATAAAGCTGGCTACGGTGTAGACAATACTATTGATAAAGCTGGCTACGGTGTAGACAATACTATTGGGGAAGCTGGCTACGGTGTAGACAATACTATTGACGAAGCTGGCTACGGTGTAGACAATACTATAGATAAAGCTGGCTACGGTGTAGACAATACTATTGATGAAGCTGGCTACGGTGTAGACAATACTATTGGGGAAGCTGGCTACGGTGTAGACAATACTATTGGGGAAGCTGGCTACGGTGTAGACAATACTATTGGGGAAGCTGGCTACGGTGTAGACAATACTATTGATGAAGCTGGCTACGGTGTAGACAATACTATTGGGGAAGCTGGCTACGGTGTAGACAATACTATTGATGAAGCTGGCTACGGCGTAGACAATACTATTGGGGAAGCTGGCTACGGTGTAGACAATACTATTGATGAAGCTGGCTACGGTGTAGACAATACTATTGATAAAGCAGGCTACGGTGTAGACAACACTATTGATGAAGCTGGCTACGGTGTAGACAACACTATTGATGAAGCTGGCTACGGTGTAGACAATACTATTGATAAAGCAGGCTACGGTGTAGACAATACTATTGATGAAGCTGGCTACGGTGTAGACAATACTATTGATAAAGCTGGCTACGGTGTAGACAATACTATTGATAAAGCAGGCTACGGTGTAGACAACACTATTGATGAAGCTGGCTACGGTGTAGACAATACTATTGATAAAGCAGGCTACAGTGTAGACAATACTATATTGATGAAGCTGGCTACGGTGTAGACAATACTATTGATAAAGCTGGCTACGGTGTAGACAATACTATTGATGAAGCTGGCTACGGTGTAGACAATACTATTGATAAAGCTGGCTACGGTGTAGACAATATTATTGATGAAGCTGGCTACGGTGTAGACAACACTATTGATAAAGCTGGCTACGGTGTAGACAATACTATTGATAAAGCTGGCTACGGTGTAGACAATACTATTGGGGAAGCTGGCTACGGTGTAGACAATACTATTGGGGAAGATGGCTACGGTGTAGACAATACTATTGGGGAAGCTGGCTACGGTGTAGACAATACTATTGATAAAGCTGGCTACGGTGTAGACAATACTATTGATAAAGCTGGCTACGGTGTAGACAATACTATTGATAAAGCTGGCTACGGTGTAGACAATACTATTGATAAAGCTGGCTACGGTGTAGACAATACTATTGATAAAGCTGGCTACGGTGTAGACAATACTATTGGGGAAGCTGGCTACGGTGTAGACAATACTATTGATGAAGCTGGCTACGGTGTAGACAATACTATTGGGGAAGCTGGCTACGGTGTAGACAATACTATTGATGAAGCTGGCTACGGTGTAGACAATACTATTGGGGAAGCTGGCTACGGTGTAGACAATACTATTGATGAAGCTGGCTACGGTGTAGACAATACTATTGATAAAGCTGGCTACGGTGTAGACAATACTATTGGGGAAGCTGGCTACGGTGTAGACAATACTATTGGGGAAGCTGGCTACGGTGTAGACAATACTATTGATAAAGCTGGCTACGGTGTAGACAATACTATTGATGAAGCTGGCTACGGTGTAGACAATACTATTGATAAAGCTGGCTACGGTGTAGACAATACTATTGGGGAAGCTGGCTACGGTGTAGACAATACTATTGGGGAAGCTGGCTAATGTGTAGACAATACTATTGATGAAGCTGGCTACGGTGTAGACAATACTATTGATAAAGCTGGCTACGGTGTAGACAATACTATTAGGGAAGCTGGCTACGGTGTAGACAATACTATTGATGAAGCTGGCTACGGTGTAGACAATACTATTGATAAAGCTGGCTACGGTGTAGACAATACTATTGATAAAGCTGGCTACGGTGTAGACAATACTATTGGGGAAGCTGGCTACGGTGTAGACAATACTATTGACGAAGCTGGCTACGGTGTAGACAATACTATTGATAAAGCTGGCTACGGTGTAGACAATACTATTGATAAAGCTGGCTACGGTGTAGACAATACTATTGGGGAAGCTGGCTACGGTGTAGACAATACTATTGATAAAGCTGGCTACGGTGTAGACAATACTATTGGGGAAGCTGGCTACGGTGTAGACAATACTATTGATGAAGCTGGCTACGGTGTAGACAATACTATTGATGAAGCTGGCTACGGTGTAGACAATACTATTGGGGAAGCTGGCTACGGTGTAGACAATACTATTGGGGAAGCTGGCTACGGTGTAGACAATACTATTGATGAAGCTGGCTACGGTGTAGACAATACTATTGATAAAGCTGGCTACGGTGTAGACAATACTATTGGGGAAGCTGGCTACGGTGTAGACAATACTATTGATGAAGCTGGCTACGGTGTAGACAATACTATTGATAAAGCTGGCTACGGTGTAGACAATACTATTGATAAAGCTGGCTACGGTGTAGACAATACTATTGGGGAAGCTGGCTACGGTGTAGACAATACTATTGACGAAGCTGGCTACGGTGTAGACAATACTATTGATAAAGCTGGCTACGGTGTAGACAATACTATTGATAAAGCTGGCTACGGTGTAGACAATACTATTGGGGAAGCTGGCTACGGTGTAGACAATACTATTGATAAAGCTGGCTACGGTGTAGACAATACTATTGGGGAAGCTGGCTACGGTGTAGACAATACTATTGATGAAGCTGGCTACGGTGTAGACAATACTATTGATGAAGCTGGCTACGGTGTAGACAATACTATTGATAAAGCTGGCTACGGTGTAGACAATACTATTGATGAAGCTGGCTACGGTGTAGACAATACTATTGGGGAAGCTGGCTACGGTGTAGACAATACTATTGGGGAAGCTGGCTACGGTGTAGACAATACTATTGATAAAGCTGGCTACGGTGTAGACAATATTATTGGGGAAGTGGTTACGATGTGATGATTCTGATGTTGATACTGGTTACGATGTAAATGATACTAATCATGGCACTGGTTACTATATTGATGATACTCATGATGATAAGCACGAAGATGGCGGCGATGGTAACATTGGTAGAATGACAAGGATTATATATCGGTTACAACTGCCGTTGAATATGATGGCGATGATGATTGCGATGATGATAATGATGATGATAGTGATGATGATGATGATGATGATGATGATGATGATGTTAATGATGATAATGATAATGACAATGGTGATGATGATGATGATGATGATGATGATGATGATGATGATGGTGATGGTGATGTTGATGATGATGATGATGATGATAATGACAATGGTGATGATGATGATGATGATGATGATAATGATGGAATTGATCATATTTTATGATGATGATAGATGGAAATGAAGATCATAAAGATAGTACTTTTTCCGTCGACCTCATGATGAAATGCAAAATTAACCTCGGTGGGATTTGAACTCAGGAGAGTAGAGAACCAAAACGAATACGATCAACATCTTCCAACATGACTGACAAGATTAGTTTAATTTTATCTATTTACATTCTAATTGTAAATTTCATTAGATTTAAATTCCTTCCTTTCAGAATAAAATGCAGAAGTGACTATTATGAAATAATTGTATCTACTTTTGGCCCAAGGCCAGCAATTAACCAGTGCACTACTGGTACTTTATTTTATCGACCCCGTAAGGATGAAAGGCAAAGTTAACCTCGGCAGGATTTGAACTCAGATCAGAAAGGGGGGTAACTCTGTGCTACAAAGCATGTTGTCCGACCCTCTACCGATCCACCCTCACAACTATACCACTATCATATAAAAATAAAGGTCTTGTGAATGAACTAAAGAAACCTTTATGTCACCAACGCTGAAAGCCTTAACACGTTTACAAAATGTTCAAGCCACCAATTATGCTATAAATGTTTTGTTGTTTAAAGTTTTGAGTGTGGTATATGAATTAGATAATATTATTTTCAGATATACTTAGATTTAAAAAAAAAACTATTGGTAGTTATGAAAAATAATTTCATGCTAATTAAGTGTAGAATATTTATGCATATACATCCATACATATCAATGTGTGTGTTATATAGAATCTATGTAACACGAGAACAGCAATCTGATGATGTCCACCATCCTTAGGCCAGTAATTAGCTCAGGTCACTAGTTGTTTTGCAGGAAGAGCTGGAAAATAATTTTAAAGGACGTGTGTGATTTAACTCCTCTTTGAGCGGCGTAAGTTTATGGAATAAGGTTGAATGTAAGAGCATGGTTTAGGTGTGCTTGACTTTGTCGTTGTCTTTGATTTGATCTGGATGTATTTACGTTCAAATTAAAGCAACTGATATTCTTAGTTTAACCTGTTGTTTTAATATATATATATATTAAAATAACAGGTTAAAGTTTAAGCAAATAATTGCTGCTTTCACCCTTAACGGGATCTTCTGAAACTAAAGAAAATCAATCTGTGAACGCAGAAGTAAATATTTCGAAAAACGTTGCAACCGAAGGAAAAGAGGAAGACGATAATTTGGTTCGTGAAGACGTTCCCTGGCAATGAACGGAAAAAAGCGAAGATAATACGTCGTTATGTGGGGCGATGAGAACAAATACACACAAAGGCAAAACCACGTTTATGGTATAAATAGAGTCATTAGACCAATATTCTATTTAGGAAACTATTTAGGAATGATGCTCGGCTTCGGTGTTAAGAATAATGTAAATAAATTAGTAGAACGAAAATGAAAGAGGTTATTAAAATCATAAAAGTAATAATAACTAAAATTTACATACACACATCTATATACATACATACACGTGCATACGCGAAAACACCCACCATGCAGGCATATACAGGCACGTACACATAAACACGCGCACACGTACATAAATCCGCGTGACACATGTCCCTGCACACATACGAACCTGTACACCAAATACACATAAAAAATATGTGTGTGTGTATACATATAATTATATAAAGGTATATAAATATACACACATAAATACGTATATAACGCACACACACGCAAACCTACAGGTAAATACACCAAACGTACGTATACCAAAACTCAATGTACACATATACGCACCTTACATACGTACAAACATGCATACACACACACAAACTCAAAATACACATATACACATAACCATATGCACATATACCAGTATATATAATACATACACCTAAACAAATACAAGCATATATACGTACGAGAAAGTATACGTACCTCCACAAAGCATACGGGTAAGGTATACTTACATATTCAAATAAGTAATAGTATAAACATAAAATATACTTAGCTACCACATTACGACGTAAGTTCTACTAATTTATTTACATTATTCTTAACTCCTGGCCATTGTGAGTTCAAATCCCGCCGAGGTTAACTTTGCCTTTGATCCTTACGGGGTCGATAAAATAAAGTACCAGTAATACACTGGGTAAAATCTGGCCTTGTCCCAAAAAGTAGAAACAATTATTCTTAACTCCAAAGGGCGGTGGATTGGCAGTATCGGTAGAGGGTTGGGCACCATGTTTTGATACATAGGGTTATGGCCCTTGCCATTCTGAGTTCAAATCGCGCCGAGATTAACTTTACCGTTCATCCTTTCTGGGTCGATAAAATAAAGAACCAGTAATACACTAGTAATTGCTGGCCTTGTCCCAAAAAGTAGAAACAATTATTCTTAACTCCGAAGCCAAGAATCATTCTGTTTCCTAAATAGAATATTAGTCTATGACTTCGTTGACACCATAAACGTGGTTTTGTCTTTGCATGTATTTGTTCTCATCGGACCACATAACGACGTATTATCTTCACTTTTTTCCGTTCACGAAACAATGTATCGTCTTCCTGTTTTCCTTCAGTTGCAACGTTTTTCGAAATATTTACTTCTGCGTTCACAGATTGTTTTTTTTTTTAGTTTCAGAAGAACTTTAATCTGTTATTTTAATAAATATTTGCTCTAGGGTTCTTATAGATTAGATATATATTTATCCTTATCGAGCCCTCATTGGATTTTAGTCTTCACATTTATTATTATGAAAATATATGTATATATATTTATGTATGTATATATATATGTATATATATATATAAATATATGTATATATATATGTACATATATATATGTATATATATGTATATATATATATGTATATATATATATATATATGTATATATATATATATATATATATATATATATATATATATATATATATATATATATATATATATATATATGTATTTATATGTATTTATTAAAATAACAGATTAAAGTTTAAGCAAAGAATCGCTGCTTTCACCCTTAACGGGATCTTCTGAAACTCACCGTTAAGGGTGAAAGCAGCGATTCTTTGCTTAAACGTTAATCTGTTATTTTAATAAATATTTGCTCTACAGTTCTTATATATTTGATATATATTTATCCTTATCGCGCCCTCTTTGGATTTTAGTCTTCAAATTTATTAATTTACTATATATATAGGACTAACTTTATTTATATGTAACCCATTAGCAACCACGCACCACGTTTATTCTTATATTCTTATATATATATATATATATATATATATATAGTATATATGTATGCATGTGTGTGTGTGCATGTATATATATATATATATATACACTGATTTAAGAAAAGTTTAATTATCTTAAGAAATATTTTAAAACACAATTAATAAATACCCAAATGGTTAACGAAAGTCAATAAAAATACTAAAAGAAAAAAACGAAATAAATACTAAATAACGTTTGACATATATAATTTGCATCTTATTATACAAATAAAAATAATTCAAGTTGAAGACAAAGAAAGAAAACTATACTGTATATTTATTTTGTTGCTATTTTGGCTGTTTTTTTTTTCTTTTTCCCCACATATGAAACTTTAATCGAATTGATTAAATAACCATTTAGACATATATATAGAGAGTCTGTCGAAGAAACCAAAACTATTTAAAACTATTTTTTGTCTTGTTTCTGAATGAATTTAAAACACCCAGACAAATAAACTCACTTACTCTACATTATCATCTCCAATAAACCACCAACACCAAATCCAACGCCACCATTCCAGCAGGAATCTAAAATAAATACACACGTTGAGTGAATGAATATTCTAGAATACGTTCTTTCGTTGCTTTCTTTGCTTTTCTATTAGTTATTTCATTTCTGTTATTCATTACGTTTTTGCATTTTCATTTGCTGTTATTCATTTTGTTTTTCATGTTTTTTTTCTTCATATATTATTTTTATTTATATATTTTATTTTTGTCACTCATCACTTTTTCTTAGCAAAAGAAGAGTGGTGTTTAGACGGAATGTATCAGTTCCTGAATTAGCATAAGACAAACAAAATAAGGTCGTTAGCACTGTAAGATAATATGAATTAATGACGAAAAGATTTTTCCATATAGGTCCAACGATTTCAGCCATCAGTCCTCACTTCTCATTATCTCTTATGTCCATCAAAATACAAATTACCATTTGTGCCTAACGTAGAAACAATTATTATTTCTTGTATTTTTTTAAATATATTCTTGTGACCAAAAACGCCACATAATCTTTTTGTTGCAGTCTTTTGGATTGTTTATTTTAAGCTTTTTATTTTAATTTCATTTTCTCTCTCTCTTTCACCACTCTCACTTTTGACTCTCTCTCTCTCTCTCTCTCTCTCTCTCTCTCTATGTATATATATATATATTCTCTTTCTTTACATTCTGCATTTCATGTTTCAGTTATTAGCCTTTACTAACTTAATTATTTCTATAATTTCATCTTTATGCATGTAATTTTTCCAGCATAATTTTTCTAGCCGTAAGTGTATTCTTCTTCTTCTTCTTCTCATTATTATTATTATTATTATTATTGGTTGGCGAAGCCACGCTTCTTATCGCCTCCAGTCTTTTTCAACGTTTTACCTCTTTTTCAACCGTTCTAAACCTTTTATTCAAGTTTTAAATTTGATAAAAGTTTAGAAGAAGTGACCCACCTAATACAGGGGTTCACTAGTAAATAATACGGCACCCCTTTACGGGGTGTCGTATTCGTATTTGTGTAAAAGTATTTTTTGAAAAATTTCAACATGGATAACATAAAAAAGAGAGAGAGCGCTGTCAGACAACACAGAGAAAGGGAGACTTTATCAGCATGTCAACAAGATAGCGTTCCAGCGGAGGTATTACAAAGGAAAAAAAGATTGTTACAGATTTAAAGTTAACAAATATTTCTAACACAAACAACACCAACAATAACACCAACAACATCACCAACAACAACACCAAAAATAACAGCGGTAAAGTCGAGAACGACAATAACAAAAATAACAGCGGTAAGGTCGAGAACGACAATAACAATGACAATTACAACAGCCACAACAACAATAATAGTAGGAACAGTATCAACAAAAACAACATTAATAACAACAGCCACAATAACAGCAACAGCAGCAACAGTATCAACGAAAACAACACCAACAACTGTACCAGCGAAAAGAACAACAATGACACCGATACCTGTAATAACGACCTCAGCACCACCAGTAAGACCAGTAGCAGCAGCAATAGTGGTGCTGCTGAAAAAGGGACCACTTCTTTTGCAGGTGTCGCCCGAAATATCGAGACAGTGTTAGTCACAGAGGAGGAGATGGCAGTCGCAAGGGCCATGGTGACAAGAAGCGCAAATAGTTTTCCTGAAACCTCCACCCGATTTTTTTCAAGGACCAGCAGCTACGAACGGTGACTTACCGCACCGTAAGCAAAATCTCACATCGAGTGGAGAAAGCCACGGAGGCTCAAATCCAAAAGGCCTTGGGGTGCGTCTGGGCACGCAAAACCCCCATCACCCGAGGCAGAAAGTACGCCACAGTAGACGTACTCCCCCCCCCCCAGGAAGCAAAGTCTCACTCTTTGGAAACCTTAAAGAGTGAGGAGTTAGTCTTGGTGCCCTCCTACTGCGGGCAGAAAATTGTGAGGGCCAAAATGTACACAGCCATAAATATAGCAAAAAAAGAACTCATAAAATATATAAAGCAGCACACAGACATCACGGAAAAAAACTACTACACCCCACCAACACCAAGAACTCTCCCGACAAACATAAGCATCATCGAAATCTCAATAAAACAATACAAACCTTTAAAACAAAAATTCCCCAACGCAGTTGGAGACTTCAGAGGGACGGTTACCAAGAGGATATACACTGACATCCTCTTGGAAATACTCATGACCAGCGAAAGGGACGGTTCTACTGTCCCTTCACCACACGAACAAGGTAAGTGACCCTTTCTCATTTGCCCCGTTTCTCATCCAACATGGCTGTACTCAGAATAGGCAGTATAAATGCACGTGGCCTGGGGTCATCTTGGAAGCAGGGTCACCTGCTCAATGACCTCAGGTCACTAAACATAGATGTGGTGGCCGTCAGTGAAACCAGAATCTCCGAGGTACGGGCCTTCGCACCGATCTTCGGCGGCTACGATGTATACGCATCTCCCAGCCGTCCAGGATCGGGGGAGGGGTTGCCGTCCTTTTTCGGAGAGGCTTGGTTCTCGCGATACGGGCCATCTTCCTGGACCCAGAAGGTAAGTCGGTGGTGCTGGACGTCACCGGCAGCGAAGACAATGCTTTCAGGCTAGTAGCCGTCTACGCCCCCAACAGGGGCAGGACGGCCAGATTTCTTCAGACGTCTAGAGACCTTTCTTTGAACGTCCCGCTCTTTCGTGTTAGTGGGCGACTGGAACGGTATCTTGGATGTACGCTGGGATCGTGTGGGGCCAGTGAATAGAGGAGGAGGGTGCAAGAGCCTCACCAACCTGCTCAGACGTTTTGAACTGTCTGACAGGTATCGACTGGATCACCCGAATGTGCCAATGTGGACATGGACAAACCGCATCGGGTCATCCAGATCGTATCTAGATAGGGTAATCTGCAGGGAACTAGATAAGGGTAGTATAAGTTGTCCACCATTTAAAATATTCGACTACACAGACCACAAATGTGTGATCTGTGAGATCGACATAGACAGACTTCATAGACAAGGGCCTGGTTACTGGAAGCTGAACGCGTCCTTCCCGGCGCGCAAGGCCTACAGGGGCCGGATTAACGTATTAGTTAAGTGGGCGTTGACGTCAACAACAGGTGGTGGTTCGCCCTGAAAAGGGCAATTAAAGTAGAGTCGATTAGGTTTAGCAAAGGAGTAGTGATAGAGGAAAATAGAGTAGAGGCAGAGCTAGTCAGAAAGCTAGAAGAGGCGTTTAGGACAGTCATCGCAACCGACGTGCTTGCGGCGAGATTGGCACTCGACCAATTCTTCAACGCAAAACACGAAGGCTGCGTTGTCATAGCTAGAGCGCGTGCTCTGAAACACGAGGGGACAAAAGCCGTCCAATGGGCCCGGGTGGCAGAGGCGCGACGTGGCAATAAAGCCACAATTCGGTCTTTGTCTGACCAAAACGGGTGCGTGATGCTCGAACCCGAGCGGATGTGTGAACCTTTTCAGCAGCACTTTGCTGAACTGTTCGGGAGCGGCGGCGGCCCGGATCGGAGCATGGACTTCAGTGCATACCTCGACGGACTGTCTCGGCTCTCGACGACCGCAGCACAGTGTTGCGAAAAGCCAATAACAGCCGGTGAAATACGGGAAGCGATGGCTAACTGCACAAGAGGTAAATCGCCAGGTTTAGATGGTCTGCCTTACGAGCTTTATGCATTTATGCCAGACTTGTTCGGTGACCTCTTGGCAGACGTCTACTGCATCTGGCAGCAGAACGGGAGCATTCCTAGTTTTGTGAGCCGGGGAGTAGTGGCGCTGCTGAGAAAAGACCCAAACAAGGGGGATGTTATTGATAATTTCAGGCCCATAACCCTGCTAAACGCAGAGTTCAAGATTTTGGCCAAGGTGTTAGCAACGAGGTTGGCGCTTGTCGTCAATGGTCTGGTGGGAGAGGCGAAGACATGCGCCATCCCGGACAGATCCATACACGACAACCTCCACCTCATGCGATACATCATAGAGAGGGTGGTTAAGGAACCTGGCAAGGGTGGGGCTCTGATCAACTTGGATCAATCCAAAGCATTCGATAGGGTCGACCATCGGTACCTGGCGGCGGTCCTCGAGGCAGCTGGTTTCGGGCCCGTTTTCAGGCGTTGGATCGCAGCAATGTACAGCGACATCTGCTCAGTTGTGAGGGTGAACGGTCACCTGTCGCAGCCGTTCAGCATCATGCGCTCAGTTCGCCAGGGTTGTCCCCTCTCGTCCCTCTTGTACGTATTGGCTCTCGAGCCGTTACTGCACAAACTGGGGGCGATGAGGGGCGTCCCGCGCGAACTAGGATGCGGGAAATCCGAGTCGGCTTACGCTGACGACGTCACCGTGGTGGTGTCGAGCACCAGACACGTCCAGATGCTCGGCACCGCTCTCAAGGAATACGAAGCGGTGACAGGAGCAAAGATAAACCAGGAAAAGTCGGTGGGCTTGCAGCTAGGCACCTGGAGAGGCAATTCCATGCCGTCCGACAGCGTCGTGGGGCGTTGGACCGACGGACCGGTTAAATTGCTCGGGGTCTGGTTCGGACAGGACCTCCAGATGGAGAAAAACTGGAACGAGGTGACGAGCAGGGTGGCCTCCCTCACCCAGAAATGGGCTGAGAGGAAGCTGTCCCTGAAAGGCCGGGCGGACGTGGCGAATGCGTACATCGCATCGATCATCTGCTACCGCCTCGCCGTCGTCCCTTGCTCCAGCCCAACTCTCACCAAAATGGAGCGCCTCCTCTTCCGCTTTTTGTGGAAGGGACGCGCTCCCATGGTCAGACGATCCATCTGCTGTCAACAACCGTTGCGTGGAAGACTTGGCATGCCATGGCTGATGATGCGCAAACATGCGCTGAGGCTGCGACATCTCTGGTGCTTCCTTGATGGTGAACGGGTGTGGTCGCCGTTCGCCAAGCACATTTTCCCACAACTCGTCTCCTTGACGGAGCTGCAGTCCTGGGTCAGAAAAAGACCGAGGGATAGCGCTTGGAAACTGGAATGTCTCCAGGCGCTCACTGCCCTCTCCCAGTTGGGCACCAGTATCGGTGGAACATCCACCTCGGCGTTCTATAGAGGACGAGTGGAGGGGAAGACCGACGACGTTCTCGGAGAGATCCTGGGCGTCGAAGAAGATCAGCTGCTTGCTGTCTTCCGGAGAACTTTCAGCCCGGGGCCTATGGATAACTTCCAAAAATCCCTGGCCTGGCAGTGCTACCGGGGAGCGCTGCCGGTTCGAGATAAGCTCTACAGGCACAGAAGTGCCGTCAGCAGAGCCTGTCCGAGATGCGCGCATAGCGACGAAACCGTTGTGCACGCACTCGTTCAGTGCCCGAGCATTGCTGACTTGTGGAGCTATGTCGAACAGTTGCTGTCACGTGTAGGACTGATCCGGTTGTCGACTGAGTCCATTGTGCAGATGGTCTCACCGTCTTGCTTTGAGTAGGAAGGGCAGGCGGTTTTCATCTGCCTGGTGGCCATGGCGAAAGAGATTGTGTGGTGGACAAGGTTAAAAGGATTAAAGACAAACACTTTCCTCTTCGGCGAATCCCTAATTAACTTTTTCAAGTTTCACTTGAAGAGGAAAATCCGGGTGGAGAGGCAAGTGCTGCTTTCTAGCAAGTTTGTTGAAAGGTGGGTGAATGTAGCGAGAATGGTCCGAGTGAATATACGTCTGTAGTTTGAGAGATGGAAAAATTGAGAGAGGGCGCTTGCCCTGGTAGTCAGGGTGGCTGTGGTCTTTTGTGTGGTTTTCGCCACGAGTAACCCTCGGAGGTTTCCCCCTATTGGGGAATTTTTCCTTGTTTCAATTTTCATTTTATTGTTTATATATATATATGTTTTATGTCTTTTTTCTTTTCTTATATAAATAATAAAAATATTTACACGCACAAAACCCACATCGTACCGTCCTGTTCAGTCTGTGATGTTTTTCTTGATGTCAGCACTTGTGGCCAATAAAGAAATCATTATTATTATTATTATTATTATTATTATTATTATTATTATTGGCTGTCAGACAATGAAGACGTGTTTTTGTAAGCTCTGCAAGGTAGTGGATTTCAAGATTTTTTTTACTTGTATTATTTACTATATCTTTTGCAAAAGGCTGGTAACATTTCCGTCTTTGCCCTGTGAAGGGGAACTTTATAATAATTGGGCTTTTGGGCCCAAATATTTGAACTTCATATATTTTTTTGCTTATTTAAAAAAAAATGGACAAGACACCTTCCAACATTATGTCTGCCGCCTCGTGATAGCGGCCTAAAGGTTGAGAGAAGGGACACAACAACAAGTACCATTATGGGTACACAAAAAATAAAAAACATTATTATAAACACAACATGCAACACAAAATTAGCAACACCAACAATATGAACAACGACAGTATCAACAGCAACAACAAAACAAGTGAAAAAAACAACGGAAACAACAACGTAATTAATACAACAGCAACTACAACAACAACAACAACAACTGCACAAAAAACAACACCAACTACAACAGTTACAACAAGAAGAGCAACTTGAAGAAAGCAGCAGCGACACTAACAACAAAAACAACAACAATGTGACCAGTAACAGCATCGGCAACAGCAGCACCGACAACAAGAATTATTTCGTTGCTGCAGCAGTAAAACTAAGGGAATGCTTTATGATGGACCTTAGACAAAACGATAAAAAGTTGACCCAGGCATGGAAGCTCATTAAACAAGAGCTAACCTTGGCGAACTTAACCGTCCCGGCAGAGGCTAGAGAAGCAATTAAGAGGAGAACAGTGATTTTAGACGCATTTCACTGCAGACTCACAAAGCGGAGATCACTCCGCAAGTCAAAGACATCTTATACAAAATATATAATACTCAATTATAATTATATTATTGAACACATGTACAATATGAAATTCAAAAAAGGTTTGTGATTTTTAATGAATGCTTGCTTTTCAAAATTTGTACTAAACAATAAATAAACGATTTTGTATTACATTACAAAGAATCTCTTTAGCTCTCTATCAAATCCAGTTTGTTTGAGTATTTCAAATGATATATCAAGCAGTACTTTACATCTCACAAGAAATTAAATTGATTTACCCCAGAAAGCTATATATAAACACCACCTTAATAAAGCTAGTTAACTAGATACAAATCTTGTTAAGACTTTTTTGAGATTATTCAAATGACTCTTTGACTGGTATTCAACTACAAGTGTATTTAATGGGAATATGTTACTATGGATGCATTTCTTAGAAGATTTTGATTCAAATATTCAAGATAAAGATCCGTTTCTAGCCAGACATATAAATCATTTATTTCTTCAAATAATTGTTTGAATTTGTTATTGTTTTGTTTAAAACAAAACGAAAATAAATTATATTATTAATTATCATTTATGATAGATAAATTCCAATGTTAATCCTAAAAGTTAATGAATTACTAAGGTTCAATTGTACATTGCTTGATAAATGTTCAATTAGAAAGAAATGCTCTCGGATTAGGATACAAAGTAATTACAGAAGATATTTGTGTAAAATTTATACTGCAAATCTGTTGTCATATTCATTAAAAGTTTAACGATACTCAATATAGAAACGGCTCTATCAGCTGCCTACTTATTGAGATATCACCTTTTCTTTTAACCAGATGAAAGTAAAAAGAAGAAAGCTTTACTTCTTTTATTTTATTTATCTTTTCTTTATTTGTAAACAGAGGGGTTGAGAAAAAGAAAAGAGGGGGTGTATGAGATTGTATTGTTTAGTTACTGGCCAACACATGTTGAATAGATGGAAACTATGCTTGAAAGTGACTATTCAATCTATTCAGATAAAATTTAGATCAAACTACATCAGCCAACGTTCTTCTCTTTTTGAAGACGGTAAAATGAGATTTAAGAGAGATCTAGAAGCTATTTTTAGCTGGCGAAGCAACTACAAAAAGTCTCCCACAAGGGCTCTAGAGTAGAAAGTGAGAAAGATTGAAAGGTTTTTATAATATACTAGCAGTGGTACCCGGCGTTGCATGGAATAAGGTATTTTGGAACGCGGGCCGCCAACAGACCTAATCGTGGAAAAACTGCAAGCCTGGACAATATGTAAAGGAAATAAACCGAATACTCTGATGGCTGGATAATCTTTAAGATTTTCCTCGGTGAAGCAGGAAAAATGCAGGTTTTCACCTAATATGCCTTGAAATTTCGGGAAAATCGGCTAGACGTAACGCCTCAAAAAAGCCCTAAAAAGCTGAAAGAATGAAGTTTTTCACCTACTGCGAGCCATAAGCCATAAAAATCTTGGATTTTCTTTGCTCACAGTATGAAGAA
This sequence comes from Eledone cirrhosa, assembly GCA_964016885.1. Classification (NCBI taxonomy): domain Eukaryota; kingdom Metazoa; phylum Mollusca; class Cephalopoda; order Octopoda; family Eledonidae; genus Eledone; species Eledone cirrhosa. The sequence goes on along the minus strand of OZ024747.1, from coordinate 45,622,695 downwards.
GAGACTGACTAATGCATAGTTACAATTTCAAGGAAATCGGTCTGACGTAACGCCTCAAAAAACCCGAAAAAGCTTTAAAAACCATTTTTTCACCTAAGAGATGAACAAGTTGAATTTTGTATGTGCATAACACTCCTTGAAACATTAGTAATACACATGTAAAGTTTGAAAAAATCGGTTGGGTACTTCTCGAGTTTTAGGGATTCAAACTGACAGACAGACAGACACACACACACATGCTCAAGGAAATGACGTAATGCAGACAGCCAGCCAGACATACAGACAGATATTATAAGGGCGCGACGTTATATGTATATATCTATCTAAAAAGAGAAAGACTAAGAATTATAGAGAGAGATCGCTAAATCGCCTAATGCGGTCCTTAGGACATTGAAAATTTGAAATTCTTTTTGCTCAGAACACTCCCCGAAACATAAGTATTACATGTGTAAAGTTTGAAAACAGTCGGTTGGGTGGTTCTCGAGGTTTAGGGATTCAAACTCACACACACACAGACAGACATCCTCAGTTTTATATATATAGACTAGCAGAAAACCACACGTGGGCCGGTTTTCTGCTAGTCTATATATCTAAGACAGAGAATGTCTGTCTGTTCTGTCTGTCAGCTCACTAAAACTTGAGAACCATCCAACCGATTGTTTTCAAACTTTAGACATGTAATACTTATGGTCCTATGAGTGTTTTGAGAAAATATTATTTCAAATTTTCAATGCCCTAGGGAGCGCATTAGGCGATTTACCGTTCTCTCTATATAATTCTTAGTCTTTCTTTTTAGATAGATACATAGATATAACGTTGCGCCCTTATAATATCTGTCTGTATTACGTCATTATGACGCGCTCAGTGTGTGTATATATATATGTATCGTAATGCAGACAGCAAGACATAGCTTTCCTTCCCCTCTTCCAGCGTCTCTCTCTCTCCCTCACGCTATCCCCCTCTTGTAGTCTGTCTCTTTCTTTCACTCTCACTCTCTCTACGCGTGCGCAAAAAACATTCGCACGCACGCACGTGTTTTAGCGTCTATTCACTCTCTCTCTCTCCCTCTCTCCCTCCCGTTATCCCCCTCTCGTAGTCTGTCTCTTTCTTTTACTCTCACTCTCTCTCTACGCGTGCGCAAAAGACATTCGCACGCGCGCACGTGTTTCCACTGTCGGACAGACAGACAGACAGAGAAATTGCTGGTTATATATTATAAGGAGATGATGTTATTTTTTTCGACACAACTTGCTTTTGTTTGTACTCCCAGAATCGTGGTCAGACCTGCCACCCTCTAAAAATCCAAACGGTGAGTATCATGCAAAAAGTGCCCCCAAATGGGGAGAAATGAAGCAAAATGGGGAGATTTTACATAATGAAAGCTACACCCATTTTCACAAGAGAAGACATCCCTCATCCACCCCAAAATGTGTGGGAGATATCCCCGCCGGACGGGGTGATTTGACAGGGCTAAGTAGTATAATATTTTTCAGGGAAAAAATGGGGATGTGGTAATAAATCCATATTATATTAGTGTGAGGAACAACGAAATAGTAATTAATAAAAAAAGTTACTGATGTAGAAGGGAAAAAAGAAATATCTTAATGATTAATCAACTCTGGCCTGGAAAGACACTAACTAACCTTAATTATAATTCATTAAGGATAGATGCATTGAGAGTGAGTCTGATTGTTTTCAAATATGGTGACAACTCCAGGACATGTTTCAGGGTTATTATACCTCAACAAAGGGCGGTGGATTGGCAGTATCGGTAGAGGATCGGACGCCATGCTTTGCAGCAAAGAGTTACGGCCCTGGTCTGAGATCAAATCCCGCCGAGGTTAACTTTGCCTCTCATCCTTACAAGGTCGATAAAATAAAGTACCAGTAATGCACTGGGATAATTGCTGGCCTTGTGCCAAAAGTAAAAACAATTATACCTCAACTAAAATGTCATTTTTAACGTGTTCTTACCCTCAGTTTCATGCCCACCCCCTGATCATCATTATGCTCATCATCACCATCATTACCATTATTTGTATGGAACTCTAATATACCTTGCGGCTATTTCGTACTCAGGACTGCATTACTAATTGCTCACCACTTTTCAAGACGATATGGTACATATTACCGTAGATTTGTCTGTTATTTCTAGAATACCAAATAAAAATTTAGAGGCCTCTTTGTTGACTCGTCTACTAGCATCAAGCCAGAGAAAACGAGCTTATTTGATGGCGTCTGTAAAGTTCATATATTCACTGTAGTAGTAGTAGCAGCAGCAGCAGCAGTAGCAGTAGCAGCAACAGCAGCAGCAGCACCAGTAGCAGTAGCAGCAACAGCAGCAGCAGTAGTAGTAGACAACGACAATGCCCGTAGCTGAAACTGCTTATGCTGCCACTTAATGGCCGAAATATGAAAATCAAACAATTATACAATACAATTTATAATTGTTGGAATTTGGGTTTCAGGACAATGCTCATTAAAGGGTCAATAGGGTTTGATTTAGTTTACAATCAATTTTATATGTCCTATATTTTTTTAAAAGGTTATACGCAAATGTGGAAAAAAAATTCTTGCATTTAATTATTTATTTGTTCGATAAGCAGAAAGCCACACATTTTTTTGTGGGGAGTATAGTCAAATATATTGACACTTGACTATGGAAAGAAGAAATATAAAGTTGACCTCTTCAGGAATTGAACTCAAAAGGTAACCAAATACTGTGACACGTTTGGTTCAAAGTGCTGTCGCTTCTGCCAATCCATAACCCTTTTGACTTTAATTATTGAATTTCTGTCAACTTAATTTCTTGTTTAACATTTTCTAATGTTTAAGGTTATTTATGTTGAATATATTTATATATTTAATCTAAATATGGATATAGATAATAGAAGAACAAGAAAATAACAATGCTAGTCCAGCTTTTTTTTATATTTCGTCTATTAGTATTGATATGATTATATAGAGAGTTGATATAGATGAACGTATATATATATATTTTAATTAATTAGTTGTTTTAATGTCGATACGTCTGAATCTCTACTTTATTCTAAGCAGCTGATCATCAAAGACATAACTCCGGAGGCAATATTGTATCAAACGTTTTAAGTGTCTTATAGTTCTTATGGAAATTTCATTCATTAAGAAGCTATCCATAATGAAAGTGAACAGCAGATGATAATTGTAAGCCTAAAATGTGATTTGTGTGACTGTGTGTCTGTTTTATGTTTAAACAAGTTATTGCCTGACACTGTATCATCGCCATATGCAGCCCTAATTATATGTTCAATACTGACAACAAAATTAATTTTAGCTTCACTAATGATAAACTAATAATTGTATTCAAAGATTATATCTCAATAGTATATATATTTAAAAATATATTAGAAATGCCCCAATCCTCTACCATACAGTACAATTCCTCCAATGTGACTGAATAAAAATCTTAAACAAAGCTAGTGAACTTAAAATTATTTGTATCCATTACCTGAAAGAGGTAGGTAGCTACAGAGTTGCTGAGGATAACTCCAAGTTTCAGAATAATTTTCCAAAGTATATTAAATATTTATTATTGATCCAAATACTTCAAATCCAGAAAAGTAGACAGACAGAATATTTAGAATTGCAAATGTGTATTAATTACTCCTTTCACATATCATGGTGATGCAAATATCTTGTGTTTAACACTAATTTCTGTTGCCTTAAATGAATAAGATATTGCATCTGTACATGTATACGAATATTTGTATATGGTAATTAACTTTTCCAGAAAATTCTAATTAACCGAGTAAATATGCAATTTAGTTCTGTGCTAGATGACTATCATCATATAATCTAAATTTATAATAATGCATTGAGTGACTTCTTTATTAGCTAGAGCTCAATTACATCCCAGTCTTTCCTGTAACATATATAACTCACTGAGAAAAACCCAAATTTCAATACATGCTCTAGAAAACATTGAATTTCATCTAAGTTACTCACAAAGGGTGACATAGTATCATGTGACAAATCACAGAACTTAGTTT